>VXBW01005408.1:671538-875212 GCA_013400375.1 Thinocorus orbignyianus | reverse complement strand
TTTTTTTTTTTAATAGGATTTTATGAACGTTTATTCAGGAAGAAGCAATCTTTATTGGGCAGGCACTCAGATTTTATTTCTGTGAAGGAAATTTAATTATCATTTAATGTCAAGAAAACAAGTGTCATTTGTAAAAACAAGCAGATAATATTTTTGGTTTTGTGGGACTGACTGATATTTAGCAGAGGAAAAGCCAGTTCATACACTTAACGTATTTCAGCTGTTACCAGCAGAGCACATGCTACGATTTGACATCTTAGTGAAAGCTTCATAATTTTTTCACCTGCCAAATAAACTGATCTAAGTTAAGATGACCAAATCAGACAATTCCCACATCCTGATTATTGAATTAATTTCCTCTACATATCAGTATGTATGCTTTCTGATATAGATGAACCTATATGCTACTTTTTCACCAAAATGAGATGTTGAAATAAAGTAATGCGTTTGAAAAGTTTATATGGTTGTTTTTTTCCTGATCCTTAGTTATGCTGATAGTTAGATGAAATAGTGAACATTCTATCTGCTTGAAATCAGTGCCAACTTTAAAACAAAAATTCTTTGGAATGTTCTGAGTATTCTGATGCACATGAAAAAAAAACCCACAACCCAATAAAAAATGCACAATGATACAAATGTATACAAAGCTTGATATTTTTTTCCTGTGCACAAGGAGATTGCAAAGTAGCCTGATCCATAGTTCCGAGACAAGTACTATGTGTCAGTTACTACCTTTGTTCATTTTTCACTATCTGACAGCCTAGTTAATCTGTGTTGTATAAATATATTAATGCAAGAAAATCCCTTTCCAGACAATGTATTGACCTTCAAAATTTTTATAAACTGATGTTTCTTAAGCCAAAGTCCAGTTCTATTAATTAATACACAGAGTTCATGTTATGAAGTACTGGAGAAGGGGACCTGATGTTGCAGCCCCATTGATGTAAATCACACAGAGCTATAGTAGATTTAACCTCATAACATAGAATGGATTTTTTTTCCCGTTGATATTTTCTCAGTGGAAAAAAAAAAAAGTTTCTGCTATAGAATCTTTATTTATAATATCTCTCACTTTTATACATTGCTTCTCTATTGTTACTAAAATATTTGCTATATTTTGCTGTTATTAAAAGTGTGTAGCTTTAACATAAAAGGCAATTCAGAAGTGGAAGTTACTGCAGAATCTGTAGGGTAACGAATGTCATTAATGCTCTGATTAAACAATGTGGTTAAATGTTGAAGTGATTGTATTAGAACGGTGACTTGCATTTACCTTTAAAATGAATGCATTGAATGCATCTGTTGCAAGTCTGACTTAATTTTTCAGGTTTGAATAAAATTGTTTTCATCTGTCTTCTTTCCAGCAGCATGGCTTTGTCACGCTCCTCAGATGAGCCTGCAAGAGATGAATAGAGGATTTCTTGAGTCTTCAGAAAGGGAAGAAGTTTGGAACTAATAATTAGGTGGGTTCAAAAAAAGCACCTGCGGCGACATTTTGCTATAAATCCATTTGTCACAGATACTGTATCAGATTAAAGTCTGGGAAAAAGTTAGGTAATGACTAATAAAAAACCCCCAATGAATTATTAGAGGTAAGTATTTAATCAATATTTTGTTCCTTGTAGGTTGATTTGTATAAAACCTACATATTAAAAAGTTACTTCTGAATAATACTTAATATGCAGATTATGTGTATGCATGCAGCTCATTACGAGCAAAGACTGCTCAAAATTTGTTGTGAGTAAACAAAATGGTCTTTTAAGTCAGCAGGTAAGTTTCTTTGCATCAAAGGAATGAGTGTTCTTTAAAAACCAAGTTTATAATGCAAGGAAAATTATTAACTTTCCGGATTTATTTTTTTCCACATTCAGGAATGCTACAGCATTCCTCTTAACTAGAAGTGTATTAAAAATTAAGATGAGCAGTGTGAAGGCAGTAACACTGAAATTCAGATTCAGGATTTAACTGAATGTTCATAGAAACATTTCTCTGCTTACACTCTTTGGAAATCTGCTCAAAACTCATTACTGATAAAGTATACATATTCTGATTGTATTCTAAATTCCAAATATTGTTAATATTGTTTTCCAAACAGTGAAGGTTCCATGAAAGGATTGTTGGTATATGGTTGGAATAACAGACTCTGAATTACAGGGAGTGCTTCATTCAATAAAAAACATTAACTTATGGGAAAATTGCAGATAATTCTGTTTCATATTGACTTCAGTGTTATTCCTTTTTTCTGCACAGTTCATTTTTCCCTCCTTCAGCTTCATTTTCTACACTCTATTTGCTTCAAGTGTGTTTGTGAAGGTTGATTTCTGAGGAACAGAGAGAAAGAAATTAAAGGATGTCTCATTCACTGGCTAATTGGTAGGGCCTGAAGCCATATATAATTTTGCATAATTTATATGAAGTTGTGGCTGCCTTGCCCCTTCCTGTTCAAATAATATCTCTGCTGTACCTATGGTTTCTATTACATACTGCTTTTTCACATTTCAAGTATGCATTAATGCAGGTAGATGCATGAGCATAATACATGCATCCAACAAGTAGGGCATCAGTAATACTAAGAAAAATATGTTTGTCATTCCTTCCGAACCAGTACTAGATAATGTTTCTTGCAAAACTATTTCATTTAATTTTCTGTATCCTCCTTATCATTAAAGTTGGCAAATATTAGCTAATTTTCATTCTTCCCCCGCCCCTGTATTTCTTCCTTTCACTTAACAAGAGGTGTTTGCAATGTGACATTAATTTTCTTAACTTTGTTGCCCAAGCTATCACAAAAAGAGGAAGTTCTGAGAAAGAGTTCAGCCTTACACTGCTGGTGGAGATTGTTTGTCCTGTCTTCTGCTAACATTTGATGTGGCAGACCTATCAGAAAGTTCATGACTCTCTCAATAAAATTGTTCATGGTAACTGAAAGACAGAGAAGTGTTTATGTACATCAGTTTCAGAAAACTACAGGCAGGTTTAACAAAATGTACAAAAGCAGTTGCTTTGGTGCTGACTGCATCTAGTACAAACTTTGTTCTATTGCACTGGCAAGCACCAATTTAACTGTTTTTTTCTGTTCTCCTTTCCTTGCTAAATTTTCCACTTCATGTTGAGTTACATGCTAATGTGGTAAGCTCTGTCAGGCAAAGACTGATTTTATTTTGAGAAAAGATTGAACGTTTGCATGGAACATGTCAGCAGGAGAGCTAAAGTCTTAAGAGGAATAAAGGCCTCCCAGTTGTTGCTATGAAGCTCAAGGGCAAGCATAAATATAGGACCTGGAACAGTCTGACAGAAAAGGAGGTAAAATGTGAAATAAAAAAAGACAGCATCGAACACTGAGGTGATAAATATGACAGCTACTATACTCCTATGGCCAGGATGGAGAAAAATATAAAATCAGTATGATTCAATGGAGATATGTATATATTGTGATAGGTTTATCAAGCAATATTTTCATGTGCAATACTATTTAAGTTGTTTGCTGATCCTTTGCAGTAAAACCAGTAGGCATAAAGAGGTTTGACTCTGTTCTATAAAACTGTACATATATTGAGTAACCTAGCCTTAAGCATGCTGTCCCATTAACTTCCACATAAATGGTACCTAGACTTCTGGTTTATGAGCATATTGGAAATGCTACAGACAAGAAGGATCAGTCACAGTGTTGTTTTGCGGTGATCAATAGAAGACCTCTGTGACAATAAGCTGGAAAATGGTTTTCTAGAACAGTTTATATGTCTAAAGAGTAAAATACACCCCTACCTGTGGCAGTGCTATCAACAGAGGATTTAATTCAAGCTTTATTTCCCCTGTAGAGAGCAGAATGTTGCAGCCCTCTGATCTGACCCTCAGTGTTGTTTACGTCCTCATTAGAGTCCTATGACTACACTGTGCTTTGATATAAAGCACACAACATATGGTTATAAATTTCCTTGACAGGCAACTGTCTCTGGTTTATTTAGTGAATAAAATTATTGAGATCCCAATTCTGTCTAAGCCCTTTGACTCTTCTGTCTGTTTATTATAAGCAATTAATGTTATCAAGTAACAATGTTACAAAAGAATCAGAAGCCTCTCCAAATGGACAAATAGATAATTTTACTAATATATTTTTAATCTCTCAGGAGAAATCAAATCAACTATTTCAGTGTTGCATGTTAGGATGTTCTATGTTAAGACTAATGGTTACATTTCAAGCTGGACATATACAAACTATATATCTTATGTGTGTGTGTATACATATGCATATTTTAATAGCAGGAAAAAACTATTAGATTTGCAAAATATCAACTTAAACTTCAGGCTAATCTGTGGAACATCTAGTTTATCAATAGATGTAATTTTGACAGCAGGCTTATACCATAGTATTCAAGAGACTGGAAAATTTGGGAAATTGCAGAATAATAACTATTACTATAATCATAACAGCAGGGATTTAAAAATTTGTCTGAGAAACAGCTGCACCTGGAGCTTTACTTATCAAATAGAATTTTCATTCTTTAATTTCAGAGAGTTTTCAATTTTCTGCCGCATTGTGTATTTTTAATTAACTCTATGAATTGTGATAATTTTCCCTGGAGATCAAGCAGTAAAGGTCAAATGTAATTGTAGTGATGACTTTGCTGTCTCGAGAGGTGTTTATAACATAGGAATAAACCTTTTCTCTTTTATTTTTAAAATTGAGACTGGTTTTTACCTAGTAAAGCAAAACTGATTGACTAACAGATGCCTTAAGCTAAAAGTCCTTCATGATTTTTCACATTTTCAGTGAGTGGTTTAGTTATTAGGAAGAAAATAACGTGTTAAGGACCATGATAAATTGTTATAACAAAGACTGAAAAAGAGGCCTTTGAAACAAACTTTTATTCCACACCTCTTCCAAACCTCTAGTTAATTCTATTTATTTCTTCAGTAGGAAAATGCTATTAACCTAACACCTGAATTATGAAATACAAGAAAAACTCCCACATCATTGTGTTGTGTTTCGTGAGTTTTGCTTTTCAGTGGGTTTGTTTCTCTAACAAAATTATACTTAAGAAAAAAGTTGCATTGTAGATAAATTTAATGACACTTTTGGACCAAATATGTTTCTTAATTTAATGTACACAAACAAGATTTTTAAATTACTGTATACAGACTTGCACAGGGCAGAATATGGCATTAATTTTTTCTGGCAATTTGTGAATACTGGACTTGATCTTTTAAATCAATTACCAGATCTTTGGAATCACGTCTTGCTGAACTTGAGCAGAAAGTGTTCTGATACTGCTCACATTTTCTGTAATTTATTTACAGGTTTCTAAAGAAAAACAGTGAATCGTTTCTACAGGTTGAAGTTCCGATAATCTGTGAGACAGGCAGTTAATGTTGGCTGAGTGAATGGCTCTTGTTTAACATCCTTGAATATCTATTTCAGTATCTTAATGCTGGTAAAAAGTGTCTAAGATCTGCTGGTTTTTTCTGCCTTCCGGGAAGAAGAAGATCATCTATCTGTTAGTGATGATGGACCTGTTTGTGAAACACCAAGAGATTTTTGTCTGCATTTATACTCCATGCTAAGACTTGAAAGACTGTAGCTATTTACTTAAGTGTACTTTTAGTTAGTTTACTGTTCTCCAACTCGGGCAAAGTTTGCCATGAATTTGGCAGAAAAAATAAGTTATTCAGTAAGTGCAGTAATAATCAGTGGAAGATATATTTATAAACTATTTTAATTTGAAATACCTCCATGTTCCTAAAAACAAGAAAATGCTTCAGGTGATAACTGGTAAACAACGATCTGCAACCATAGTATATGAAAATCTAGACTGACACATCGAAAGATCTTATATCTCCACTGTGGTTCATTTCTGTGCAATGGTAATACACAATACCATAGGCAGTTCACTTTAGATATACTTATCTGATATAATTGGATTGGGATCCAAACCTTCTACATTATTCATATGACATAATATCAAGCTGAGACAAAAAGCCCACATATCCCTCACTTTCAGTTGTAATTGTAGTTGATGTTGCCTTCTCCTATTGTATCAAGGTGTAACTAATAATGTATTTAACTTTCCTGACCAATGTATATTTCTATATAATCTGCTCCCAAACTACCTGGTTAAGCCAGAAAACTGAGAACTTGATTTAAAAGCAGTACTTTGTTTGTACTATGCAATCACTTGAATGAATGAATCTATATACGTATAAAATTGAATCTAGGTAGAGAGAGTTGCCTATTACAGATAATGTTATCACTGAGCAGCTGTTCTGTCACTCCTTCACTATTCAGTTAGTGAAGGGGGTAGGACCTTAATATAAAGTTAATGAAGTCAGTAACTTGTGCTAAATAAGCAACATGACTTTATTCCATGTATAGAGTGGAATATGTTACAGATAACACTGAAAAATGACTACTCAGTGATTTCATAAACGTGTGTAAGCGTAGATAAGAGATATGTTTCTTTAACACTTTATCATGTTTTGACAATTTAATTTCCTACTGAGTATGAATAATTTTCTTGTGAAATAATTTATCACCAACATTAGTTCAGATGTTAGATGGTCTCTCAAATCAGCTGGCTATACTACTTAAAACCCACAGTTTTTTACTTTCATAAGTTAAAGTACTCTTATTAATATAATATTCCTTTCCAATAAGTGTCATGTTCCTCACTTTGAATGTGAACTATTTTACTTTTCAAAGAGAGTGAGTCCTTATTACTAATTTGACTAGGAAAAAATTAAAAAGGCAATACTTCAGTTAACTATGCATAATCAAGAAGCAGGGGATAATGAAGTGATTCTAAAGTTTCCATTTCCCTAAAAAATAACACCCATCTCCAAGTCTAGAATCCAGAGGCAAAAAAAAAAACAAAACAAACAAAAACCAGAAACTTGCATTACACATATCGTTATGGTTGTGTCATAATATAGTATTCACTACTTTGAGAATTTTGGCTCTGATTGTCTTTAAGGTTAGTTATGAAGATTAATTTTTTTTTTGTGAATAACTTAAATACCACAGTGATGAGCACTTTAGAAAAAACTATGACAAAATTAATTATTGGATCTTCAGCTCCAATTTGAATTTTGTACAGTAAATATCAGAGCACACAAGAAGAAATTTGAGTATCTACTCATTAACCTGCTGATATCTGTGTTTCATAGAATAGTTAGAGTTGGAAGGGACCTTAAACGTCACTGAGTTCCAACACCCTGGCCATGGGCAGGGACACCTACCACTAGAGCAGGTTGCTCAAAGTCCCATCCAGCCTGGCCTTAAACACTACCAGGGATGGGGCATGAACAACTTCTCGGGGCAACCTGTTCCAGTGCCTCACCACCCTCACAGCAAAGAATTTCTTCCTAATATCCAATCTAAATCTCCCCTCTTCCAATTTAAAACAGTTACCCCTTGTCCTATCACTACACTTTCTGGCAAAGAGTCCCTCTCCAGCTCTCCTGTAGACTCCCTTCAGATACTGGAAGGCTGCTATCAGGTCTCCCCGAAGCCTTCTCTTCTCCAAGCTGAACAGCCCCAGCTTCTCAGCCTGTCCTCATAGGAGAGGTGCTCCATCCCTCTGATTATCTTCCTGGCCCTCCGCTGGACCTGTTCCACCAGGTCCGTGTCCTTTCTATGTTGAAGACTCCAGAGCTGGACACAGTACTCCAGGTGGGGTCTCACAAGCGCAGAGTAGAGGGGGAGAATCAGCTTCTGTGACCTGCTCCTCACACTTCTTTTGATGCAGCCAGGATACAGTTGGTTTTCTGGCCTGCCAGAGTGCACTGCTGGCTCATGTTGAGCTTCTCATCCACAAGCACTCCCAAGTTGTTCTCTTCAGGGCTGCTCACCAACCATTCTCTGCCCAACCTGTATTTTTGCTTGGGATTAACACGTCCCCGGTGCAGGACCCTGCACTTGACTTGGTTGAAGTTGAAGCAATATGCACTAGCCCACCTCTCAAGCCTGTCCAGGTCCCTCTGGATGGTTTCCCTTCCCTCCAGCGTGTTGACCGCACCACTGATCTTGGTGGTGTTGGCAAACTTGCTGCGAGTGCATTCTATTCCACTGTCTATGTCTCTGACAAAGATGTTAAATATTACTGGTCCCAGTACTGACTCCTGAGGAACGCCACTCATCACCGACCACTACTTGGATGTTGAGCTGTTGACCACAACCCTTTGAGTGTAACCATCCAGCTAGTTCCTTATCCATGGGGCATTCCATCCATTGAATCCATAACTTTCCAATTTTGAGACTAGGATGTCATGTGGGACAGTGTCAAATGCTTTGCTTAAGTCCAGGTAGATGATGTCTGTTGCTCTGCCCTTGTCCACCAAGTCTGTGGCAGTATCGTAAAAAACCACCAAATTTGTCAGGCACGATTTGCCTTTGGTGAAGCCACATGGGCTGTCTCCAATCACCTCCTTATTTTCCATGTGCCTTAGCGGAGATTCCAGGAGGATCAGCTCCATGACCTTGCCAGGCACAGAGGTAAGATTGACTGACCTATAGTTCCCTGGGTCATCTTCTTTTTCCTTTTTTGAATATTGGGGTTATGTTCCCCCTTTCCAGTCAGCAAAGTTGTGGTTTTCCAGTTTGGTAAACCACAAAGCTTTATCTATAAATAAATGAGGGCAGGGTTAATACCAGTACAGAAACTCTTCATTTTGTCCCTTCTAAACTTTTACCTGCAGTCAGTTTTTAGTCTTGGATATCAGGGGAAACAACAAATTAATGCTAGTGAAGGCAATGCAAAAACAGAAAGGTAAATTTGTGATTTGTCATGAGGATTTGCATATAAATTTTAAACCCCTATTAGCAATGCGATAAATTCTTCTTACTGTGCAAAATTTGAGAATAACCATCTGGTTTCAAACTGTTTGGAATCTTTCTCCAATATTAAATGTGTTAACATGAGCATGGTGTATATTTCCTTCCTTCCTTATCTTTGTAACCCCTAAATGGTTATCTCAGTGCTATATATATTTCTAACCTGCTGATCATTTGAATGAATGATGGCTTTGTACAAAGCTCAAAATGCAGCCAAAAAGAGATTCTCAGGATGAGGAATGTTAATGGACTTAGTTGGAACTCTTTCAAGCGGCTGTTCACTTTGATCTTTAAAATTAATCATCACAACTCAGAGATGATCAGTGGCCAAGGCCTAGAGAAGTTTGACTGATCTCTGCACAGTCTGCATGTTGATGAGTCTACATGGTAGGATTACCTCACAGTTTCCTTTTCAGCTGTTTACAAAGTTAAGGAAATGCTGTGGCATCTCAATGTATTCTCTGTACTTACCTCCCAAATTTAGCTTTTTGCTATTGCTTTGGAAATACTGGTCTTACAGTAGAATTTCATTGTCTGTTATCCTACTCTTCCTGCTAGCTTGTTGTATGGGCGTGTGCCTTGGGTAGCCAAAGGCATTTAGGTGTTAAACATTTGCAATTCAGCTTATTTCTCATTATATATATTCCCTTACTTTTATGTTGTCCCTAACATGACTTTGATGCAGAATTTGTGATGTTTTTGTTCAGGACTTGTAGTACACTAGTTGTTGATTATGCTGTGGTAAAATCAGTGGAGCTGAAGTTAGAAATGTTACTACAAACTATAGAATAACCATTGTCTGGAGCATAAAATCAGGAATTTGGATGTTCAATGATATACTAAACAGAATGAGTTACAATTCAAAAACTGATGGGGAGAGTTTTTCCTCTTCTGAACTATGCTGGACTTTTTTTGTTGCTTTAAAAAATATTATTAAAGCAAAGAGGAGGAATGCTATGGTTTGCTAGAAAGGGCTTGTAGTATTTTAATGACACTTCTAATTTTTCAGAAGTTATGGATAGTTGTTTGCTTTGGTTTTTTTAGTCTTCCAGTGGGAGGTGAAGAGAGAGAACTCTCAGTATTTACTGAGGTACTCTCATCCATTGCTCAAAATTTTCAAATTCAGTTGTGAGACTTTTTGTGTTAAGAGAATAGATTATATAAGATATAGTTTGATAGATCAAGTTCTCAACATTAGGATAAAAAAACCTGAAACCATTAAGTGAAATTATGTGGGTTTGTCTTGAATTTAAATAAATTATTTAAATAAATAAATAAATCCAGTTAATTATTTTCTAAGTTTTAGCTGTGGGTCATTCATAGTGGTTCAAAGCAGGACTCCTAAAAAAAAATAAAAAAATTAATTTGCTAGGCTCTTAAAAAGTGTATCCAGAATGTGTAGCTCAATGAATCTTAAAGGTCAAATGTACCCTTATATTTTAAGACTGTAGCCTTTCATTTTGGTTCCTAGAGTTAGAACATGAATAAATGTACAATTTATGAGGGGAGGAAAATTAAAACCCCACATTTTTGTGAACAGGAGCTTCTTCAAATTTACCAGAAATTATTGTTAAAAACTCTTGAACTCGTTATAGTTAGTAGCATAGGTGAACTGAGCTTTCTGTTTTGTTTCCTCTATTTTTTTGACACATTTCAGGCTTTTATAGCTCATTTCTTGCAGTTCAGACTATCTGTAAGAGTGTAGGATAGATCAGTTTGAATAGAGAAAAACCCTTTTTATTACAACGTGTGGAATAAAATCCCTGTTGTAACTCTCACTGAAGTTTTCCTGTAAGTCCTAGGAGACTGCGTTGCTCAATGTACAGAACACTGAACCATCACGAGGTGGATCTGATATACAGCTTGCTCTGCCATTTATTCATCTCATCTGCAGAACAGATTAATAATCTTCCTTTCCTTTATAAAGGACTTTTGAACCTACTGATGACATTAGTATGCATATTATTATTTGCTTCTCATATTAAATTCTTTTTGCCACCAGGATGGAAATCTGTCCTCTGAAGTGAACATACTTGTTTCTGGAAATGTCTTTTTAAATCAAAAGCTAAGGAGAATTGCTGAATTAGACTGTCTTGTTAATATTGCATACTCAAAGTTAGTGCTAAGGAAACAGAATTTTGAAATTGGTACCCTTGGAATTGCGGCACTACAGTGCTTTATGAACACATTGACTTTTCGGGCAACTGTGATCCTGTCTGTATAGCTCGTAAAAATATTCATAACAAGTTAGACAAATTCTCCATCTAGGTTTCAGCTCAGGCATGGGCTAAAAATAAACGCATATGAGAAGGACGCACTTTATTGGAAGTGTGATTAATGGTCTCCTGGCTTCTGAGGAAAAGGGTCTACTTGAATAGGGGATAATTTTCTTTTTAACAAGCTGTCAGATTTTTCTTTTATGAATATTTCCCAAAGTTTGTAAATCCACGTGTGTTTTTATCATTCACAGCACCTTGTGTCAGGGAGTTCCACAGAAATCTTTGCATTAAGTAAAGAAGTACCTACCTGGTTTTTAGTTTTGAACCTCCACCTGCTAATTTGCATTTGAGGTTTTCTGGTTATTGTTTTGGAAGAGGCACCTAACTTTTCTTTCACCTCCTCCATGCCTGTCATGAATTTTAGCTGGCTCTTTGTTGATGCGTTTTTAGATTGAGAGTCCTAGCCTGTAAGTCTCTTCCTTCTGTGCAAGTTATTTGATTACCTTTTACAATTTTTGTCTCAGATGAAAGGACACATAACAATCATGATGTGGGCACAACACTGCCTTCATCCAGTAGCATTACATTTTCTGAGGTTTTCTTCTGTTTAATAATAAATCCTAAGCTACTGAACTGATATGTTATTATTTTAGTCTAAGAACTCTTTCGATTTTGTTAGTAGCTGATTCAGAATCAATCACTGGGTGCATAAAGAGAGAACTGGTTTGTTGGAGGTTTTTTTGCAGAGTTCATTACTTTACATTTGTGTAGTTTGAACGTCATCTGCTGTTTTATTCCCAGTCACTCAGTGCCACAGATTCTTTCTGCACCTCTTTTTTGCAGTCAACCTTTGTTTTTTCCTTTCCCTGAAAAACTGCATCAGCAGCAAGCTTAATCTGCTCTCCATTCCCTTTTCCTGATCATTCTTGAATGTGTTGAGCAACTGAGGCCCCAGTAAAGAATCCTGTGGGATTCCACTGGTGCTTTCCCTTCACTGAGAAAATTGACCATTTATTGCAGCTCTTTGTTTCCATTCTTTTAGTTAGTTATCCCTGTGAGGACCTTCCCTCTTATTTTATGTCAGCTTAATTTAAGACCCTTTGGTAACTGGACCTAGCTGAATACTTCATGGAATCAGGAGCGGGCTGTGTTAGCCACCTCTCCCCTGGTCTCAAGCAGTTGATTTCCAGTGACTTTTGTCAGAAAATTCTAGTGGATTGCAAGGTAAAACTATATAAAAGAAAAAGAAGTCATGTTGATTCTGTTTTGAAGCACAGTCTCTCTTTGATATAGAGGTCAGAATAACAGTTTATTTAACTGCTAGTTTGCTTAGCTTGTCTTGAAAAAACTTATTTATGATGTTTTGAATCAAGAAATCTGTTTGATTTTTTTTTCTTCATTTTCTTCCCAGTAAGTACCTTCTAATTATATGCTATATATAGGACTTACTTGAGATAATGAGAAATGGCAGATGAGAGTCTTTACTGAATTTTACAGTGCTTGACTCTTGTAACATTTAAGTACTGATAGTATCACCTCAGTATCCAGTAGAATGATGTCAATTCACACTGTTTGGAAACAGAGAAAAACATTCTGGATCTTAGCACTTCACCTCAAACTCTTTGTAGCCATATCCTGAAGAAAAAAATTGACCTGTACTATTTGCAGTACAGATTAAATCCTAATACTTTGAAGATAGGGGGATTAAGAATGGTGTGGCATTTTATAAATAGCAGTTTAACTACATAAATGTGGCACTTCAGTGTATAATGAAAAATGTATTTAAAGTCATTTAAAAATGCTTTTAAGACAAGGTTGTGGTTTGTACAGCAACACAATTTTTGACTAATTTTTCTGATAACTTGTGTAGTAGCAGAAGTTGGTGCACTTTGCTTTCTAGTGTTGGAAATATCTGTCACATGAAAGTCCTTCTGAAACTCTATAAGTGTGATTATGCCTTGCAATAATACGGAGACTTACTCATAAGATAACTAAGAAGTATAAAGGCCCTTCTCCTCATATTTGTTTTAAGGATAAAGGGCTACAAGCCTGATATTTGGAAATAAATATACACAATTTGCTGCTGTGTACTTAGAGCAATTAAGCTGTGTTGGTGATTCAGTAATCATAGAATTATAGAATGGTTTGGGTTGGAAGGGATCTTAAAGATCATCGAATTCCAACCCCTCGACCATGGGCAGGGACACCTCTGATTAGACCACGTTGCTCAAAGCCCCATCCAGCCTGGACTTGAACACCTCCAGAGATGGGGCAGCCACAGCTTCTCTGGGCAACTTGTTCCAGTGTGTCACTGCCCTCACAGTAAATAATTTCTTCCTATTAACTAATCTAAATCTAACCTCTTTCAGTATGAAACCATTACCCCTCATCCTATCACTACATGCCCTTGTAAAAAGTCCCTCTCCAGCTTGCTTGTAGGCCCCCTTCAGATACTGGAAAGTTGCTATAAAGTGTCCCCAGATAAAATAATACTTAATTGGAAGAAGTGTAGCAGTGTCTGGCTGTGCTATGTTTGTGTAGTTCTTATTATAAAAGATAACACAGATGAATATTGTTGCAACCTGAAATGGGAATATTTTGAGACTACATGGAGTTTACAGTGTTGTTCATGGTTCCTTCTGCAACCTTTTTACACTGGTTTATTGAATTACATCTAATGCCACTTTTCAGCTTTGATCATGGTAAGCTATATAGTACAGCTCCTGAAGCTTTCAAATGTATGTGGTGTTCTGTATAGAGACTGGAATAATAATTACATTAACTCTGTACTATTTTTGAATCTAAAAATCTCTGCCATATGCATTAAGAATTTAGGAAAAGTAATCTCTAAAATAAATACGCTTTTTTTTAAATTGTGCAAAGAAACAAAGAATCTTCTAAAAAGACTATATGAAATTATTACATTCTCCACATAAAGATTTCATTGTCTAAAGATACTTATTCTAGTGGGTAAAAGAGCTTAAATGTGGGAATTAATCCTCCTCTTAAAACCATAAACTATGGCTTAACACAATTTGAAAGTTGTGTTTGTTGTACACGTTGATCTCTATTTAGCTGGGAAATCAGAAGAAGTTTCCAAGTACAATTACAGAACAAAAGATCCTGAAATGGAACTTATTACTGGATTGGCTGGCTTGAGACCACCCACTTACTGAATTGATCTTAATTTATCTATAGATTGATTCTTCCCTATTGTCTTTGCTGTTTTGATATGTTCAGAAATTATACTGCTTTTTTGTTTTTAATTCTAAGTCTGAAAGAGGAGCAATACATTTTTTGAGTCAGGATGAGCTTAACAGGTCTGAAATTATAAGGTAAAGGTAGTAATTGCTCAGCACCAACTATGGCAGCAATGTGTGAGGACAAAAAGATTGAAAATTAGTAAATCTTCTCTTGAAAGCATAGTTTTTGTTTGACTATCTCTGATCTAGCTGCCATTTGTAAAGCCAGACATCACTGGAGTTCAGTAGATGCTAATTACCTGAGCCTTCTCACAATGTTCACAAGGTGGGTTGTCACCCACATCCTTCTTGTTACAAATTACTTTATTCAGAGTTTGGGCATATCTAATCGAGTTGTAATAGCACCATTTGGACTGTGATGTAGAAACATCCTGTTTGCTAGACAGGATGTCTCTGACTGTCTGTAAAGTGCTAACACGGGCATAACAAGAGTTGTAGTGAGTACAAATAATAGAACAATACAGCGTCTGTCTGTTTTCCATATGTTCTTTTTTTTTATCCCTGAATGTAATTAATCATGAGGCTTAAATTACTTGTTGGCTTTTATATTTATAAACACTCTTTTTCAATGCTGTGAACCCCACATTTGAACTCAGAGTTGTTAAGCATGTGTTTGGAGGCAGGAGTGCATTGGGTCAGATGCTTGAAAAATTTGGTTGCTGCTAGGGTGGAGGAGGTAATGAGTTAACGTTTACAAAATTGTGAAGGCAGTAGATAAGCTGAATATGGTGGAAGGGCTGCTCACAATGTCCTTTAGCGCAAGGTATAGGGGATAGGGAATTTCTGGAATTCAAAGCATATCTATCTGAAATGTGGAAATGTCCAATCTCTCTCAATACCAGACAAACTGTCTTGCATGTCTGCAGCAAAATCATCATCTACAATAGCACTTGGAATCTTGACTTGGAATTCAGGCACTTGTTCTTCCTTATTCTAGGGAGTGTATTTCATTCAGGTAAAAGATTGTATTGAGAAGAACCAGTTAACTTAGGTTTTCTGTGTATGCATGTGTGTTTAGGGGTTTGGTTTGGTTTTTTTTGGTTGGTGAGTTGGTTTTTGGTTTGGGGTGTTTTTTTTTTTTGTTTTGTTTTTTTTTGTTGTTGTTTTTTCTGTAATCCCCATAGAATATAGAGTTGATAAACCATTTGAACATTTGTATGCAGAAAGACTTACCAGTACTACAAAGAGCTAACATATGTGTTTGCATGAGGCAGATGCTATGGTGGTTATAGAGATACAAGATGTTATTGAGTGTTAAAGGAAATGTCTCTTGTCTGGCCCTCAGAATGACACAGGGATGAGTCTGGCTGTCCTGGCACCAGAGATCAATTAGTTTGCTTTTTTTTGACACTATCATGTTACTTTATATTTCTTTAAGGTGCTACAAACTCAGTGGAGGGGAATTACCAAGTGTGGCATTACACAGATGAGATGCGTGCACTGTTTTGAATATGTTTGCCTTTCCTAGATTGATTACTATTGTATTTAAGGTGGCTTACATTATTTGCTGCACCAAACATGAAAATAAGCCTTTAGGATTTTACAGCATGAAAGATCTAAATTCTAATGACAGAACCCATTGTGGTGATATTTGAACACTGCTTTAGAAGCTCAAAGTAATTCCTAAACCTCAGTGCATTTCTTCTTTAAATGTCCTTATGATACAGACTTTAAGTACCCAAAATCCAAATGGATAAAGCAGTAAAATGGCAAAGTAATCAAACTTATCTGTCACTATTCTGGGGAGCGGTATGAATTCACAGATGTTTTCACAGTACAGTCCAAATTTAGAGGTTGGGCTGAATATTTATTTAGTGCGTGTTAATGCAGCTTTCCTTTGAGTAGTAAAATATTACTTAGGCAGGTAAGTATCTGTTATGTATCAAGTCCTCTTTAGACTTGACTGTGGAGACAAGGTCTCCTTTGTGCATCAGTAAGAATCTGGAAAATATGTAGCTGAGAGCAAGAAGAGATGGTTAACCCACCAGGCATTAAAGACCTTGCAATAAGAAAACCAGCTATAACCAGAAATTTTGTTTCATAAAAACACTTAAAGAAACAGCGTTTTCTAAAATACAAATAACTTATTTCCCAAGTCAGGAGATATTTATTATTAATAAATATTTATAAATATATATTTATCATTATAATAAATAGTTCTATAAATAATAATTACCAAAAATGTTTTGAAATTATAACTCTTGGTTATTTACGATGAAGACTGTCTGTACTTGTTGATAGTGGCAGTGAATACCCATCAATTGGAGAATAATCTGGGATTCAATCTTTTTGAAAATGCAAAAGACTTTGAAATGAAATTGTAAGACTAGGCATGAGTGAATGTTACTTGCAAACAACTTAATAAATAAAGCTTATATTGCAAGAATGTTAAGACTAGAAAGCAAAAGCACCTTGTGAATCATTCTCACGGAACTGCACAGTTGTATTTGAGATGTTTTCACTTTAACCATTTCCACCAATGTGGAAATGCTGGATATTTAAATCACAGAAAAGGATGCTGAAAATGTTTACCTCTAACAAAAAATAGTGCAAGTACCTAATAACCTGTTTAAATCTGAAGGAAGATAACTTAAAATTTCTATTCAAGTCAAGCCTGCACTGCACATTGAAGATCTTCTTTGAAGGAGAGAAAAAAAAAAAAAGGTAAGAGATATGTAGGTGCTGTGAATCATTCTTTAATCTTCTACTGAATATTTAAGAGTTAACAAATTCTTTGTTGTCTGTAGAACTACTTTATTTTCTGTTCGTAACTAATCTTTTTGTTTTTGAACTCTCCATTTCTTCAACAGTAGAGGATAATGCCAATGAGTATGTTAAGGAGGTTTTTTCTTTAGAAAACTCTTCATAGCCGACTTAGTGAGTGTGGGTTTTTTTAATAGTGGAAAGGATCAAAGATATTGGATTTGAGGTGTTTAATTAAGTCTGTTCACAGAGAAATGGTCTTGATGAATGACAGGTTGGCATGGTGCAGTCCACCAGGAAAAAGAGTAATTAGAATAAACCTGTGGACTCCGCATCACGATCTTTTCAAGTTCAAGTCACAGAACTAATTTAGAAAAGAACTAACATGATGTTGACTGAGAATCAATAATGAAAGCCACCATAGGATATTTCACTAATGTGTAGTTGCTTTAACCCCACCCCAGAAATCACCATTTGTTCACAATTTATGCAGTTTAATTCTCCTGTGTTAGTGTTTTATGAACATGCACACATACTATGAGTTTTTTTCTTTTTCCTCTTTCATAAAAATGTTGAAAATAAAACAAATCGTTATGGATTTAAGAACTCTGTTTAGTGAAATTGGTCAATTTTTTATGTTAAATATATTAAGGAAATTGGAGTCCCATTGGAGTTGGTGACAAATACTTTCTCTGACTTCGTTTAGGATAGAAATTATTAACATAACATGAGACAATGTAACTTAAATATTCATGTCTCTAGAACTAACGTAAACATTTTTGTACTAAGAGCAATTAATCCACTTCTGCCTAGTAGGTTCTGCTCTTATGTTAGGTATAATTTTTATTTTGTGAGGGCGTGAAAGTAAGTATTTATGTTCCCATTTTGTGGAAATCAGAAAGGATTTCAGAAGGCCTGCAGAAAATCCATCCAGTCAGACTAACTCAACACTGTATTTTTAATATGAAAGTCAAGATAAACAGAAGCATAGTTCAGAGAACATGATGGAGATTCAGCAAAATGTTTCTCAGGTAGGCTAAACTTAGATGGGTGGATCTCAAAAGCATTTGAAGTTTCCAACAGTGGGACATCCTCCACTAGTGATATAATTCTTTTCTATCCTATGCTCTTTCCATGAAAGTGGTCAACCACTCTCCTACTCTTCACTCACTGCCCATAGTCTGCTGTCTGCCTTCCCTTTTCTTCCCTTCTCACAATGTCCAGATCCTCTGTTGCTGACTACCCCCCAAAAACTGTGTAACCAAGAAGTCTAAAAACAGTAAAGGGATTATGCGTTTCTGAGGCCTAACCTTGTCTTGCAGAAGAAGCCAAAGGTGGTAGAACTTTGCAGTTAAGAGACATCTCTTAAAAAGTCATCCATTGTAATGCAACCAGGTACCATGCTCCAGGCTGCATAGCCATACAGTTGGGCTGCCAACCCCATGCTCGTACATGATCCAAATGCAATATGCATGTTATAGGGAAATTTTAATGGCCATTTTTCATGGTGCATTTAGATTATATTTTTTTCCTTCTCCTGTTTTCTAGTGAAATATCCGTAGTGATATTGATTTCAGATACACATTGGCTTTGTACTGTGCAGGTAAAAGGAGCGTTGTAATGGTTGAGATGTGCTGAAAGTCTTTCAATATAAAAGTAACTTGAGATATGGGTAATTGGATGTGAAGAATCACACTCTCTTTCTTTATGTATGACCTTTACTAGGGAAAAGACTAATTGGGTAAATGCCAGACACTGTTCCAAAATGAATACACAAGAGGATGAGAAAATAATATTTTAATTTTTTTTATGACAGTGATGTTCAGGAAACAGCAGAATACAGAAGAGGAAGCAGTGATGCTCTTCCTTGAAGCATAGTTTTATGAGAAAAACGTTGGGTTCATCACAGCACATCCTCTGCCAGGTTTTACTGAGTTATTGAATTAGGTTACTATTCTGGAGAGGAAAAATAGGTGATAATTACTCTCCTATTTCAAGAGGGAAAACCCTTTGGATTTGGGAGTCAAATTCAATACTACTTAAAGGACAAGAGGTTTGTTTGTGGTTTTTTTTTCTCCTTGAAAAACTGTACTGTTATCTAAAAGACAGCTTTAAAAACTACGGTTTCTGCTCATGTTCTATGGGACAGTGTATCATCAGCTTCTTTCTATTTTCATTGTGGCCCTCATATGCTCGTAAGACATCATTTCAAAGTTTCTTGTTAGCTGAGGCTCAAGAAGAACATGTGCAAGATTCTGTGCACTGGGGCATATTGAGCTCTTTTTCATTAGGTGCTTGCTAAATCTCTATGATAGTAAAACAAGTTTCTTGGAATTAATGGGCGGCAGTTATTTCAATTAAGCATTTGCTAAAGGCTTTTAATGTCCTTATCATTAAAACTCAGCTTAAGCCTTAGATTAATTTGTTCATGATTGCGTAGTGCTTTGGAAATATAAACCACTAAATAACAAAGATACACTATTATTTTACTGTCTAGATTCTGCAGTACCATGATTGCTTTCTGCTAATACTACAGTGCTGAAAATCCTTAAAATTTAACTTACCTAACAGTAGAAATACTGATGAATATCAGTTATGTGCAGAATTATTTGCGTAACTTTATCAGAGAAACATAATTCTGTGTAGTATGGCTCATATTTAGCTCTTAATGAGCTCTAGTATATTTAAGGCTTGACAAAGGCAGATGGAACAATCCCAAATATAAGAAAGTACACATCTCTTTTTTAAAAAAAAAAAAAAAAACAACAAAAATAAATCATATTGATAGTGTCTCAGGTAGATACAGAATTTAATACTGATATCTAACAATTTATTGTTCTCAGACTTATAACTTTTCAAAACGGCAGGTTCAGTTTGAAAATTTAAGTATCACTTCAGAGCAGATGGGGAAGAATTGACTTTGTTATTTTTTGTTTGAAAGTGTGACAGTCCTGTGCTAAACAGTCTTTGGCCACTGAAGAGGATTAAGGGGACTCTCTTTTCCAGATACAGCATGAGCATATAACCTGTATTTAGATATCTAAGGTCCTAACTGGGTTATCATTTAATCAAATATTTAAAAAACATTGGTCAGGATAGCTCTTAAACGAATGTTTACATTTTGTTGTAAGTGTATATGCTTTCCGGAACACACAGCAGTGCCTAAGGAATCATAGAATCCTCTAAGTTGGAAAAGACCCTTGGGACCATGGAGTCCAACCATCTACCCTACTCTACAAAGTTCTCCCCTACATTATCCCCCAACACTACATCTAAGCAACTCTTAAACATGTCCAGGGATGGTAACTCAGCCACCTCCCTGGGCAGCCTCTTCCAGTGTTTGACCACTCTTTCTGTGAAAAATTATTTTCTAATGTTCGGTCTAACCCTACTCTGTTTGAGCTTGAAGCCATTACCTCTTGTTCTATCACCTGCAAGAAGAGACCAGCACCAACCTCTCTACAGTGCCTTTTCAAGTAGTAGTAGAGAGTGATAAGGTCTCCCCCCAGCCTCCTCTTCAAACTAAACAAGCCCAGCTCCTTCAACTGCTCTTCATATGATTTGTTTTCCAGGCCATTCACCAGCTTTGTTGCCTTCCTCTGCACTCATTCCAGCACTTCAATATCTCTCTTGTGTTGAGGTGCCCAGAACTGGACACAATACTCGAGGTGTGGCCTCACCAGTGGTGAGATGATTCAGCCAAGGTTGCAGAGCTATGAATCGGGACTCCAGTATCTCTCCCAGTCAGGCCTGTGTGTTGGTTGCTGAGATACTTTGCTTTTGCCCTTTTGGATCTTTAAACTCAGTAGTTAGCGGAAAACTGTTTGACTGGGAAATCAGAAGTCCAAATAGTAGAACTGTGGTGGCATTCTTTAGAAATATGCCTAATAATAACCCTTTATTACATTTTTCTCTGAAATAATACATTTTATTTCATACAGTTTTATCAAAAGAGAGCAGAAAGTCAATTTCAGCATAAGGTTTCATTTTTTTCTTGGTTACCTAATACACATCTGTTATGTTCATTATAATCAATGAATCTCAAAACCAAACAAGACTCTTGCATGCTGTACAATATTTTTAGACTTGTTTTGGCCCACATTTTTATATTCCTTGATTTCAATCTATGGTGATTTTGTTTTCTTCTAATTTCTAATAGAAGGACTTCTTCCAACTTCTGTTATTTCTAAATTAATAAAATAACAGTGTGCAAATCATCGTGTTAAATCAGCTCATTAACAATTTAACCAATTGTTTCTTTTCTTTCTTTTTATTTTTCTTTTCTTTTCTAAGTGTTTCTTTCTATCACTCTTGCCAGCTGTGTCCTATTTCCAAAGCTTCATCTACTCTCACAAAACAGCTTGGAATTGTGAGGTAGATTTTAGGAGATTAAAGATTGCTCTGTAATACACTAGACTTAATCCTAATGCCAGTAAACTCTTTACGTGCTATCCTCCCCTTAGGATTACAAAGATTTATGTAACCATATTTTTTCACATCCAAAGGAGCTTAAAGGAATAGACATAGATTGTTCTGGCTGTTGAATAAGAGCAGTAAGCCCAGATATAAAGTATTTTTGTTCCTCAGATAATATACCAGAATGTAGCATTTTCAAACTAGAGGGGTCACAGGGGACAGAGTTGAATAGAGTGAAGGGGGCAGAAGAGAGCAAGCACAATTATTCCTGAAAAATAATAGATTTACTTGCAAAGTGTGATTACCCCTCAGTGAATTATCTGCTTTTTTTTTTTTTTTTTGCTTTTTAGTTTAAATGGTATAAGTATAATGAAGAATAATGTCAAATTTGCTTTTTAAAATACATTCTTTTACTGACTGTTAGCCTAGAGAGGTATCTGACTGTTTTGGGAGGATATTTTAGGTTGGTTTGTTTTTGTTTGTTGGTTTTTTTTTTTTTTTTAAATACATGAAACTTATTTCTCAGCGTGGAGCCAAGCGTCTGACCATGAGCACTTTATCTTCTGATCTCAACAACTGAAATGTAGCTTTGAGTTTCTTACAATATAGTTGCACCCACCCACATCATGCTTTGATTTTTATTTCATTTTTTATCTCTAGAAAGTGCAGGCATTTTAAGTCTTGCTCTGAGATCCGAAAATGACATTAGAAAGGAGTAGTACACAAATATACCGCAATATACATGTCTCTGATGTAAACCTTCAGATTTTCAAAACCCAAAATGTCATGTTTTCAACTTACTCACAATGCTGCTAGCGGTGTTGGCTGTTTCAAACATTGATCCTAGTCGTAGAAATTTATGCTGAACAACTTTAAACATGGCTGAGAGACTCAAGAGTTGCTATTTCAGTGTTTTGCCAGCATCCAAAGAAAAATAAATCAAGAAAAAAAGAAATCAAAACAATGAATTCATTTTCCCTTTTCTAAGTCTTGGTTAAAATCTTTCATGTGAGGTGCACTTTTTATGTTTTTGGGAATCATTATGTGTGTTAATCTTAGCATCTAGCTCCATATAGAAGCTAAGAAATGCTGAATATTAGATTGTTTTATGTTCTCATACTGAATAGTAACATTTTTTTTAGAGAGAAAAAACTAAAAATTGTCTGGTGTCATATAAACACATTTAGATGCTACATATCTGTTCCCAATACCCCAGCCTGAAAGAGGTCCAGTAGGCAGATATCTAGGCCAATAGGATATCTAGGAACAACATGCAGCCTAATGGAGAACACAGGAGTGTATGACCATAGGAGATCTCCTTATACAGTTTCCATGTGCATTAAACATAGCTTGTATTGCCAAAATAAAAGATGCACTCTGGGAGTTTTACTCCTCCACATCATACTATAGTTAGGTAGAAATGATCGAGAGAATGGATATCAATAGATGACTGTTGCTTGTGGAGGTAGGGAAATATCAATCACTGAAGGCAAGAACATTTTAATCTTCTAGTAGATGTGAAAATAAGAGAAAATTTATTTATAAAAAAATAATTGTGTTTGGACAAATAAGTCTTTCCAAGTTTGCCCTGATTTTTAACTTCGCTTACACTTAATTTTTATGTATTCGTGCCATAGTGGTGTGCCTTTAATGTCTCTAATAACAGAACTAGAAAAACCAGTTATCAGGTATAAAATTAACTTTTTGTCTAATGTGATCTGAATTTTGTTTCCTAAGATTTGCGTCTCCTGGTGTTTAGCATTAAGAATTTAATGATGTAAATGTATACTAGATTAAGTTTGTCTATCAGTTTTCCAAATCACATTATGTGGGAAACATAGTAGGGATTGTAATCAAAGTTGTTTTACAGCCAGCAATGTATCAGGAGCTGTCATATGTTTTTATGTCTTGTTACTGGGGAAGCTCTTTAAATAGCAGGATCAGAACTATGAATATTCTAAGCACTGATGTTCTCTAAATGCAGATATTTAGCTTAAGCTTTTAAAATTTTAGAGGACATAACCATGAGTGTGAGTGATGATGTGCCGTCCTCAATCCTCTTTGATGGAAGGTTATCATAGCAATGCATATCTTTAACTTAGGTGATTTCTACTGTTTTCAGGGTGACTGGGTGGCATCATATTTTGTTTACCTGTACCATTTTGATATGAGTTCTTTTCTCTGTGTTTTGATACTATCTTGTCTGCAGAGTGACAATTGTGTTGTTTTTTTTTTCTTTTTGTGAAGGAATGAAAAAACACTAGGGTCAAATGCAATCTCAGGAGATTATGGGCCTTTTTATTGGACAGAAAAAAAGCATTCAAATGGGGCCCAGCCTGTTAGGATGACATTTTTCACTACCTGAATGTCTACTGATTATTTTTTTTTAATTAAATAATAGTAATTTTAGTATTAACTGACTTTTAGAGGAATAAAAGAATAATAAAGTAACCTCAGTCTCCACACTCCCACTTGAAACCTCCAAAATCAAGGCAATCAGCTGTAACACAGGAAAATATTTGAAAAAATTGCTGTCTTACTGCAGTAGATGGAAACATATTAAAAAATTGTAGTCAGCCCTCATTATTTTTAAAAGTAGAGAGACAGGTGAATGTTTGATTTCACTGCACTTCTTGAATTGCTTCAGCAAAGTGCTTATTCAATGGGCAGAATCACAGGGAAGAAGAAAGGATGAGAGAAAAGCACCTAGTGTACAAAGTGAAGTCTATTTATATCTGGTATCTCAACAATGAGTTTCATATAGAGGAAAAGACGAAAAATGTTGAAGTGACTTTTGCAACAAATGGTCATTTCAAAAAGTGGAATTTCATCACCTTTTCGGAGCTGCATAGAGCCTTTGACAGCTGTTCCATAACTAAATGCAGAGAGATATATAAGATGCAGCACATAGTATTTTATCAGCCACACAGGAAAAAATAAAAGCATAGTTTGATACTTTAAAAAATGAGTGTGAAGATGTTTCTACTGTTAGTGACGTCTGAAAATTCAGAATATTTGAGAATTAGTGTCTGCTGTTCTCTTCTATTTTTTCCCATTAAAAAATACTGAATGGATGGAAAAATACTGATGAAAAAATACTGAAGGATAATTTGGAATCTATAAATATATTTCATGTCGTATGATATATATAGTCAACGAACTATATTTATAGAAATGGGGAAAATATAATTTAAACAGTATATTGGTGTTCTCGTCTCTTTGTTTTTAGGTTGTGTAAATCCCTTATAAACCAGTGTAATCTGCAAGGATGAGGAAGAATCATCAGGTGACCACTGTTTCTTGTTACATGAAACAAGCAGGGAGTGACGTAATTCAATAGGAAGTGCTGTGAGAGAAATGAAAGGAAGTTGTTGGATTCTCTGAATTGTCACCAGTCTGGTTTTCAAATGTTCAAATTATGGGCGGGCAACATATGGATTTGCTTCTGATCTTATTAGTGACAATAATATTACTGAGGTTTGTCTTGGATTTTTTTTCCAGTGCAGGATTAGAGGGCTATCTCACCACAGTTGCTAGATTTATGTAATTCTAAATCACACTATCTCAGAGCAGATGACTATAGCCAGTTCTAAACCTTTTGAGATACATAACCTATTTTAGACTGTCAGTATTTTAGAGTATTATTATAGTTGCGTTGTATGTGAAAACAAAGAGGAATTCAGAAAAATTGATTAAACTCCTAACTAATGTAGAAAGGCAGCATGATCCTTGCAGTGAGAGAGGACAGTTGAAACTGCTGGTCTTTCTTCAACAGAATTGATGCTAAGGATACAAGTTTCACATACTAATACTCAGCTTTTCTATACATGTGGTGTTTCTGGTTGTGAAGTGTTTTTCATCTGACAATCTTAAAACATTTCATTAAACCTCATGACATGAGATAAAATGGGAAAATAACCCCCAAATCTGACTGTAGAAACTAAGATGGAAGTGACTCTTTTATCAAGGAGGGACTCTATCAGGAAGAGTAGCAATAGGACAAGGGGTAATGGTTTTAAATTGAAAGAGAGGAGATACTAGAAAAAATTCTTAACTAGGAGGGTGGCAAGGCACTGACACAGGTTGCCCAGAGAAGCTGTGGAAGCCCCATCCCTGGGAGTGTTCAGGACCAGGCTGGATGGGACTTTGAGCAACCTGGTCTAGTGGGAGGTGTCCCTGCCCATGGCAGGAGGAGTTGGAACTCAATGATGTTCCAACCCCTTCCAACTCTAACCATTTTATGATTCCATGATTCTAAGATAAAAATAAGCTAGTTGGGGAATTTACTGGCTTGCTCAGTAACAGAACTTTAGTCACAACTTTTTGATTCATACTGTGTGAAGCACCGAGAGGTGCCCTTGCTGTGTTTTTCATTAGAAATTCAGTGTCCAAGGTGTCAGAATAGTTAAAGTATCTTGGATGGCCAGTAAGCAAAAATTGCATTTCATTATTGATTTTAAATAACAAGAAGACAGTTTATCTACTGAAGTAGATTATCAGCAGCTGTGAACTACTATCCCCACCAAGCAGTAGACCTCACAGATACTAAAGTACTCTGCTTGTATTTTAATGTTTGGGTTTGTTTTTTTTTTGTCTGTGTCTTTAGGGGATAGGAGGAGGCTTTTTTTTTTTTTTTTTTCTCCAGATAAGGTATAAGTGTCAGTTTAATCTGCATACTGTTTGCTTTATGAAGTGTATCAGCTTTTTAGTTTTACTAATTTTCATATGTGCATATATAAATCTTTCCTTATATTTTGTGTAATCTATAGAAATATAGACTAGAAATATAGAATATTCTATATAAATATAGATCTATATATAAATCTATATAAATATATTGATAATATCTCTACAAATGTAAAGAAACAGAGAAATACGTATTTCCTGAAAGAGCTTGTAGTGGTAATGTGGCAATTAAATTATTATGACCATAAACATGAACTATCCATAGAAATTTAAAAAGTGAATCGAACCGTGCTATTTGAGCAGATTTCAGTCTTGTAAGGTTGGAGTATTCTTGCTGTGTAAATCTTAAAAAAAAGCTGTCATATTCCCTTCCAGACAGACATTTATCTCAGTGGAGAAAACCTGGACTGTCAGAAGCCTTCTAAACTCACTGGGTTTCCCTGCCTCATTTTCAGAAGTGCTGTGTCTGCACTAGACCTTACCTTCTGGGATGGTGATGTTGAGTCACCCACTTATAGTGCAAATGTGATCATTAAGGATCTTGATGCTGGGCTTAAATGTGTGTGTTGATGCATTGGCTCAAGACTGATTGGCAGCTTGTTCCATCTGCTGTTAACTGGGGTTTGTGATTTTATATTGCCATTCCTTGTAAAGGAGTATCAGAGCACTGGCAGAGAGAGCATTGCAGTCAAGAGAACAGCAGGGAAGTGAGAAATGGAGGTATCTTCTGAGGGAGTTTAGTTAGCTGGACCATGTTGGGACCTTGGCAATGTGGTGGCCTGAGGACCTTCAGATGCTAAAAAACCTTTCAGGGTTTCTGACAGATTCTGTGGCGTGATTATAGGCTAATTCGACACTGGTGCTGTAGATTCCACAGAAAAATGAGGTTTCATTATGCCTGCTTTGGATATTGTTTTTCATTTATGTTCTCCCTTCCATGTACACAAAACTACCTTGGAGAAAATGTTTCGAGTACTGATTCGCTCTTTTATACTTTAGTTATCCAGAACGTGAATGTTACCTCCCTAAGTGATAGATGGAGGTGTTTCGCTAAATTTTAAAAGTATGGCTCATAGGAAATTTATTAGATGGCTGTGCTACAGCATAGTTCAGTTATCTGTATTATCATATCACAGGACAGGAAAATTTTCATTTCTTTATTTAATTGGAAAAGCACATAGAAGAGATTTCCACTAAAACATTATCCATCTGCTTATATTACTCTTTAAGGGATATTGTAACTTGTGCTTCATGTACCGTAAGATTTTATAATACTGCATGTGATTTTCTACATAAAAAGAATTAACACTTTCAAAAAATGTTTTTAATGTAGCCTCATTTTTAATATATTTGTCTCCTAAGCATCTATGTTTTAATTTTTCTTGGTTTTTATTTTTTGTTGGTTTTTTTATTAATTTGGAAACCTCCTTCAAACAGAAACATGTTATTTAGAATGTCACTCTGGGTTGATTTCATCATTGTATCTAGGGCAGGCAAGTTGCATCAGCAAGTCCCTTAACCTCCCTCTCTGCTGAATTCTTACTGTGCCCATGATATAGAACCAAGTGTAAATGCTCAGGCTCCTTTTTAGGCATTTCATGTATTCCAACATCTCTTAGGTGACGATGATTTCTTGGATGAAGCACATAAAACATCCTCCAGAAGAAGTTAAACTCATTTATTCAGCAAACTTATCTTCCCTGGGAATCCTGCTAGACTGTGGGACAAATTCCCACAAGAGCTTAGCATCATTATAAAGCTTCTACTCCAGATGCAATTGTGCTTGTTCAATCTTGCTTTTTCTTAATGCAAACTCAATGTCCAATGTGTGCAAATTAATTTCAGTCCAGAAATAAAAATCTAATCCAAACATTTTGTCTTGTGGGCAATAAAGATGCTATTCATTTGCCTGCTATAATTGTGGAAGATATTTAAGACCCTCAGTTGGGTCACTTTTTAAACATACACTAGATCTAATAAGTGCAGTCACTGCTACTCTCAAATTGCAGCAATGCATTAAAAAAAAAAAAAAAAAAAAAAAAAAAAAAAAAAAAAAAAGAAAAAGAAAAAGAAAAAGAAAAAGCTTTTTCTTCATTCCTGTTGGCAAACAGAGGTCAACATGGATAGTCAACAACACAGAATTATAAGGGCAATGATAAAAATTCGTCTGTCCTGGATATGTAGCTTCCAAAGTAAATACCCCTGAATTCCTTCAAGTCTTTATTTTAAAAAGAGAATTATAAGGCTTGATAGCAGTGTTGGAGTCAGTGCAATTAAACCATTCATTTAGAACAAAAGTCACTGCAACAGCTCAGATGTAGTAAATCTAATACTGTAACTTTGCCAGGTCTTTTTCACTGTATTGATGAATCTTCTATAAACCTAGATTAATTTAACTATATGATTGTATTTAGCCAGGAGGTGATAATCTTACCTGTTTAGTGTAGAGACATTTAATTGCTTTCCCCCAAAAGAAATGTTTCCAAATGAAAGGCAACCCTTACACACTACAGATATTTTATGATGATAATTTCCCCTCTCAATATCATCTATTGGACAGTAAAGATCTAGCCTGTCTGCTCTTGAATTATCCCCTCAAAACAGCTTGAGGAAAGAGGTTCATGTTAACCGAAAGTGCTGAAATTGTCAGACAGCCTGTTGAAATGACTGGTAAAGTAAGCTTCAGTGATCTGATGATTCATCTTAATCAGTTGCCTAGTCTCATGTATAAAATTGTCTTTCTCAATGATACATGTGGATAATACAGACACAACATTATTCTCACCAGATACTGCATAATTAACCATGCCCACTTTTCTTCTCACACACATGCAAATCATTAGTAACAACTGCAAAACTCAGCTGAAGCCAGTTTAGAAAGAAAAATAGAGAAATTGGAAAGAAAACTCTTAAACTGAGTCCAAATACCTTTAAGTCTGAATACTAGTTTCAGGAAGACTTTTGTAGACATCCTCGTATTGACATCATATGTACACAAACAGAAAACTTGTATCCTATCAAAAGGATTGCCATTTGATCCATTAAGACATTTAAATGTCTGGCAGGTGGGGGTGTTTTGTTTGTTCATTTTGTTCTTCACTGAAAAGAATAATTTGTTAGCTTTTCAAATCAACAGTCATAAGAGATGTGCTGGTAGCTAGCTGACTTAGAAATTCATCTATTACAGATGCACATTCTTTGTAATTAGATTGACAGATGTTATTAACAGGCTTGGGGGTGTGGATATTCTAATATCTTATGAGATGGCAAGACAGTTCCATATGTTTTTGGGTGCCGAGATGAGTAGAGGGGCCCAGTTTTAAGCTCATTGTTTTACACGATAGAAGTTCTTGACTATCCTAGTACTGTCTGAATGTTAGTGGTAGTTTTATTAATGAGCAATACCTGAACAGTATAGAGCATAACTTATGAACTGTGATGGCAGAACAATTTTTATGTAATCGGTTTTTCTTTCACATGCACAGCAAGTCAAAGTATGTTGTGTTGCTATGCAGGATTAACTTCACACACAATGAGATGATTCCTTTTCTATGTACATCTTTTTATGGACAATGATAAGTAGTCCACCCAATATCTCTGTTTTCATTCATATAAGAATCTGCCAAAACAATTCCAGTCTCGGATAGTTTCACACTCCCCCCAAATTAAAGTGTGATTGGTATTTTTTACTGTAAAGCAATTAAACTAGAGCAATTTTTTCTAGAAATTGACAGGCATTCCAGGAGTAAGACAGTAATTGGGTTTTACTTATTTTGTTCTTAAACATCTCTGTTGTATATTGTTTGTGTTGATAGTGTATTTTCCAAAGGTTTCACTAAATTAGCAATGTGGACAAATTTGCCGCAGGTACGCACAGTCCAAAGAATTGATTGCATATCTCAGTGAAGTTTATTTTATTCTAAAGAAATTTGTAGATGTTTACTTCCCCTATTGAGTGCTTTGTGCTATCATGTTTTATGAACCTTGCCCACCTTTATTCAGTTCAGGATATTGAGATGAGTTTTAAAGGTGATTCAAGAGAAATTGTTTGTTACTTACACTTTTCCTTCAACAGTTTCTACTTGACAAGCCTAGACTTGCTTAGACTTATTCTCACTTGCTGATGCAGGGATTATTGATTTGTACAGATCACTCTGAATTAGCAGAAACATAAGAAGCCTGGGCTGGTGTTTATTTACATGCCAGGGCATCCTGTTTTAGGAAGAACAACAACTTAAAGTGCATATAAATGTTGCATATTTCTACTTCAAATAAAGCACTTTCTTCCAGGATCTTGGCACATAAATTATACTAGCATGGCTGCCTTAGATTAAGACTGCCTGGCACCTGACATTACATTCACTGATGTGTAACTTTCTACTGCGATACATGTTACCTCTGCATTTGTCCCTGTGCTTAATCAGAACGAATCAATCAGAAGTATTTTTTTCTGATGCTTAAGATGACTTTAGCAGGTTCTGTAGAGGTCACAGTGAAGGGTGGAGATTTGTCCATAATAAACCTTGCTTGAGTTATTATTATAGCTATCTTAGAGTGCCATAATAAATGAGAGCGAGTATGTGGATGTGAAATAGCGTAATTCATTGCAGTTTCATTTTGTTTCACACCCTTTGGAACAAAGATTTCCTCATTCAAAATAACTTTTGTGTAGCTTTTATCCCATTCAGAATAAGAAAAGTATACCTTGTTTCAGCTAAAAAAGTAAAAAGAATACTTCAGGATGTCAGTCAGTCTAAAACTGACGTGAGAAATATCTCTGGTGGTAGTACTCAGCACTCAAACTGTTACTCCACTTTGCCGAAAACCATTCAGACCTTTCTGAATTAGATTGTGCTTTTTTGAAAAATGTGAATCTATCTGGATTGATGGTACATTTATGTGTACATTATCTTTGCCAGTGTACTCTGATGGGGCATCTGTCTTTAATCTTAAAGAACTTTGACAGTGTGTCTCATAAGCATACAAATTGAGCAAGTTTCTTTCGCAAACTAATCAAGTTCCCACTGACAACCTGAGCCATCTTTCCATTTTAAGTGTGATAACATATTCATCCTTCTCTATCAAGTCATGACTAATGGATATGAATATTAACATGTCTTATATGTTATTACCTAACCTCTGACAATCCAAGGGAAATAGAAAATACAGGTTTTAGTAGTGCAATCTGTGATGTTGCTTCATTAAACAATTAAAAGGAAGTGGAGAGCACATGGAATGCACTGTCAACTGCTAACCTAATAAGATGTTTATGATCTGTATAATAGCCTAGTTATTATTCTTATAAATTGTTGACTGAATGGATGATATTTCTATTAGAAGTGGTACTAACACTCGGTGGTTTTATCTTCATAACAGTGCTGTGTTCATAAGAGACATGTCTGACTCTGCTTTATAAAAAGAACTTGGAACATAAGAGCAGTGAATGTTTAGAGAACTCCAGCTGATCTATGGCTAACAAATATCATAGGAGTGTGTGTGAAGAGTAAGCCTATTAAAGTTCTTCATTTTGATCTAGCCTTATGCTAATAATTTCCTGAAGGCCTTGAAACTGCAGTTGTCTGCCTGTGGGCGTACCTATAAATTAGTGTGTAGATGCCTGACTTGGATGTAAAGGTGGAGGTTGGTTGGTTTGTTTGTTTTAAGGTTTCTGGTTTGCCAGTTTAAGCTTCAGAGCTTGAGTGAGCAACTGCATTATTATTCCAGTGGGAACTGTGAACAATCTTGCATCTCAGGTTCACACTTTGAGACCCAGATTTTGAGGTTGCTTGCTAATTACTATCATGGGCAAAGCAGATTTGAATTAATTTATTTTATTGCTAAGATAGATTTGGCTGTTTAGAAACAAAGATAAAACCAAAACCACCCTCCTACCTTTTCCTCACCCCCTCTCCATCCTGAACTCCTCTGCTGGCTCTGGAGCACTGCCTCTCTATCCCCTGCCCAGCCCTTGGTGTCCGGGGCTGTTTCTCACACTTTTCCCCTCACTGCCTGGCAGCGTTTTGCTTTTTCCTAAACCTGGCTTCGCTCAGCTGAGGGGGCTCAGCTCTACCCTGGCCTGCCCTGGGTTGGCTGGAACCTCTTGTGTCTGGCGTGGGGCAGCCCCTCAGCTCTCCTCGGAAGGAACCTCCAGCCCTTGCCAGTGCCCAGGCACCGGCAACCACATCACATCACCAGATGCACGGCAATGGTAGGAACTTTTAAATCACCTCCGCTGCTGTAACTGCTCAGGTAGCTGTTAACAAAGTAGTAAGAGGTTTTAGATGGACTTATGGTAGGGAAAAGGGTTGAAGACTCAGCCATGAATTTTAGGTATCCCCTGATAGCAGAGAAACAGTCAGACAAGTAGTGCCTGGATCCAGCCAAGTACCAGGCCACGCTTTCCCCACATTTTGGCCTTGCTGCCCACACAACTTCCACAGGGGTGGAAAGCAGCAGCCGGCAATGCTTGAGATTCAGTGCTGTTAAGAGAAATTGGAAATAAGATCTTATGTAGGAACAAGTCTCCAAATAGCCCTGAAAAAGGCAGTGCAACCTATCATATTCAGCGATACACAAAATGTTGAAATCAAAGGACAAATACATTTATAACAGTGTTTATGCAGAAATCTTGGTACAGGTTAAGGTCGTGAAATTGCACAGTAGTCTAAGCCTTTTGTCTGTATTACAGTATTGGCCAAATATCTGACTGTTCCTAGAAACAATCGTCATCCTCTGAAATGGTAGAAGAAAAGATACAACTAACTCTAAAATAGAATTCTGGGAATATTTCCACATTTTTTCTAAGCACAGAGAAGATTGTTTCCTGGGAAGTGAAGATCATTTTCAGCACTAGTTCTGGGAGGCTGCATAGCCTTATGTGTAATATTTCTAAAAATGTTCTAACATCTTAAAAGTGATAAAGACAGACAGAAAAATTAGATTAGGTTTTTGAAACCAAAATGGTGGAGTATTGCAGATATAAAATTTATCTGTAATTTGAGTAGTCTATGTGTTATACTGGAAAAAGTACTAAATAGTCTAATTTAGGTGAGAATATTGGAATTAAAATTAAGAATTTAACAACTTTGTTTAATTGTGAGAATGAAGAAATCCAGCCTTTCAAACTGCTGACATCAGGAGGGAGAGAAAAGTGGTTATGCAGCTTCAAACAAATTTGATTACATATTTGGAAATAATGCGTGCACATGACCTTATATGCAAACCATATATTTCTTTCAGCCAACTGTAGCATTTCTCTCTATAAATATAGTAAAATAATTACAAGCTGCTATTAAAAATCTCCCATGAAAGAATGATTGGGTATCTTCTTTCTTTACATCCTAAAGAGTATGATGAAAACAATATAATAATTATTTAAATTGCTTTAAAAATATATAACTAGCGAAAGAATTTTGAATCCAGTCTTCCTAGTTTGGAGCTGCAGATAATATGAGTGCAATTCAGGTCATTTAACCATAAAAATACTGCACCTGAAATATGAACACAATTAGATAGACCTGTCTAGCTGAGATCAGAATCATAAAATGCAATTCATCATGAAAGGCTTTCAATTCTACTTGCGCATTTGAAACTTCCTTTTAGGGTCTGGAGGAAAGCTGAAAACCAGGACTGAAAATTTTACAGCTTTCTTATTGCTGCAAAGAGATAGAATTATCTTAGTTATAGCTTCATTTTTTCTAAGCTACAGTGAATGAATAAAAATCATGTCTTTCAGATATTTAGACAATTTACCTAATATTTAAAGAGTGGTTGCTAAGTAAGTATTTTCAGAGGGGTGCATCATTTTCTGTATAAAACTAATAAAAATTAGTAACTGTCCTGCTAGATTACTATGTGTGCTAGACCTTTATCATTCATATTGACAAAATAATTCAGCCTATCTCCCATTTTTTGCTAGACGATCTAGGGTTTTAAGCTGCATGAAGAAGAATTCAAATTAAACAGAACTGGATTTTTGAAGTTCCAAAGCATTGGTTTCTTGTAATGTATAATGCAAGTATTTTAAGATATTTAATTTTTTGGAGTATTAATCATAAAGATTTATCAGTGCATGCAGCCAGCATCCTCACTGTAAAAGAAACCTTAAAAATTGCCTCATTATATGGAAGTTTTAATATTGAAGGCCTGATTTTAACTGCCCTTCAGTTAAAAGCAAAGGAAAAATAGGTTTCCCTGACAATAAAAGTAATGAAAATTAACAAGAAAAATCACAATTTCACAGGTAGTGGACCATCTAAATGTATTCAGACTTTAAGAAAAAGAAAGACTGCATTAAGTTTTAATCAAAAATCACAGCTGCTGAAATATATTCATGCTATATTTGATTGACAAGTCTAACACAAATAATCCAATCTATAACAAAAAGTGTTACATTTAAGGTCAGGCATGTCATTTTCATTTACCTGTGTTCAAAATGCATAGCTCTGAAAGGCTGTGCTTATTTCCAAGGATTCTATTCATTTCCTTTATCAACTTCATTTGTATCTACTATCCATACCAGTGCTTCTCCAGAGGACTAAAAGAAGTCTGATGAATGCTGTTACTTTTTTGAGAACACAGTAATAATTCCTTACCTTCTATTTGTACGTTATTTTCCTGTCTTCACATACGTGGAAGTTCATTGAGCTTGCTTTTTGTATCAACCAACTTTCAACTAAGTGGAAATGTCCCTAAACCCCCAAGATTATAGAGAAAGTTTTTGTGTTTTTCTGTTGTTTCTTTAGTTGATATCAGTATTCCTTTCAGTAAGCTTTGTTGGTGAGTTTGCTTTCGTGGAGAGGCTGAGATATTGTACAAAGGGTCATCGGAGAGGAAAACAGAAGAAAAATGGATCTTGATATCAGCTGAGACAAAACAGATGCTAAAACAATGGAAAGATATTGATTCAGTCTGTCTAACAGTCAGTAGCTTATTGGGTTTTAATAACTAAAATATTTCTCTCAGAATAACAGGAGGAAATGAAAAATAATACTCGACTTCTACAGGTGTTATCTAGATTTGAACAGTTAACAATAATGGCTATTCTTTAGATACCTAGAAACATTTTTTTAGGCATGGACTGTTGCTAAGTAGGAAGAAACTACTGTTGAAAATAAAGTACTGGGGCAACGGAAAGGTAGTGGGAGGGCATGATATGAGGAAAGAATATCTGGTAGAAGATTGTGGGAAGATGTAATTGTGCTAACTGCAGAGACATTCTACCACAGCTAGAGAGTGGGACATTTAGTTAGGGGGAGAGATGACACACCTTCTATCACTTAGAAAGTGCTGGCTTCTGAATTCTGGCTTATGAGTAGCAAAAAAAGAACATGGAATAGTAATACCAAGCAAGACCATAGAGCTCCTTATATTAATTAATAGCAATTTACTAGTAATGTAAATTATTTTGAAAAAACCTAAATTTGTCTGGAATTGAATTATGATATTTTCTTAGATTAGGGGATAGGATAAATAGCTTACTATTCTTTGAAATTTCAAACTAACAATTTTTCATAAAAGTGCTGTCTAGGTGACATGATTAAGCTGCTTGGTCTGTTCTGTGTTGTGTCTGAAGTTCCATGTCCTGTTCCATTACTAATAATCTGGTATAATAGTACTTGTTGAGCCCCTGCAGTCAGATCTTGCAGTTTCTTTAATTTTCATGTTGGGACATCTCAGCCATGTCTGAAGGACTGTGTAAAAAGGTTTAATTTGATAGATGATAAGAGAAACAGGAGAGTAAGGAATTCTGCCCAAGTCACCTCTGTATGTACAATTGATTAGTGTCCAGTGTCATATTTCAAGGAAAAAGAGCACTTGTGAGATGAAGGGAAAAATAGCTAATTGGTTACTGGTAAATGTTTAATATGGTTAAATTAAATATAGAAATTTGTAGTTTTCATATAAAGTTACTTATATGTCAGAGCGGCACTGGAACACAAGGAATTTTTCTGAAGTAGTTGTATGCATTTTCCTAACTACATTTTTATGCTAATTATGTGAAGGACTTGAGTAGTGTAACAAAAACATTTGACATAATTTAAGTCATCAATTAGTGAAGAAATTTTAAGTTATTTAAGATTTAGTGCCAGTAGAAGCGTGTTCTCTGTAAAATCCATCTGATTATACTAAACTCATGTTCTGGTGGACGAAACCTTTGGGTTTGAAAAAAGATCATCTGAGTATACTAATGGTGCTTCCAGCAGTAAGAAATAATGCTTTTCGTCAAATTGAGTTCTCTGTGGTTTAGAATTTTTTTTGTTGTTTTGGGGCATGATTTTTTGGTTTGGTTTGTTACACATATCAATACATAACTAAGGCATAAGGTATCTTAAAAATCTTTGATCCTTAGTATTGCAGCTTGCACAGCCAGAGAGAGAAAACTGCTGAAGTGGATACACGAGTGACTACAAAATCAGATCTGTTTTATAGGACCTTGTTTAACAAACAAATGGAGCAGCCAATGGGGCAACAGTAAAATAAGATTTTTCAAGTATTTTTGATTGTTACTTTTCCAGATTAGTTGATGTTGTTTTGAGACACTTGTGTTGCCTCATCAGTGGCTGTGGTTAAAATCTGGGAATAAGGGAAAAAGGTGGTAGTTTTTCAGTACGTTTCTGATTCCTTTAACAGTGACACAGCAAAAATTCTTACTCAGTTTTTTTTCTATATATGTTGAGTTTTAGAACAAATATTATCATAACAAACACACAAAATAGTGTCTCTATGCACTGAACAGGAATTTTTAATTTCACACAACACTGGCAGCTTGCTGTAGTAAGTCTTCAGACACCGCATAGCTCAAAGATACTGAAACAGAGAACAGGAATATATTATTTTGTTTGAAAAATTAGAAAAAATGCCCGCGCCTGTGTCTGTATGTAACCATGAGTGTGAAAAAGCATCTCTTAACAGTCAAATTTATATGTTGTGCTTATAATATGCCAAATGCATTACTTCATTGTTAAAACCACAAGTGTTCATATAGTTCAAATAAAAAACAGTGACAAAAAAGAGTACTAATAGTTATCTTGTGTTGTACATTGCTAACTCATTTTTAGGTGTGGAAAAAAATATTAAAATTAAGTAGAATCATAGTAGTGAGTTTTTAGGCATGACAGAGAGACAACTTGTGACGATAAAGGATTCATCTTACTTTAGGTATCGATGACAAGAATGAAATCTTTAAGAATGAAATGCAGTTGCTACCAAGTTGCTCCTGCCTGGCTTTTGTCTTTGGTGAGCTCGCCATGAGGAAGTTTGTGGTTATATGACTTATATGATCCACTCAGGATCCACCAACAGATCCACTGGCATCAAATTGTCTTCTTGTTCACTTCTCACCTCCTTTTGGTCTAATGAAAGGTTACATTTTATAAATTAAAAATTGTGTTAATGGGAAAAAAAAATCTTTAAAAATATTTCTATTGATTGTAATAATTCCCAGACTCAAATAGAAGTGAATTTTACCTTCAGTGTAAGATGGCAGATGGGTTTGTTTATTACCACCTGTTCCATCTGAGTCAGCAGCTGTATTTGTAAACTGGTAATACAGTATTTAGTAAATGGCCAGCTTTCTGCACTGATTTCAGGTTATTTGGGCTGAAAATTTCTTCCTTCTGAAAACACTAATGATTCATGTAGATTGTTTTATTTAGTAATTGTATGAAGTTACTACTTTATGCTTCCAAAACAAGGAGACGTGTAATGTTATAACTTAGCCTTTTCTCAAAGCAATTAAAACAATCTCTGTTAAGCTTAGTCAATGCCTGTTGAAATTATTTCAGACATTTGCACTTTGCTGAGCTCTTTATTGAGCTTGAAAAAAAAAAAGATAAATTATGAGATGGTAAGTCCATTAAACTAGATCTGTTCACATACTACTTTTACTAATTCTTTGTATGTTTTTGCCTCCAAGCTACTTGTATCTTTTTCAGTGAATACCTTTCGGAACTACTTTGTGTGCAAAGTAATATATACATTAATAGAAACGTAAAATAAAAACAATCTAAGGATTATACTGATCTAATTGTCATATATTTTCCTAGTTAAAGGCATCATAGTAGATTATTTGAATTTTCTTTAATACTCAGTGAGTTCTTAGCCCCCATTATAACACTGTTTATATACTGATCCAGGACAAAAGTTGATTTTCTTAATTTGAACCTTGCACAAAGAAATCTTAAGTGACTTCATTAGACAGTTGAACTGGTGAAAACAGAAAGATGTTAGAAAATTAAGAGATTCTATAAAACCGGTAGTAATCTGAAATTAATATTAAATTAAATTAATAAATTATATTACAAAATAATAGTCGATATGAATAACATCCATTAACAATAAGCACTCACTAAATGTTGTGTTCCTGTTACTGTGAGAAATCTGAATACAAAGCACCAAATTTTCACTTTTAATTAGAAATGTTCTCAGAACTTTGTGTGGTACTCAAGTCCCTCAAGGAGATACCTGGTAGAATTCATTAGCTATAATTTTTAAAATATATGCTGTGCTATACTTTAAAACCTGGTTTAGAAAGTGAATACAATATTTTGAGTGTACATACAGCAAAAGCGTCTTGTGCATCTGTTGTCTAAGGTGAAGGATTCTAGCCTGTTTAATTGCTTTTTTGTTTGGAAGCTGTTCTGCATTGTTCACCAGTGTTATTGACTTTTTTAAAAAAAAAAAAAAAATTCATAATTTTGCTGAGCTAGGGGGACCAGAGCATTCAAGATGCAGGCTCATCACATATTTATATGGTGGCATAATATTTTTTTTTGTCTCCTAGGAAATCAAATTGAAGTCCCTGAAAAAGATAGAGAGCTGTGGGCAGTAACATCATGAAACAACAGATGAAACCTATTTGCCAGATATTGTAAATTGAAAAGCCTGGTAAAGAGTTTCACAGTTTCTGTCCCCAAAAAAACTATTGGACAGGACTAGTTAATGACTTTAACGGATGTGCCTTGATGGCCTCTAGCATATTAATAGAAAGCTGGCTTGATGCTGAGAAGTGCTATAGCACAGGTCCCAAAGGTGCACTGACAGACCACTGACAATGGTATCATGATTTCCAGGCTTCTAACTTCAGATAGTTTTGTCTGACTAATGAGTTCTGAAATGGACAAAAGCGCAAATGGTCAGTGGACCTTCTGTTAGTAGCTAGCATGTAAAATGCCCAGAGATCCTACCCTAAGTGAACTAGCCACTCTGTCAGAAGCATCAATAGATGCTAGAAATTCCCAATTCTACTGAGAATAAAAAATAAATATTTTATTAAATAGTTTAATATGTTTATATTAATTTCTCATGAGAGATTCAGTTTATCTGCTCTGTGCCTGCCATAGCTTTTAGGAAAGAAAGATTACATTGCATAAACGAAACTAAAAAACTGCTGTCCCTTACTGAAATAAAATATCTTCTCTCTGTTTCCTTAGATCTTGCTTTGCAAGATGATAAAATGCATTTTTGCTAAAATATCCATTTCAAGTTTAAAAGCACAGGATTAATAAGCAGTAGAATCCTAGGGAATTAATGAGTGGTATTAAAAAAAACAAAAAACAAAAACAAACAAAAAAAAACACAAAAAAAAAAAAACACCAAAGAAGCAAACAAAAAACCATCAAAACCAGAGGGTTCTTCTGGGAAGAAAATAATTCTAACTGAACATATTCAATATTAGTGGTGGCTGGGATAGTCTAAATTATCTTGAGAAATTATTCCAAAATACTGGAAAATTATGGCAGTACTGGGGAGGATTTGCTTTGCTATTTGATTTGAGTGGACATAAGTATACATTCTTTGAGTCAGAAAAATAAAACCTAGCAGGAAGAATGGACTTTCATGAGAGTAATAGTAATCTATAATACCTTCTGCGAATTTACAGAAATCGGAATGAATAAGTAGATGTAATTCTTCTTTTTCTCCTACTTTGATAGATAGTACTTTGCTAATGTAAAGAAAGAAATTTCCAAAGCTTGCCTTGCATTCCTCTTGTGAATTTGTTCACAGTGATATCCGGGTCACTCAGACATAAATACATGGTAATATATAATCAAAAATTGAATGTCAGGCTTTTTTCATTTACTTCCCTGTAGAAAGGAGTTCTGGAACTGTGTTGGTTTCTGCTCCTAGGAACTAGTTGCATTTCAAACTGCCAGAGCATTTCAGGTGAGGTGGTCACTGGTTGCAGACATCTGAGTAGTAAGTACAAGACTGTTATACTCAGGACGGAGTTGGGTGATGGCTACTCTGGCACGTCCATGGCACCAAAATGCAGGGAGCAGACAGCTCCTGAATACTTAGTCTTTTATACAAATGCGGTAACAAGGATAGGTTTGCAAAGTAGAGAATGGCCTTGGAAGCATGTGAATTCCTTATGCAGTTTCTTTTCTTTTTCAGAAGGGTGGCAGGGTTGAAACTTTGGGCATACTAGAGCAGCAGATTACCAAAAAGCTAGAAGATCTGGGAATTTTAAAATCCTAGAGATGCTGTTCTCTCTTGGCTCTTGTTTTAAAAGCCAAGCAAATGGAGCACCTGCTAGCGCTTGTGCTTTTTGCCAGAACGTCTGTGCCCATCAAGGGCTAAAACCCTTTCTTTGGAGAATACAGCTCTTGAAGCCAGTGAGCAAAGCAGAATTAATGCATAATAGAAACTCATCCATCAAAGATATAAAAAGAGGGTCTTAGAGAAGAAATGGAGATCTAAATATGCCATCTAAAAGCAGCAGACAACAAAATTTTTCAGCTCAGTGAGCGGTTGAGAGTTACAGAGACAAAAGCTCTTTTGTAACTGCATTAGACAAATGCAGAAGAGAAGAGCTTAAAGTGATCCACTATGAATAGCACTGGATAAAACATTCTTGAGCTCGATGTTCTAGCATATAAACACATATATATGCACTGTGTGAATACACTGGTAGAACTACAGCTGGAGCATTTTGTCCAGTTCTGGGCTCACCAGTTGAGACACATGGACATACTGGACAGGTCCAGGCAAAGGCCAGTAAGATGGCTGAGGAGTGGAGCATCTGTCATACTGGAAGAGGCTGAGAGCTGGGTTTCATTATCCTTGAGTAGGAAAGGCTCAGGGGTATCTTATCAAAATGTTTACGTATTTAATGGGAAGTAGCAAAGTATGGAGGCAGGCTTTTCACAGTGGTGCTCAGTGACAGGACAGAGTAACTGGATCAAATTGAAATACAGGAAACTCCATCTGAACAAAAGAAAAAAATGTTTTTCACTGTGGTGGGTGTTGGACACTGGTACAGATTGCCCAAACAGGCTATTGAGTCACCATCCTTGGTAGTATTTAAAACGTGACGGGATAGAGTTCTGGGCAAACTGCTTTAACTGACTAGATGGAGTAGGTGATCTCCAGAGGTCCCTGCGGACCTCAACTGCTCTGTGATTCTTCAATAATATGGTCTCTTGGACAGTAGTTGAATTTATATAAATTTAGACCATAAGTAAATTTTTAAGTGAAGGCAATTATTTGTTTAATATTTGCCAAGAATCTCAATAAATTCTACATCTGTGAAATGTTTACACCAGGAATTAACTGCTTTCCAAAAAGTTAACTTCCCCGGAAGTTCAGGCCCAAACATTAGACTTTTTTATGCAAGTCAAAACCTTTTGAGGCTTCTCAGTTGGGTAGGACTGAGCATTGTCAGTGTAAGATTAAGAATAAAATAACTTCTTAGAAATTATTGTGTTTCTGCTGCACTACTTGAAATTTAATTTTAAAATTAGATAGATATTTTTATCTACAGTTATATAGGCTTCCTCTGCTAGGATGATACTGAAAAAACATTAATCTGGTTAATTAAACTTTAATCTATGTCTTTGCACATTTACATGTAGTGAAATCTTTCTTAGGTAATGGTCTTAAGGCTAGCTGTAGAAAGGATAGTAAAACCTGCAGTGAATGCTTTGTCATGAGCTCCTAGAAGTAAGACCAGTGTTTTATTTAAAATCATCAAAGCAAAGATTTTTTTACTAGGCAGATCTAACTCTCTAGAACACCTCTAGCAAGTTCTTTGAAAGTCATCTTTGTCTGCAGATGTGTCCCCTTACCAAGAAGAAACTTTTAGATTGTGGTCTTCTTTTTATTTAGTAAGTATTAAACAATGTTTGACAAATATAATTGTTGCATTGATGAATACTTCACAAATACATGAAGGAGGGTTGGGATTTGTATTTTAATTGCATTTTAAAATTTATTTCTAATTGCTTTTTCTAAAATAAAACAGACAATTTAGAAAATACATGGTTCCCTGAGGGGTTTCTGGGGATTTTTTGTTTGTTTGTTTTCTGGGGGGGGGGGGTTGTTTGCTTAATTTTATTTTACTTTGTTTTAACTGAGAACAAAGCAGCTGCTTCTTTGACCTTATCCCAGTGAAACTGTGTTCAAAGTATTTTAAGACTGCAGGGACTTAATTCTTTCTAGAAGATAATTAATGTGCTCCTCTCAGCAAAATCTGCTTTAATTTTAACTCTTTTTCTCCTTATTCAGCTGCATGTTGGCCAGTTTTCCATCATCCACCACAAAGAACCTGATGCAGTCAACAATCTCTTCCAATTTTTTACCAGACCATTGTTGTTTTCCTAATTCTAGATTAATTTCTTAGGTCTGGAGCTTGAGTGCAGTTTTAGGTGGCCATTTCCCCAGTGATTATCAAATTTATCAAATTCATTCTGTTTCCTGCTTTAATTTCCACAAAAGCTCTGTTAAGCTGCGTTTTTTCTTTTCCCCTATGATTCTTTCAGCAATTCAGCTTGCTGCCTTCTGTCGTTCTCCCAGAGAGTTTTTAGGACAGTGGCCAGTTGGCAAACTGCCTTCTCTAAGCTCTTATCATGTCATATTGCAGCATCTTTCTTGTTCAGAATGGGTAGTTCAGGTCAGAGAAGATAGAGGAAGAGATTGCAACAGAATCAAGAATAGTGCTTCAAAACCTACACAAATAGTAAGGGGATCAAAACAGCAATATAACTCCTTCTATAAGGTGATTCTAGCATACATGTGAAAACGTCTTGTCATCAAGAAGTAACCTCCACCATCTTACCTATAAAGGGGAAAAACTTGGTGATTGAAAAGATAATTTAAAGGCAAAGAAATCCTTAGAATGTTACCTCAATGTGTTTGTGTTTTCATCTCTGTAAACCTCAAAGATGAGAGTAGAGATTAATCCATTATGTGGTCGGAATGAAATATTTTGCCTTTTAAAATTTAATCTCAGAGATGCTCATTGCTGCTTTTCTCCACACTGATCTTTGTCTGTGTGTGTTGAGCATTATTAAAGAAAGCACCAGCAACCCGATGGGGATATGGAAACCTTTGAGAAGGGTCAGATGGACTCTGACTTTTCATAAGTACCGACTTCTTGCTTTGTAGTGTGGGGAGTCACTGTCACCAAGGCACCGCCATTCCTCCCTTGTTGTAAAGTGGAAAAGTATTCTCTGAATTGCATGAATGCAGTGCTCCCTAGAAAGAAACTCCCTTCATCTGCTAGTTAACCTGTAGATACGTACTTAGAACTTAAGTTTTAAATCATTGATGCAATATTTGAGTTGTTAATCCATATTTTTCACCTATTGCTATTTTCTTTTCAAGTTTGTCCAGCCATTAACTTCAAGCATATAGCTAGCCATCCAAACAAGTATTCTGACTGTATTGTTAACTATGTGCTGTCTAATTTGTGAATGAATAAAAGGGAGTAATTTACTACTTCATAGCCCTCAGCTGCCCTGGAGTTGAGCCTGTATTGGCTTGTGGCTACTGAAACCAATATTGTCTTGTTTTCCTGACCTCCTTACACATAAAAGAGATTGACATGGCAGAGTAACAGAAAGCGTATTGCATTAGGGTTTAGTATTAAAGATAAACAACACAAATGAAATAGAAAGCATATGGCATTCCTTGCCTTCTATGCCAGCTGATGAGCAATACATTTTGTATTATGATCCACTTTGGAGGCTTTAAACCATTAAAACCTTGCTGCTTTGTTTTGCATGCTTGAAAGTTGCCAGTTAAACCAACTGGAGTAGCCTAATTTAGCTGATTGTGTGACTGATGTGTCAGAGCTCTGGCTTTGAATTTTTGTAGGCTGGAAGTGAAAAATTGGACAAAATGAATACAGCAAATTGTATACCATAACAGTGCCTTAAAGGTGGAACACTGAACATGGAACTGAAACATTGTTTATGAAAAGCATATAAAGGAAATAGAGAAGAGCAATGAGTAATTATTATATTCAGGTAACATATTCAAGAGCTCACAAAAAAATACAGCTTTTTGTTATGGTTACCTAAAGGAACTGTTCAGTGTATCGTAGAATTTGTTACGGAAAATTCACTCAAAATGTTAACTTTAATATATATCAAACAAGATAACTTTACCTCTCCATCCAATGACTTTACTTCAAGATCTGTGCCAAGATTGAGTATAATGGTTTTGCCTAGCTGAAACAAAAGATTCAAAATATTCACAAGGATTGCATTTGAATGGGTGTATTTCCTTGGTACAGTGATGTTCGGTAGGTAAAATAACTCAACTGGAACAACAGAAGAAGGAAATGTCACCCTAAAATCTTGCTGAGCAAATAATTACATATTCTTTTTTGAAACTTTAGTATATCATCCCTATCTAGATAATCTGATCTGCAGTTTTTGTGGCTACCATTTTCTCTGGCATAAAGATGATATGAAAAGACTGACCTATAGATTCCCAGAATGAAAAGAAAATTTTGAATGGTTTGAACATATTTGGAGAGAAAGATCTATAGCATGCATTCATCATTGGTTTGCAATACATCAGTTAAAAACTTTAAAATATGATTGCCTAGGGCAAGTGAGGATCAGAATAATGATGCTTGCCTCTCTTGCCTCTCACTTGTTCAGGTATTGACTCTACTTTCTAATGAAGTATTTGTTAATCGCAGACTCTTAAATGTCAAAGAAATGTTAGCTGAAACCACACCTTCCTTTTGATTGAATTTCGTTAAAATATTTGATCACTTTGGTTATAAAATAAAATCAACATTCTCTGGGGTATTAATTATCTATTTCCATTTATGTTTGCATTAGCACTTTTCTTCCAGACATATGGATCTATTTAGACAGGTCTGGCATAGTGTGAGACAGTTTGTTCATGTTTATTTGAAACCTGAAAGAGGAGGAAAGGCAATACCTCTTTGGATATTTTCTTCTAACTTTCCTGTGATTAAATGTGTTAGGTCGGTGAGTGATAGTCTGCTTGAAGGCTTAGCTCATGGCTGTTGTGAAATTACTGTACTACTATTTAGATGTAGGAGGGCAACCTCAACAAAGCAGAATCACTCATAGGCAAACTATCATAGAAGTGGCAAAGCAAGTTCTGGAGAGGCTGGAGTGATGAAGAAGAATCAGCAAAACTTCTGGAAGCCAGGATAGATACGGCTGTACGGTACCCTGGCTGAAAAAGCCTTTTTCTGCATCTCCTCCTCTTCCTAACACTTGCATGTTTGTCCAGCTAATAATATCAGATTAGGGGTCTGGTACCTTTTTTGGGGACTCTTCATGCTATGTTGGATGCAAAATGTGGTGCTGGTTTAAGACTGAGCCTTAACTAGTCCCTCACAGTGCAAGTTGCTGTACTCTAATACAATTGTGGGATTTTTAGCTTCATATGACCTTGTTGAGGCCTTCTTTATGCATCTAGGCTGTACTGTAGTAACTTCAAAAGAGAAGGTATTGAGCCTTTGGTTGTGTTATTCTTCTTTTTCAAGCTAATTAGATCAAAAATATTTAAATATACCGATATTTATTGTACTTATGACAATGCCAAAAAATGTTTCACTATCTCTTTTTTCTGCCATTCAGTCAATTGAGTAATTAGATTATGTTTTTCTCCGTCCAAATTCACTAGTTAGCTATGTAGAAAAACAGAGGTGTGTTTTGGGGTTTTTTTACTGGATCTCTCTCCTACTCTTCCTTTTATATTATCTTCAAAATATTGTCAAAAGTGGCAGCGTATTGGTCATTCACATCATTGTTGTTGCTTTTCAGAAGCTCCTAAATGACTAGATTTTTGGATATCCAGTCTTGTGATCATAGTAAATGTTTTTGAACTGGTTGAGTGTCACCTCTGGAATATTGTAGCTGAGTCAAAAAAAACGAAAACAGTTATAAATAGTGCCAAAGCAGAAAAACTGTTGTTCACCAATACAAACTTTTGTCTCACTCAGCATTTTTCTGAATAAATCTTATATACAGTTGAGTAGCAGAATAATTTGTACATTAATGTTCAGTTTGCATGTCTATCTAAATTCAATCTCTTAATAAAACTCAGTTATTGATTATTACATTTCTAATTTGCCTCAAGGCTATTCTGCACAATTATGACAAAGAAACAACACATAAAAGAATTTTCCTGTGGAGAATTGTTTAAAAAATGAAAATAGAACATAAAGCTGAATTAAATTTATATTATCCAGTATTAAATCTAACAGAGAGCTTTAGCAAGTAGAAAGTTTTATGATAGTTAAACTGTTTAGACAGCTACACCGAGAGCATAAAAATGTAAAACTCTGTACTAAAAGTAATAGATAATAAAAGATAACGTATATTTGGCTTATGAGACTGACAAATTCAGGATATCTAAACACTTAAAAGTTAGAGTTGAAAATTCTAACTGAAGTCCTTTGACTTTCACTCCAAACAACCACAAACTTGGAAAAGGTTTAGGTTTGGATTTGACTCTAGTTTCTACTGCGTAAGTCTTTCTCTGGATGTTCAGTTAAGATCCACCTTCATATTTTTTTTCATGAGTCAGAGTAGTTATCCCATGGAGTTTTTGTTAATCACAAGGCATTGTTTTTTTTTCCTAGAGATATATATATGTAAAAATATTCAAAGTGGGATTTGCTCGTAAATAAGTATTTCAAGAGGTGCCAATTTAGTTATGCAGGGAGCTGTTTCTAGAGAGAAAAAAGAAAAATAGAAGAGAAAGAATGAGTTACACCAGTCTGGTCAAACAGGCACCTAGCTCCCTGCACTGTGAAAACCATTTGTTCAGTTGAATATTTGACTCGTCTAAGAGTCTGTTTGTTTGCCTGGCTCTTGTATAACATAAAAAAACCAGAGGTCCTCAGAACATTTAATTAGCCCAGTGAATAGAGTATTCAGATGGGACTGGTGAGAATATTTCTTTTCAAATATGAAATTTCCACAGAGCAGAAAAAATCAAGTGTGTAATCTAGAATTACTAAAATGTGAGTTCAGATTACTTCTCCAAAATTATAGAGCAGCTCTCAAGGAAGTTTGAGAAACTTTTCCATAATACCCAACCAACTAACTTGAGGCCAGGGGAGGGAGAGTGAAGTTTGAAGTCCATACCACAGATAGTAAGGTATTAATTTATTCTTATATAAATAACTTTGTCAAGGGCTTCTTCAAGCTTGATTTAAATTATTAGACCTCAGCGTCAAAGCATTCTGTCATCTACTTTATCATCCTAATCTTGGGCTACTTAGGGATTCAGATTAGGATAAGGCTCTGAGCTTTAGGCTACAGTGCTACAAGTTGATGCAACACTGCGAGGGTGTGAAATGGGCAGCTCAACTCTTCCGTTGCACAAGAAAAACGCAGCTGTACCTGGGGAAGCCTGATTTCCTCAAGAGAGACAAACTAACGAAAGGCTAACAGGTGTCTAGACCTGACCGTTTCTTTGTAGTCTGACAGATATCTGGTACAAAAAGGTATTTTGCAATGATGGCATCGTGCAACACAGGAGTAGTTCAGATAGTTTCTTAAGTTATATGGCTTAGCGCACAAAACTAAACAGATTCTGCTGATAATAAATTCCTCTCAAGTGTATTTTTCAGTCAGTAACGTTACTAACCAATTATGGAGTGTACAACAAATATAAAAAAGTTATTTGCTGATAGTAGAATTTATAATATAGCGAAGAGGGAATCAAACCAATGGATATGAAACACCATGATGCTGTGCCACTTGTCTGGATCAAAAATTTAAGTGGCTTTTCTGGTTCAGTTGGTTTCTTACCTAAAACCAGTGGAGTGGAGCACTAGTTGTGTGTTAGTGTGCCTGCTGTGTCAGCAATGGCTGGGGAAGAGGAGCATGCTGGGAAGAGAAACCAGTACCTTTTAAACAAGGATAATATCAATTTCTGGGCAATGTGTCCTAATCAGAAAAAAAAATAAAAATATTCTGAAGAATCTTAGGCAGGGAACTTAGACTTGAGTCTCCACTGTTGTCATCAATTAGCAAGCAACAATAAAGGGACTATATGATGCTGTAGGACTCATTCCGGTGGTGGTGAATTGCTAGTCTTAAATCTTTAAGCAAATTTTCATTTCTGAGAAGAGGTTATAATGGATAAAGCATTGGTAGAGACTTCATTATTCTTCTTTCTAACATGGCTTTGTACTGTATATTCTGTAACAATAAGCATGATGAGAATTTAATGCAACACGTCAGTACAGCAAAGGATTTTCTTCCAGAAGTAACTAAATTATAAAACCTTGTGGCAAAGAGTGAATATATTTCCTGTTGCAGTGAGATACTCATTATTTATTTGACCTTTTAAAATTCTAGTTATTTAAAATTTAATGTAAATTTGAAGAAATGTACTCATATGAAAAATATAATGAGATCTAGTAATAACTCTAAAACTCAAGGGAACTTTTTAAGTATAGAACATAACTCTTAAACCCTGATGACCTTTAAAACTTGAAGAAACATCTTAAGTGAGCACACTAAAATTATTGCTGTGAGGTATTGGAGGGGATGATAACTGAAATGTATTTGATATTAATTTGTGGATGAAAATTTGAAAAAAAAATTATCAAAATGTTTTTAAAGTTCCTTACATGAAACCTTTAAGGAGTTTTTTTTGTGTGTGTGTTTTGTGTTTCTTAGTGTAAGTCATTGAATCTCATCTGTTGCAAGACTCCTTTTGGACCATAGGAACAGAATTTTCATTCTATGTCCTCTGTGTGTTGCATACACATTCTTCTAACTATACCCTGCTTTCCACATGAAAATGAAAATTATGACTCTATAGAAGTCATAAAATAAGGTTTTGAGGTGTCAGATTGTTGTTCATTCCAATAGTTCTTTTTTTTCTCTAATAAAAGACAGCTTTCTGTCTCCTTAGTGAAGTCATCTTTAAGGCTGAATGCAGGCTTGCATGTGCTATTTAAACTGGAAAAAAGGTAAACATTCAGATTGTAGTTCTTTGGGCAATTCCACTATATGCCATATAAGTAACTTAATTTCTAAATTAGGTCAGAATTGAAACACTACTGCGAGATTTATTCTTCTGTTATAATTTACTACTTCAAATATAAATGTTCATGTTATGTGTATTGGCTATTCTTCATCCATTGGAAGGGCTTGTATTATTTTTCTGCATTGGTTAAAAAGAGGTTTTCCTGCACCAGGAAAAAGATTTTCTCAATTTCCTCTTGAAATTGGATTATGGACAGATTTAGGCCGCTACAGCACATGTCGCACTTGTTGCCTTTTTGGGTCTGGGAAACAACGTTATGATCTACGGCAGATTCCCTCTGAGAGTGTGATCTTTTAAAACTTGATTTCAGGTGTACACTGGCTGACTAGTCAGCAAGACGGGAAAATCTTGGTATGCATTGGCTATATCCAGTTCACTGTTTGGTTATCCAATAGATTCACATTATTATTAAATTTACCCTATAAAAATGTATGATATGATTCAGCTGCCTCCCTTTTCCTCTTACAAAGCCACATTTACCCTTCAAAAAGATCTGTAACTCTGTACCGTCTTTATAATCCAACATTGTGTATGGAATTCCCATAATATGTTGATACCCCTTCTGCTGTAATGAGCGTAGCTTAAACCCGCTGTGGGAAGAACTCGGGCCTTTACGTTTTGTTGGCTGAGATCTCATTATTTTCTTTGTAGTGTGCAACTCATGTTATGTCTCATCTCTAATAATTTTATAAATCATTACCAGTATGAAAAATCTGAAATATCGATTGTTGCTTCTTTCCTTTTTACTGTGTAAGATAATACAGAGGTAATATTTGAGCCCCAAATACCACAACCGAAGCAGATGAAGAGGAAAGCACTTCTTTCAGATTGCAGACCTGTTCAGCATCACTGTTTCCCAGCTTGTTCTCTATTTCATTAGACTGAGAACGGTCCAACACTCTTTGTGCTGACCTCTGGAGAAGCTGGGAGCAGAGGGATGTATGCCAGGATGTGCTGCCAGGATGTACCCACAGCAGCCAGATTGTTTTAGGAGAGTGACCCTATAAGCTTTACAGCTGCTGTTGTGTCTTTTGGCAGGTCAGAATGAAGGAAGTACTCACAGAGACTGTTCTTACCATCACGTGTCTCCTCTGCTAGCTGGCATTGCCAGGAAGGCATTACCAGTGTGCCTCTGCTTTATGGGCTGCATGGGCTCTGCCTGCAGCCCTGCACCTGGGCAAGCTCCAGGACTGGAGATTATGTGATAGTTTACAGAAGACCACCAAAACCCTAGGAAATCTTAGCATAACAGGATTGTGCTAGGAGAAGCAAAGAATTCTATAGAGTCTTACTGATTCATTTAGCCGCATGTATACACTCTTAGAAGGAGTCAGCTAAAACTGAGCAGTTGATCTAGTCAAATTTCAAGTAAATATGACTAGATTTTTTGATGTAATTCCTCTATGAGTGTATGATCATAAGGAAGCAGGAGAATATACTCCCTCCGGTTGATGGCTTTAGCATTGTAGCTTATTTTTTTAGGACACTAATGATTTTAAGGAGACTACTGTGTTCTCTTGGAAACCTGATCAAAACATTTGTACAAAAGTTTCCATTTCAGGTGATGTAGGTAATTTTAACTTTTTTAAAATTTTTTTTCCATTGTGAGAAGAAGAGTCATGATATGTTTTCATTCTGGTTCTATATCCTTTCATCCAATAGTGTCTGTCCTTAATTGTTTTATATTCAAAAGGAAATGCTTTCATGATCTATATATTGCTATACCCAAGTTTCCTCTTACAGAAGATAGAGACTTCTGTGTTGAGGATTTCCTCTACTTTCATCAGGAAAAAAACTGTAATTAGAGGTATATTATCCCTTGTAGCAACATATATTTACTGTTTTCCACCAGTAAAATTTCATTGAACAGTGTACTTTTAATACCTATTAACTTCTTAACAAGAAAGGATGACATGATATTGGTTATATTGCATGGCTCACAAAGCCTAGTATTTACATCTAGATATTCACCGGAGTCCATTAACTGAGAAATTCCTTTTGACTTTCTTTGTGAGCCTGCGAAGAGATATATAATGATGATCCTGTTACAATTTAATATTTTATTATTTCTGTTGTGTAAAAGGGATGGGATTTTTGTTCTCTGTTATAGTGTTATGCTTTTAGATGATCCTGTTCCATTATGCATACCCATTTCTTCACAAATGGAATGTCTGAAAACTGTAGTTCAGGATATTTTTAATGGGATTTTCAGCTGAATCTGCTCCTCTCTTGATTTTTATTGGTGGCTGAAAGGGAGGGAGGAGGAACTTACACAGCAGATATGCAGGTTGAAAGAACAACTTCAATTCATCTCAGCGATCCAGTGGTGAAACAATTCAGGAAGCTTACTGGGTAAAAAGCACATAACCAAGAGAGGATGATGAGTGGAGAGGAAGGGACAATTGAGAGAGCCCAAAATTTAGGCTTACTTACATTATGGAACTGTACCAGCCTGGGGCTGGATGGCTCAAAATATGAGTAAAGGGAAAAAGCTTTGTCAGCTTGGGTTTATTCTAAACCTATGAGTGTTTTCAGTCACAAATTTTAATTCTGTAAATTTTTCCAAATGCCAGAACTTAAAATTATGAAATGGTAGGGTTGGAATACCTCTGTTGACTAAACTTAGGAGAAGAGTGTGTTTTTTGTGATATGAACTTTTGCAGTGCAGAATGCCTTTGTGGGGAAGACAGGTTAGGATGCAGATAAGTTAACAATATTGAAAAATAATTTTCTGGAAGAAATTAGAATTAAAGTACAGTATTATGCACATGATCGACTTTTGTTATTGTGCTGAGTTCTATTCAAGACCATATATTCACTGTTCCATTGTGAACAAGGTCATATCCAAACCTCCATCTTCCCAGTTACCTGGAAATTGGGTTATCTTACTTCCATACCTTTTTCATAGTCCTTTATTAGCTGGGGTTTCAGATATTTGTAGACCTGGTAACTGCTTCAGGGCTTGTTCTGCAGCAGGATTGAGATGTGGTGCAGTTATTTGAATGTAATGGTACCTGTATTGGTGAGTGGATGTGTGGAGAGCATAGAAATCTAAAAACAATTTTTCTCTCATCTGTGTTATCCCTCTGACCCAGATCTGGATTTTTGTTTCTTCTCCAAAGGAGTCTAACTCATTTAGGTGAAAGTTTAAGACAAAGATGGCTGTGTATAGAAGCAAAAGATATTAATTAGAAGAAGGGGAAAAATAAATATATAATCTGCTCCACTTAGCTTAAAATAATTGGGAAGCTGGGTTTGTTTAGGAAACATTCTTCTAATAAATTTACCTCTAATAACTATAGAATCAATCATTAGATGCAATAAAAGCTGGGGGAACAGTTTCAAAATGAATGATGAATGAAATGAGAATTCAAAAATAATAATATTTTATCTGGAAATATTATAAAATGTTTCATATGTAATTATTAGTTTTACCATAATTACATCAAAATATAAGTTGTTCAAATTAGTGTGTATTTGATTGGAAAATAATTGCATTTTAGTTTTCATTGAAGAGACCTGGCAAACAAAATGGTAATTAAAAGTGTTTATCATATAAACAAAAAGCATCAAAGCTTATACATTATGGATTTTTTATTCCTGGAGTTGAAAGCATGCTAGGCAGAGTAATGATTGAGATTTATCCTAGATTAGCTGAAACAAGCTTGATAATTAAAAATGTATGTACCACAACTTCAATATAAAACTCAGATAGAAATTGTGATGTCACTGTCAAGGTGAATTAAGGCAAAATACAGACCAAACAACAGTATTGTTTTGCTATCACTTGAATAATTAGTTTCCAACAAATTAAATAATTATATTCTGGTATTGTCTATATAATGCAGTCTTTTAGTTTTGTATTTAGCTGAATTTTAATTTTGTTCTCCCTTTCTTACTTACCTTTCCCCAGCCTTTTAATTTTTTCAGTTTCCTTCAGAAGCAAAACCATCATAAGAATACTATTCTGTACATGTAGAAAGATACTAAACAGCAGTCATAGAGGATTCCTAACTCCTACATAATTTTGAACCCCCCATTCCTTTCAAGTGCGTAAGAGTTTTGCATATATAATGAAGGTCAAAACTGAATTCTGGTTGAACTTTTATTTTTATTTTTTTGAAGTCCTTCTATTTGTGCTATAGGAGGTAGTTTTTAAGTGAAATTAGGTTATCTAGATGTTTTCTTTTCTACACATGTGTATGTTTATATATGCAGTTTCTGTATTGACACTGTCTTGAAGAGTTCTTCATCTATGGAAAAGACTAAAAAGAGATCATTACTGCCATATTGTAAGCACGAACCTGATACTAAAAGCTCTTGTGCAAGACTGTGTTAGAGCTAGGAATGCAAGACCAATCCTTTTGAATCCCACTCTAAAACAGTACACTCACAAGTACTGTCCTTTCAGGCACACGACTTTGAAACCCGAACACCTTTTTGAAATTACTTGTTTCTAGTTTCCAGAATTCAGTATTTTACTTTCATTTGAGGTGCCCCAATAAACTTTTTAAGTGACTGTATGAAGGCAAGTGGCAGTTTCTTTAGGAAGATAAGAAATGGATTTATCGTGTTGAAGAAACTGAGCAAAGATGAAGTGTACAGCTAGATCTGTCTTTTTCTCATTGAGGTTCCCTTTTTCTCTCTCTCACCTCCAGCGGAAACGTGGTGGGGTTTCTGTCACATCATTTGAGAGCTGAAGAACACACTAGTGAAAATTCTAGTCTATCATACTGTGGTAAGTTCAACTTTTTACTCATTTATTGTTTTACCACTTAGAATTGAAAAGGCATAGTGAATACATTGATGAAACGGATAATCTTCCAAGTTCCATATAGAATCATAGAATGGTTAGAGTTGGAAGGGACCTTAAAGATCATCAAGTTCCAACCCCCCTGCCCTGGGCAGGGACACCTCTCCCTAGAGCAGGTTGCTCAAAGCCCCATCCAGCCTGGCCTTAAACACTTCCAGGGATGGGGCATCAAAAACTTCCCTGGGCAACCTGTTCCAGTGCCTCACCACCCTCACAGTAAAGAACTTCTTCCTAAGATCTAATCTAAATCTCCCCTCTTCCAATTTAAAACCATTACCCCTCATGAAGTCACTAGACTTCCTGACAAAGAGTCCCTCCCCAGCTCTCCTGTAGGCTCCCTTCAGATACAGATATTAACAAGTTAATGATATAAAAATCTTTTACATCTGTGTTCAGCTATAAAGATTGCTACTTTTTAATGCTGCATGATGTCTGAATTTTTTTCATGAGCTGGATGCAGTTTCTTTGGGACTGATGCAAGCTTTTGCCTTGAGAACAGCAAAGGGTTTTATTCTTGTTGAGTCTGATGACTCTTATTGATTTGGTGTCCTCTAGAAATCTCTTCAGAGGAAAATACTTTCCTGACAGAGGTAGATTAACTGTTTGACCTTTAAGCACCCCATGAAAATCAACTCTCCTTTAAATGCAAAAATGTCACCTGGTAATAGAAGGGACTTCTTAAGGTCTTTGGGAGAAAGCTGAAGTTGTTCTTAGGATTGTTGCTAGAGCTTCGCTCTATATTCTGTAGCTTGCCTTGTGGCAGATTGTTTCATTATCCAGCACTATCATAAATCTTTTTTATTATCACCTTAAAAATAAACAAACAATGATTTTGTTGTGTATGACACAAGTAGTGCATTTTAATTTTGTTGCCTTGCATTATTGACTTAGAAAAACCCTGTGACGTTCCAGCTTGAAATACTGACATACAAATATGAAAATGCTATTCAGATGTGTAGAAATGGCATCTGTTGTGCATATTAAACAAAGTGTGTGATTTTTCTCTCTTCCACTTGGACATTAGCATTCACGAGGAAAGTTATTTAATTTGAAAAATAATTACTTCATACTCATTTTGCTTTCATGAAAATATTAATGCTCTTCTCTTGGCCATAGTGAAAGTGGGTCTCTTTAAAGAACCAAGGGCATAATCCTGAGTCATATGGTGGAGTTTAATTTAGTAATAATAACTGAAAATTTACTTGGTTTGATATTCCATCTCAATGAGGTAATTTATTTCATTATTTTACAACTTCTCAGAATTTTGTTTCCTCCTTTATTTCTGTTTAAAGGTAAAAATGGAAATGCTGATGATGGATTAATTCAGGTTTATTAGACATAGTTTTCTTAATTCTGGAGTGTGGAAACATGGAAAGATCACAATTTATTGTTATTTATTTCTGCTAGTGTTGTGATTTGAAATTAATAGAATAATTGTATGCTTTTGGAGGGAATACATGACAATAGTTCTAGTTGATGTCTTTATTAAATTTACAGTGACTGGAATAAAGTTTAGTTTCATTATTTGGCATTCAAAGCCAAGGAGACATTACAGTCCTGGGAAAAATAAAACAAACAAAAAACCCCAAAAACAAAACCCCAAAAGAATCAACAAAACCCAACACAGAAATCTGGATGCTACAGACATAGATATAATTGGCTGGTCTTTAGGGATTTGCAAAGTATAATAATGATGTAAGTGAATAGAATTAGAGAGTAAAGTTTATTTAGAAAGTTTTTAAGTGAAATCCAAATAGATACTTCTCTTATTCCTTGACTCGCATTTTCGGTTGTTCTGTATTTTCTTTTTCTGTTGGTGTACTTCATGTATGATACTCTGATATACTCAAGTAAGAATACACAGTGAATTAAAAAATGCATGCACAAAACACTGGTAACTAGAATTATTTAAGAAACTATAGGTACAGCAAAAATTTGTAATGGCTTACTATTATTTAACTTGGAGAGTTATAACATTATTTTTTATTTCACAAAATTGGCTTACATTCATTAAGGACTAGTAGCATGTTGACGAAATCTGTACTAGTAGCAATTATTATAGCTTGACGGTTAGTTATTTAATTTTTATTTTCATAGCAGATAGGGTTTTTCTTCTTTTTGCCTGAAAATGGAGTATTTACAGAACAATATGTATATGTAATAAATGTATTTATTTTAAAATGGCTTAAAGTCTCTTCCTATTTTTAGCCCAGCTCAATTATGATTACTAAAGCAAAGAGGTTATGGAGACTAGATTTCTGTAAGAGCTCAGGGCGAAAGCATCATATTTTCTTGCTCTTCCTTGGATTTTGTCCAAAGCCGATTCTGTTTAGTCTGCCTGCTGCTGCTCTGGAAGTGACATCTGTTCAAATTTACACTCTTTATCATGGCTGACATGTTGTTTGTGTGTGTTTACCCCAAGCTCTTGTTCCAACTGCCTCTTGCAGATAATTTGTGATTTTTTCCTTCATTCTATCACAGGTTGCTAGGCACTGAATTGCTGCATATGGAGCTTTGCTATTATTTTTTATTTATTTTCCTCAGTTCTGCAATTATGTTTTGAAGAACATAGGAGAAGTCTAGATGCAACATGTGTATCAAGAAATACTGACGAAGGCTATATGAGAATTGAACTGATGTAGGGAATGTGGTACCCAGGAAATACGTATATAACCTGATAAGGAATAATCTAGTAAAGTGTAGGCTCTCATATCTGTGCCTCTCTTTTGTAAAATGAATATTACTTTATCATTTTAACTACAAAAGTAGTCTTAGTCCAAAAATTAAAATCTAGCCCATAGTTTTCTGATGTGGGGTTCATATTCATTTATATGTAGATAAAATATTTTGTACTTTAAGAATTCAAAAATAATTAATTTGATCTTAAAAGCTATGAGAGGGCCTCTGAATCAGAAAAGTTATTAAAAAATATCATGAAATTGCTGTTTAAAATCAAAATCAAATATGAGATTCTTATTTGGTGATCTCAGGAGTGAGATTTAAGAGGAATGAGACTTGCAAGGAAGATGACAAGAGCTGCCATCTTTATGTACACAAGGACAAGAATCTCTGTGGAACAACACAATTTCAAAAGACCATTATTAGCTACCATACACACTGAAAAATAACCCTGAGACAATCTAAATGTCATAATTGTGGAGCACTGCAATATGAGAAAGCTATGGAATGGGGAGTGGGTTAAAGAGAGGATCATTGCCCTCTGCCTCCACAAGTACACAAAGAAATAATTTCTATATTCACTGTGGTATGTACTGAAAGATGTAAAGTGCTCAAATGTACAAAACTAATTTAAACTGAAAAAAACCTGCTGTAATTTTAAAATATCAGAGAATGAAAAATTAATGAAGTAAAATCAGCACAATTTTCAAATATTTGGAGCTGAAATACGTAATAACAAAAATATCTAGAAAGACTCAGATCTATTCCTTTATTGGTCTTTAGTGCTATAGAAATGATCATATAAATGTTTCAGACATCCCAAAACAGTGAACTCTCCAGTTAGGTTTTTCTTATTTGCTTTTCATTTTTATTTCTTTGATTCTGTGTGCATAACAAGGACAACTAAGAGCTGAAACATGATTTAATATCTTACATAGATGATGGATAAAAACTATTTAGTTGTAAACAATTTTTTTAAAAGAAAAATGTTCTATCTTTGCTGTAGAGAAATAATCCAAAATAACTGTTTTCTCTTACCTTGTTCTACTGTCCTAGAGTTTCAGTGAGCCCAGTCTTAATGTAAAGGTACAGTCTTACAGACTTATTTCTAAAAACTGGGATATAGGCACATTAACTTTTAGAGCAACCCTGTTAAGGCAGTAAACCAGCAGTGCGCAGACCGTGGTTCCCGTAGGCGCCACTGCATACACAGAGCTGTACACAGACACAAATTGCCCACACAGAGACTGACTTGCTCTTTTTAACATACGTCTTTATTGATCGCATCCTTTGCCTCTGCGACATGTGCCTGCTGGCTGACTGCCTAACAAATATGAGCTGACACACCTTTGAGCCAAATATGCACAGCTGCATGATCCATCTGTAGATTATGCCTTGTTTCTACTGATGACAAAAGACTAGTTGAAAGAGACAGTGAAAATATACTACACAGATAGAAATCACATTCTTGTCATCACATTCTTTTCCTTTCCAGTGCTACTGTTCTTCCTTCCACATATATAAAACAGTGTTCATACGATACATGCACCTCTGTCACACGGGAAAGAATTTTTTTTTTCTTAATCACTTCACAAATTTCAAACTTTGCTTTATGATATGCACAGAAATTCTGTTGCTGCTTGTCATGGTTGGATTCTTGGCTTTATTTCCGTGTAATAGTTGCTGTCTATTAGTGCAAAGTGAGAACATCTTTCAAGATCTGTTGATAAAAATCACTATTGGCCGTAATTTCTGTATCTGCTTTTTTCCTGGTAATAAACTCTCCATACTTAGAACTGTTGCCAAGAAAGCTCCTACATTCATCAAGCTGACATCTTCAAAAATTCTTAAGAAATGGCAGGAAAGATGCTGCTATAACACAGAAATGTTTCTAAGGTTTTCTGAGACCCTTCCATTGGAGTTTCTCTCATGGAGAACACTGTGGAGAGATTTCGTTTCCAAAAGAAGTAAAATGCAGGGAACACAAATGTGTTTCTATACTTGTCTTAGAACATTTTATGCATAACATGCCCACCCAAATTGAGGCATGCACTACAAAATACTGAATGCCATGTATCAGAGATCAGGAAGTCATCAGATGACACTGAAAATGGATAGTCAAGCTATATAAAAACAAGAATACAAATTCTGTTTGTCTTTGATCTATTATTTTCCCATTGATCTAAGAGATTTTTTGTTTGTTGTTATTTCAAATCCATGACTGCTTTGCTTCTGGTAATGTGTCACTCCACCTCAGAATCATTTGAGATGAGGTCAATATTTGCTGGGTTTTTTTTTATTTTTTTATTCATCTATCCACATGTTGTACATTTTTATTATATGGTCATGATCATGATGGTTCAGTTGTTTCCACATGACATTCCTTGCAAACTCTACCAAATCTGTTTTACCTAACACTGAGATATTTGAATTTTTCCCTTTTACTATGTGTTTATTTTATAATATATATTCTCTTATATCTGTTCAGTGCTCAGCAGTGGATGGGTGTAAAATCCTTACAAGAGCAGTGTACAGGAACTAAAGAATTGTTGATGTTTATACAATCTGACTATTTGATGGCTTTTACTACGTGAAAACTTACTCTTTTATAAGTGGGATTTGAAGAACTTTATGAAAACAGGGGTTGTGTTCATCCCCTGTTGTTCTATTTACATTTTCAAAACACTAGAATAATAAAATAATGCAATTCTGTTTATTATATGTGACTGGAAAATATCCAGCCTTGCCTTGGGCTATGTTAATAGAAACTAGTGAATTAGACACAGCTATGCTAACTCTTTGACTCCTGTTGGTATTTAGCTATGACTTGGATCTTATTTCATCGGGCATTTAATTTACTACATATCTAGAGAATAGGTGTGTTCACACTAGAAATTCAAACCGATGTTGGTACTTAAAGAGATTTCTGTTACTAGAGTTCTCTGCAGTAGTGTAATTATACTGCAACTACTGTATCCTTTCAGAAGCTAGAAGGTTTGTAAGCAAAGGAGGATTTTGCTGGAACATACTTTCAATAGCTTGAATACAAAGGTTTTCATCCAGAGTAACTCCTTCAGTTCAGCACAAGTAACATGCAACTAACCATCAGCAAAGTAGTCAAACTGCAATGGAAACTTTGAGACTAGGTACATTTCCCTTTTGTAGTACATTTATCTCTCTTTACTAAAATTACTTTACTATTTACTTAACAGTATATCTGGAAACAAGACTGAATGTCCAGTTATATGAAATAAGTGAACATTTTTTAGAATACCTCAACTAGAGAAATATGCAGACATGTAGTTGCTGCTTCAAAAACCTGTTGCCTGAACACTTAGTGAAGTCCTGTTTTATCAGTATATGGATTTAATCAGTATCTCTCTTTTTGCATGGCAAGTGTTTGTACTTCTTTGCAAATTAAAGTCCTTGATTATTCTTTGCACTGTTTTTATTATTTTTTCTGAAATAAGGTGTAGCATAGGAAGAGAGCATGAGCAAGTGGATGCATTATAAGGCAGAAAAAAGGCTGAATGCAAAACAGATGTATAAGTAATCACACTGATTACTGTACTCATTTTTGCTCCTCCTTCTGGTATACGTTGTCCTTTATATGACACAGAGACTATATTAGTCTTTATTAGAGTCATTTGCCTGTTGAACTCACTCTCAGAGTAGACTAAATATATATATACATCATTGTACAGCATGGGATGGGTAGATTTTTATCCTATGTAATTACAGCACATTCATATTAGCATTTCTCTCTTACCAATTACAGGGAAATTATTCCTATCAGATCTTCCAGATGATCTGCCTGTGGGATACAAACAGGCACTGACATCTTCGCTTTTGCAGTTTAGAAAAATAATTTGTGTTGATTGTTCGATGTTATTTGAGAGAAAATTCTGGAACGTACTGCTCTCAGCACTGATAGGGGGTCAAAGACAGCTTGCAGGAAAATGTTACAAGTTTACTAAGCAAAACAAAATTCCTCCCTCCCCCCCTTATTATCACTTTAGGAAAACTTTTTCACTGCATTGCTGTGTTAAGTAATAATATTCTCAGCCTCAAAAAACCCCTCACCAATTATACAGTAAATTTACCACCAGGGTACATGTAAAGTAACTATATTTGAAATAGTTTTTTCAAATTATTGCTTACCTTCTCTTGTTTTACAGTACCTGATGTACCACTGTTTTCACCTCTATAAAAGGTAATTAACTGTCGTCCCTTGCTTAGGAAAATGTGGCTTTATTATTCTATCTTGCAATGTCTGATTTCCCCAACATTAAGAAAGAAGCTGTTAGCATGAAGGAGATACAAATCTCTCACATAAAATCAGCTGTGCTGCTGTCACCAGCACTCCAGAAATGGTGAGATTCTCTTTGGCCTAAAGCGACCTGCTGCCATCATGCCTTTAAAAGGCTTTGCTGAGCAGCCAAAGGGGGACAGGCTCAGTTAACCATTAATGACAAATACCCTGAGGAAAAAGCATAAAACTACTTTTTAAGCTGTAAGAGGAACTCAGTGCTTACCTTCACTGTGTTACGACTGTTTGGTGACGCAGCTCAGTGTATCGCAATGTGTGATGTTAGACTGATGCTGCATTTATTGGCATGAGGCCTGACTCCATGGTACCAATTGAACAGAATGGCATTCCATTACCTGGCCTTTGGACAATTTCCAAGTGGAATCTTCAAGCTGATACCGGCTGGTATGCCAACTCATTTAGTATTTTGTTTAGTGAGCCTTTTCAGTGCATTTTTTTTCTGTTCTGAAATCATCAATTTTATTTAACATTGGTGTTATTAATGGCTCAGACTATTTCTTCGGAAGTGTTATGAGAGGGAACAAACTCAGATTATTAGGCATTCACAAACTGCTGGCTTGAAAGTTTCCTATTTGCAAGTGGGGCAAAGCCACTTGTATGAAAGTGCCTGGAAGCTTGTCGCCTGTATATATATAACCATGAAAGTTCATAATGTTCTCCTCAGATAAGTTTGTGACTAAATCATTCTTTTTCTTTTTTTTTCCCCCCTGCTGAAACTTATCTGAAGAAACGTATTTTATGTTAGTTATATGTTAATGTGGAGCAAGGAAAACGTAATTGCACCTAATGGCTCTTAGTTGAATAGATGTATGCAAATACTGTTGGTTTTTTTTTGTTTCTTTCTTCTATATTATGCCATCTATTGTGGAACAGTCACTAAGATTAGATATTGTAATCTCAAATTTCACCCATAAATAGAAATATACTCTCTAGTACTTTAGTCATGGAGACCATACCTGATTCTTCCTTATGTTTCCAAATCAGTAAGAGTTGCACATAGAAATATTGCAAGGATAAAATTCAGTTCAAGCACTGGAACTATGAGAATGGAGATTCGTTCAGACTTAGTTTTTAGTCACTAGTCAGTATTTTGAAACCTTATCCCCCAAAGTTAACCTCTTTCCTATAAGTACAAAGAAAAATGTAAGTATTGGTGTTCCTACTGTACTGAATAACCTTTTAATTTGTTTTTTTTTTTTTTTTGAATGTTCTAATGAGACTAATTTAATGGAATATTTTTATATTAGGGTCTTCTAATAGAGACTCAAAATATGAGGAATAGCAGTTGTAGTATTTCTAAAAGAAACAGAGCTGGACTTGTGTTATGGCACGTGCCCTTACTTCGGTATATTCTCAGTGACTACACGATGTAAACTACCTTGGTATGGTACTATTAGTTTGCACTGTTTCCTTATTAGTTTCCACTGTTTCATTTTATATGGTGTGTTTGACTTTTCAAGATTAAAGGTAGTCTTTTTCATCTTTCTGTCATATCTTCCTAAGCAGAGGGGAAATTGGAGCAGACAGCTTTAATAACTTAACATACAGTAAGGAAGTCAGGCACAGGCAGAATATAAAAAAGCAGTCTAAAATTCAGCACCTTAATTGCCTGAGACTTGAAAATGACTAAGGTGTTACAACTCAATAATATCTTCTTGGAATAGCATTCTGGATTAAAAATAAGGGAAGAAATACAGCTCAAGATTTGTGATTGAGTATATTGCTCTGTGGAGGATAGTCTGTCACTTACTGATTACAATGCAGTCTGCACAGAAGTAAAAATAGGTTTAAATTAGCATTTCTGGATCATTTAGCATTTAGTTTATGATAGTTCAGATCAACAATTAAAAGATTTTTTTCTCCTGTTATTATTTTTTTTCCCTTTGTCCTTTTCTAAACCCCAATAATGAATGTTTAAACAAAGAAAAAAGAGCCACTTACTTAAATAAAACCTGAAATTTATGTCAGGCAGCTATTTAGTAACTGAAAATATCAATTAATAGCTGCTTGATGAGATTTACTTTCATTGTCTTTGTATTAAAATGTTATGGTCAGTCCTGATGTCATCTAAGCTGGTTGACTAAGTAAACTAGTCACGGATTTGAGAAACCCTTGCAGGATGACGTAGTTTTACATCTTGGGTTAGTTGTCCTCATCAAAGATTGAATTATATAGTTATAGAAAAGGTAGTTTCAACTGCTGTTAAACTTCAAAAACAAAATGAAACCCCAAATCCTGCATAGAAACTGAAAATACTCACAAATCCATGTTATTTTTTTTTATTTGTTTCAATCAAAAGGGCAGCATAAAGAATGTAAAATATCAAAGTATTTAATTTTTCCCTTAAAAAAGAAAATATTTTGTTTCAGAAAAACTCCAGTGTTTTGCTTCAATAGTTTTTAAATGGATCTTTTTTATTTTTTGTATGAAAGCAGCATTAAAAATCCCACAAACATTTTAAATAGCATTAGATTACAGAAATATGCAAAAAAAAATGTTGTTTTAGAGAGAAATATCTTGATTTTGGTCCATTTAATCAGTTCTCTTTCTTTAACATCCAGCTAGAGTAATGTATACTATATGGATTTAACTCAAACTCTGTTTTTATTTATCTTCTTCCTGCCTGGCCTCAGCATTATTTACCCAGCTCATACATGCTTTATGTACTCAGAGGTTAAAATCCTTGGGATTCTTGAACCTAGTCTCTCATCAAAATGGTTATAACTTTCAAATGACTTGCAGTTACCATTAGAAAAGATAGACGCTTTTTTCCTGCTAGTATAAGTTGTAGTTTTCTGCTCACACAAGCGCCTTGGATTAGTAACATTATGTGTAAACACAGTTTGCAAGGTGTTTGAGTGCTATGACACGTTTCCCACTGAGAATTCATGTGTAGTTACCTATCTCTATCTGCTCACCTATGTGAACACACGATGAAGAAACAGTTATGTAGAACAGTTGATGCAGATACCATTTGGGAGTCTTTAAAACTGTGGTTGTCACAGACAATCACCCACTAAACTATGTCTGTGTGGGCTATCTATTTTTTTCCCCCTCCTGCTGAATAGACTCTACATCAAGCAAAAAATAAATGGTTCATTTTTACAATGGTCTTCCCTAAAAGCTAATAGAGACAAACGTAAGCAATCCATATGTGAGGAAAGAAGTTTAAAAAAAAATCGAATACATTTTTGAGACAATTAAATTTTAAGTAATTTCACAATCACTTATGATCATTCTATTTCTGAAGAATTTGTAAGAAGGACAATTTATTACAACTTTTACTTACAGTCTCCGAAGTCCTTAAAAATTAACATTTATTTCCAGTAGGACTTTTTTTATTTTTACTGTTGCCATAAAATCAGTGTACTTTTTCTTAAATTTTTAAGAAGGCCCCTTTAGGCTTTTTACTATAAATAGGGCTGTTACCCAGCCTTCCATACAGGGATTTCAAACTACTGTGACTTTGACACTGAAGATTCACTAACTGTAGCAAAATAAAATTATGTTGCAAATTCTTCAGACTTTCAAGTGAACTTCTGTCAAGTAACTGTGAAAGAATGTGAATGAAGTCCTCAGATCTACTCTTTTGCTTAATTAGCAAATTTGCATAATTATTTATATTTTACTCATAAAACACAATATGAATGGTTTTTGCTATGTAAATAATTTTAACACAATTTTATTAAGCTTTTCTGATCTTGCAGAATGCAAGACTGGCAAAATTTCAGTTATGGGTTTGAAAAGAATCAGTGTTGTTTATTTTTTCCAGTTATTATTTATTTTTCAGACTTTTCCTGCAATGAATTCTGCAGTGAATCTTCACACTATCAAGTTCATTACAGATTTGTACATATAATTGAACACTCGGGTTCCCACCTGTAGCATTGCCCACCAGCAGAAAATTTAAAGTTAAGTAGCCAATTTTCCAAGGCTTTTCTATTAAATGAAGTACCTGACAGAAATACACCCTCTTCATACAAGTAGACCCTGCTTAACTTGACAAATCTGAATTTCTGGAGCACAGTATGATTAGACTGAAAATATATAAAGTTTTATAGAATAAGAACTAATTTTGTAATAGGAGAATCAGTACTTTAAATACTGAATATGTCCTGCATCATCCAGAACCCATCATCAAGGTTCTTCTGTTTTCAGCTGAGCCTAATAAAAAGCACTTACTAGAAATTGCCCCAGTTCTGAATTATTTTCTGCAAATAAAAAGCTATCAGATCCTTCTTCATAGCTTATATTTATATTTAAAATTGATATGCTTCTAAAATACGTATTTTTTTTCTGTCCTCTGAAATGTTGCAATCCCAAACATTACAACATCAGAGAAAATAAATATAATTTGCCTTCTTGTGATGGCTTGACTACTGTATCATTTGCTGTTAAAAATACAATTAAGATGACTTTTGGAATAATTTATGTAAGATTTTTATTTTTTTTTTAGCTTGGATTTCTTTTGAAAAAAACATATTATTTCTGAATAGATATGAAATAATATTACCTTACCTCATTCTATCAAGTACATATATAATGAAAATAAGCAATAATAACTTAAACATTATACATCATTATTTCAAAAGTTACACCCAGAGTATACCACTAAATATGAGCATACAAATAAGTAAAGCGCATGGTTTATATATGCAATTATTCTGAAGATTCAGCAACTAAAAGGAAGTTGCCAGAGGGTGTAAACATCTGGCTATCGTAAGAGTACTGCTTTAATCTCGTGGCAGCCATAGACCAGTAGGTTACATGTCACCTTTATCAGCCCCGTGTCTGACTGGGACTGGACCTGAGCAAATGCTGTGCCCACTGAAGACAGTAAACATTTGAACCAACAGAAAATATACTCATACAACTTAATTCCTACATCCGTAAAGCTGATGTTTCTCTGCTCAGTGCTTTTTGCTTTCTCAACTGAAAACTGAAAGTGACTGGTTAGTAAACATCAATAGACCTGGGTACTAATAGCACAATTTTATTTTTGGTAAACTTTATGTAATTCACTATAGATAACAACACTGAGTATCCCCACAGTGAGAGATTTGTTGGACATCTACTATCAGACAGCTTCTTAAGAATAGGTGTTTAATTCCCATCATTTTGAATACAAATAACTGCATAATAACTCACTGTGTTCCTTCCGCACCTGCCCATTCTGTTCCTTGCCTGTTTTGCAAAATAGCAAAGATGAGAAGTGCCTGCAGAGTTTGTTTATCATTGACTTTGGTATGTATTCAATTATAGTAATGGTTAAAGGAAATTAATTATCAAAGATGTGAATTTCTTATACATATAGATGTGTATGAAGATGAGAGACAGAAATATTATCAAATGAAAAGGTTTTGAATGAACTAGGAAAAAGGTGAAAAACAGACTGAAAAATAATTTTTCAATTATTACTGACATGAATAAATTTGAAGACCTTATTTCATTTGACATCAAACTGGATGACTGCTAAACTTGATAAATTTTAAAATATACACTTTTTAATAATGGCATTAGAAGATGAACTAAAGCTTTTTGAACTCTAATCTTTTTATTTAACTTTAAGATTTGATAACTTAGCTCTAAAAATATATTTTAGGACTTCATAGGTTAATGAAATTTAATTGAGATTATTCTCATTCTTGCCTATTAGAGATATCTAAATCAAACTGGACTCAAACTATTCTGAATTCACATGTTACTTCCTCAGCTGTTCCACACCGTCTGTTGAGTATTTGATGGGAGGGTACAGGTGTAGCTTTAGATATGATAAGATTAGGTGACTTTTAAAATCTCATTCACTTTAAGGTGTCTGCACAAGGCCTGAAATTAGATTCCTAGAAACTCCGTTGACTGTTTCCATCATCTGAAGCAGAACTTTATGAAGTCCCGAGAGTATTACTAGTTGTTAATCTATTTCAACTTTGCTTGACTAATTTCGTTTTTCAGCAAATGCTCTGTTCTTGTTCCCTTTCTTTTTCTTTGCAAATGTATTTTTAATTTGCAATCTTATCAACTGTGTTAAGCTGTCTTCATACTATAAGCAGTTAATACCACACAGTTTCCTCAATCAATCAATCAATCAAACCATCTGTCCCGCTTATTTCATATTACGTATTCATTTGCTTTAGTTTAAACAACTAATTTCATTAACTGGAAGCCATTTGTTCACGTTCCCTAATGTTGCATAGCACAAAATGAAAGTCATACACAGGACAGATAAATATGTCAAACTTTACAGCACAGAGGAAGTAAGCGAGAATTTAAACATTTTAGTACTCCATAGTGCAGTTGCCATCAGACTGTGAGGATCTCTGAAAAAGCATTTGCACATTAGTGGCTATTTCTTTTCATGACTGCTTAGTCCAGGAGATTTTAAGGGTATGAGTGTAACCTACAATCTTGTGATTTTCAGAGCTGCAGCTGTAGCAAGTTGCTATGTCACAAACTGGAGTTTGTTGAGTCAAGATTGAGGAATTTTTGTGTCACATTTTTGGATGTTGCCATGTGAGAGTGATTGAGAGGGAATTTTACTTTATTTCTGACCATGAAAACTGATACTGTGATGTTTTTTTAATCTTCAGTTCCCAGTAAAGCAGATGGTTCCAGAGAAACTTTTTGACCATGCCATTCTTAAAAATATTAAGTTTTTATCATATTAAACTCAAAACTCAATTAAAAATTTAAGATATTGAGGAGAAACACAAATAATGGAAAATACCAAAAGGCCCAAATTACTGAGTGGTAATTTTGTGCTTTACCTTTTTGTTCAGCCATTCTGTTGTCTCCTAAAGGCTGACTCTCCACAGATGTGCCTGGGAAGTGTCTGATTCACCAGATAACTCTCACAGTCTCTGGATGCAGTGGTATTACCATTACCTGTTTCTTGTCCCCCAGGCTTTGCAGATTCACTTTGTTTGATCTCACTAGACGCAAGTTGTACAGAATATAAGTGAAGCTAACTGAATGCTAATCTGCTTTTGTTAGATCTCTTTTAAAACTGCAGCTCAGTTCATTGCAGTCAATAATGTCACAGTTACTGTCCCAGTAAGATTAATTTTTTATTCAGCTTTCAAGTGTGTTCTCCAAATCCCATTGCAGATAAATGGAAATAGACTTGATAGCCAACCTAAAGTTAATGCTTCTACATAAGCAACGTATTTTTGTCTAATAAGTCTTTACCCTGCCATTGTTACTAATGACAGCTGTATCATAAATGAAATACTTTTTTCAGTTTTTCTGTTTTTTGTCTGATTGCTTCACACAGCAACTAAGGAGAGGGAAATGTTTGGAAAGAAATATGTTTGTGAAATCACAAAATTTGGCAGAATGACTCAAGGGCAGATGTAGTGTTTGAAACTACCTTTAATTCTCTTTTTTAACTGACTAGATGTGAATGCCTTATTAAAGAAAAGCACAGTAAGTTGTTAACAAAAAAGCAGCATAATCCAGATTCACTGTCTCCTCTTATTGGTTCTTATATTTTTGCTTTTCTCTGTCTTTCTTGTCATGAATTGAACAGCCTAATTAAAGCTGAAACTGTGTGAAGTTTCCAGGAATGTATTTCCACACAGTCTGTAATGTTGCTAGAATTGTCTTAGCTAATGTAATAATATTTACCTCAGATAAAAGCTATTTTTGTTTTCTCAGGATCTTACCATCGCAAACATGTTGAAGATGGTATGTTAAGATGTACTTCCTAAAGCTTTAAGGCTTCCACTGTGCCAGGAGTGCTTAAAAAATTCAGGTCATTTTTCAGTCCTGTGGCTTATGGAGAAAGGAGAGAATCTAGTTTGGGCCAGTAAATGCGTGTGCCTTCAATGATGCAATGAAAATTTATTTTGGATCCTGAAGACAGCAAGGACCACAATAAAAGAAATTACTTTTTAATGTAATTACTAGAAATAAGTGGAAAAGGAATCTTTATCCTTGGAAAATTTCCACTTCTCAACAATGTCAAAATCTGTCAAACTCCTCTGGTACAAAGCTTTGGAAATGCTTTAGTAACTTTTACAGAGATTGATAGGCAAACTCAGTAAAATGTACATTCTAGAAAGCAGAGTATAGAGGAGAGTATCAAGGTGGGAAGAAATCACATTACAATGTAGCAAAATGTAGAAGGAAAAGTAATTCAAATATTTATGGGAACATTCAGATTCTGGATATCTGATTTCTCAGTTTTGTCTTTATGGAGAATTACAGATACTTGAAAAAAATTGACTTTTTTTTTGTCACATTTTCATATTGTGTTCTATTACATTTTTAAGATTTCTTATTAGGGGATAAAGTAAGTACAGGTTGTGTCTGCCTAATGATGAAGGGTAACTGACATCAGTAATGAAATATTAGCTAACAGGACCAAACATGTTTCTTGCAAATCACCTCATTAACTTGTTTCCAAAATATGTTCACCAGAGTGAAACTGCAGCATGAGACTAGCTGTAGTGACAAACATCTGTTATCTCTGCTTCAAAAAGGCCTTTGAGGGTGTATAAAAACAAATAATTCTCATTTAATCAGATTAAATGTAACCTAAGAGACATTTTTTGTCATCTGTGGTCTTGTCCCAACCTGCTGTTACTCCTTAAAAATTACTTACGGGTTTAAGTTTCTTTTTAAATTTTCATGATTTTTTAGTAGAAGAGTGATTTCCTTATGCTTTGCAATGATTGCAAATGTGGTAACTGCTGATCACCAAACAAAACCAACAAACCAGCCAAACTTGTCCATACTCCAGAATAACACCCAAGGGAATGGTACTTCCAGAGGACAATGTGGACAAGCAAAATTTAACTAAAGTTTTAAAATTATGCACAGTTAATGGTGGTAAAAAGGAGGCAAATGGATTGAAGGTGCATTTTCTGTGCTTCCAGGTCATCTGCTGTTTTCCACTCACTCCTGAACAAAAGGATGCGTTCAATTATTTGAGTATGTTTCAAGTAGCTATCCACAGTGGAAACATAACATTGTGCCCACTTAACATTATTACTGTATTTTGCCAAGAAAAAATAGATTCTCCTAATTCCTAAAGAAATTATGTTTCTAATGACGGTGAGTTATGGTGTCCCTATTACCAGTGAAGCATTAGGGCTGCATCAGGTGCGTGAATCCTATATTTTGCCGATTTTGTACTTTCAGTGTTTGGAGTTGCAAAAGTTGTTGGTGGATATTCACCCCTTCCAAAGTCTAGAGTACTGTAGTGGAAGCCACGTCTGTGCAGTACAGTCCCTGGAATTACTTTTCATGAAAAGGAAAAAAAAAGGGTATTTCTGTAAGAAAGGATTCAGGGAAAGAATCATCATTTCGGATCCTCTCTGTTATCAGCAATTTTAAGGTAGACCAAATACCTACTGTTTTAAAAAAAATATTATTTTCTTTTTATTTTCAGAATTATTTAATTGAAAAACATGAATTTGGATTTCTTTTTTTTATCATATTCTGTAGTATGAAATGGAAATTTGTTCCTAATGTGAACATCTTTAGATCAGTAGTAATATTTAACATAAATGGACATTGGATCACGTTTCTTCTAATTTCTAATTTCTGAAAACAGAGAAAGCAACACCTAAATATTGGAAACTAAAAAAATGTAGTGCATGAACAGAATAAATCAAACGTGCTATACCCAATTCCTGTTATAAACTTTTTTCTTTTTCTAAAACTCTACTAGAATATTAAACCTCCTTTTAATTTCTTGTCTTGCAAACTAGTTGGCAGTAAATGAAGTGAGATACACTGGGGTGTATCCATTTGGCTTTTCTGAAATATGTTCTAATTTTTAATGGTTACTTGATTTTTGATTATGGGAAACTGTCAATTTATGAGGATTAAAAGATACTCAATTTTACCAGCAATACAACCTGTGAAAAACTACTTGCACATGTCATTTTGGGGTTATATTCCTTTAGAAGTCTTTTCTTTCTGATAAGTGCTATATCAGCTTCATGTATATGAAGAAAAGATTGCATCCAGTGGTCCGTTAAGTTAATTACCAATATCTGTTCCCAAGAGGAAAAGAATCCTTTGGGAGGTAACTCCAATTATTTTCTTTCATAAAAAAAAATATTTTATTTTGCAATACCTCAAGGTCAGAATCATGACTTTCAATGTAGATCTCTCTTAAAATTGCCAATTACTTTTCTATAGAGAAAAGTATTTATTGTTAAATAGCTGTATCAGTTTTATAAGATACTTTTCATCTTTTTAACTTAGATTAAATACTAGCAGTTGCTTGCCACACATTTTGTATTAAGAGAAAGTGTTAAAAAAATTAAACAATCTAAGACCTAAAATGTAGTGAAACTACAAAGGTCTCTTCCAGGAGTTTCTGTATTAATTTTTCACTGGAGCATAGTGATCTGTCCCTACCTGAAATGACAGAGTACCTCTACCCAAACCTGGTAAACTTTACAAGAATGCTATGTATTATAACAAGAGACATTTGTCTAGGATACTACCTGCAAACAATGATGCAAACAATACAAATTTATCTGTCCTGTAACAGGATAGGGAACTTGCATACCCATTCTCAGTCCTGTCCTATCCTCCTCCGTTTTCCACCCTTTCCAGAAATCATGTACTGCAAGATAGGGACAAGTGTTTACATCTGCTATATTCATGATGCAGCCTGGAGCTTGTAGTTTTTCTTATTTTTGTCTTGATGTATCAGATTGCAACCTACTTTTAAATATATTTGGCCTGTCAGGATATTAGATAGAATGGTGTTACCACATGCTTTTTCTCCAGGATTGTGAAAACTTGTGTATAGTTTAAGACACTGGCTGTATGGATCATTCAGTAGGAACTTTTAGTAGCTGTGACGTAATGAACTTTTATCTTTTTCACCTAAGCTATCTTGGTTTGTTGAATGGGACCCCAGTCTTGCAAATGCTTATCAGGCAGATAATTTAAAATTGTTCACTCCAGTGTGAAGGACTGGGTTCATGTTCCTTTTGCTTATGTTTTCCTTTCTTTATGCTTGTACATAAACAATGCTTTTTTTCTTTTTTCCTTTTCCTCCCTTTTCAGACGATACCTTACTCTCATATTTCACTTTTCAACCGCAGATTTCAGCATAATCACAAACCATCATTTTCTTCATTAACAGGTCAGGTCACTGAAGCATGGTAGGTTAAACAACTTCCCAAAATAATAAACCAAACTACTACCAGAACTGGCAGGCAGTAAGGTGTTCCAGGAGCTGGCACCTGCAGTCAATAAGCATAGCTGTCATCTTCTTACCATACAGACTTGGAAGATACAGAGCTTCAAAAATGCAGAGAAGACCTGGATAGTTATTTAAATATTTGAATTTCAGAAAGTTTCATTTGCTGCTTTGCTTAATTGTCCTTTCATTTGAAATGGCTCATGAAAACCTTAGATTTTCTTTTGTGTATGCATATTTAAGGCCATTTGAAAAGTCACAACACTCAGATGAAGTCCCCAGTGAATGGAAAAAGGGAAACATTGCACTCATTTGAAAGCAGAACCCTAGGAACTACTAACCTGTCAGCCTCACCTCTGTGCCTGGGAAGGTCATGGAACAGATCCTCCTATAATCTATTGATTCTATGACAGAGGACTTGGAGGACAGAGAGGTGATTGGAGACAGCCAGCATGGCATCACCAAGGGCAAGTCCTGCTTGATGAACCCAATGGCCATCTGTGACACAGTGACTGCATCAGTGGACAAGGGAAGACCTACAGCTGTCATCTATCTAGGCTTCTGTAAGGTCTTTGACACAGTTTCCCAGAAGATCCTTCTCTCTAAATTAGAGGTAGATTTGATGGGTAGACTGTTTGGTGGATTAGGAATTTGTTGGATGATTGCATCTGGAGTGTATTGAACAATGGCTCTCAATGTCCAGATGGGGATCAGTGATAAGTGGTGTCCCTCAAGGGTCCACACTGGAACGAGTAATCTTCAATGATGTAGACAGTGGGATTGAGTGCACCTCCAGCAATATACACCATGCTGAGTGCTGCAGTTAGCATGCTTGAGGGATGGTCTACCATCCAGAGGGACCTGGACAGGCTTGAGAAATAGGCCCATGTGAACCTCATGAGGTTAAACACAAGGCTACTTGTAGGGTCCTGCACCAGGGGTGGTGCAACCCTTGACACCATTGCAGGCTGGAGAATGAAAGGTTGAGAACAGCACTGCTGAGAACAACCTGCTCTAGTTGAAGATGTCCCTGCTCACTGCAGGGGCATTTAAAGGTCCCTTCCAACCCAAAACCTTCTATGATTCATATTCATTCTCTAACGTTCGTAGATACACTTTACTTTCTGTTATAGTTCAGCCATTTGTGCCAGCAGATACAGATTTTACACTGATTAAGTAATTGTGATGGATTTGCAGGAGTGAAAAATCTTTCCATACACTTCATTCCACATCCCACCCCAGCCAAAAAGAATAAAATCTACTTTAGACTTTATGCAGGGCATGATTACTGATACAAAAATAAAACTCTTTTCCCCTCCACTTTAAAGCCCTAAGGTGTTTAGGATCATGATTTCTTACTTTGTCACTGCAGAGAAAACAGTTTATGAAATGTGGATTTAGATTTGAATCCCATTTCCTTACGTTATGTACATCATGGCTGTTTTTGTAGAGAGAAAGAAGCTAAAATGCTTGGCACAAACCTCCAGGTTTGGGATATGACTTCATGTATTCTTTTCACTTTGTTTAATCTAATGATCAATTTAGTTTTTCTGCAACTGTATTAAGGAGAGAAATTTTTTACAAGTAAGCAGGCTGCATCCATTGACTAGGCACTTCATGTATTTCTTAAGTTTTATTGGGAGATTAAAGAATAAATTATTTTTAGTGGTTGCTAGTAAAGTTCGGTGAAGAATTTGTACATGAGCAGAATCTTAGTATTTCAGATTTGAATATCTTTGTGTTTGTCTAGCTTTCAATACCAAATGAGACAACTGTTAACTTTAAAGTAGTTGGAAAAACTATAGATACTATCTTGAAAATGTGTCTAAAATACTCTAAAGACTTAAATACGAGGTTTTCAGAAAATAGGTTCAGTTGATTTCAGCAGGAGTTATGTACACTTAACTGAGAGGACTTATTTGACACTGCTTTAGTTGTGAGATGGTTCAGTGTTAGTAAAATTACTGTTCCTGTTTTGCAAATTAATAAGCTAGATCTTAGAGAATTTGAGGTTAAAACATTAAGAAGAGTAAAATGAGGTTTAGTGTCTGCATGTTTCTAAAATTAGGAGCTCTGAATATTCCCAAAATCAGTGGGATGCTTATTCTGAAAGTTTGTGCTGACTAAGCTTCTCTGTATCTCATAGCTAATTAACAATACAGTCTTGCACTGAACTCAGTTCTATCCTTTATTCAGAGAACTGCATTTCCAGTGCTGTTTGCACCTGCAGTCAGGTAGTTTCAAAACAACATTTTTGAAAGCAGGTTCTTCCCTAGCTGTGCTCAATTTGAACTGATGCTGACTCAGATCCCATCCTGTCAGTGACCTTTGCTTCCTCTCCAGCTGATACTATCCATTCCAAGATGGATATTCTTAGCCAAAACTCTCCATGCCCCTTCTGGCTTGTCTGTTTTGTTTGGTTTTGTTTCATTTCGTCTTGTTTTGTTTTTCTTTTTAAGAGACTGGAGAGGGCCAGTTAGAAGGCCCAGGAGATAAATCTTGAAGCAAGGGAGCTGTTAAGTTGAAGTGCTGTTCTCAGAAAGGGAACAAAACAACTCAGCAACTCAGAGCCAGCTCACTCTGTTTCTCTCCTTGTGAATAATGCATCATTCCATCAAGAAAGTTGTTCCTACTCAGCTCATACTGAGTGCCAATACTGTATTACCTACAATTGGAGAGATGTCCAAGGAACACAGAAATGTAGGAGAAACATTTTTTCTTCTCTCCATGTACACTCAGCACCCTGTAGCCCTAGGGAATATTTGATCTGATGCAGTACCACAAAGCTTGTATTTGACTTCAGTGCAGACTGTACCTCACAGTGCTGCATGTAATGTAAAGTACTTCAGGTATGATGTCTTTAGAATAAATTTTCCTATAACTAACTTAGGAGAGACAAGAAATATAAGTTCTTTATTTCAAAGAAAGCATACTTATAAATAAACTGTAGTGTTAACAGCTACTATTAGTTCCATGTAGTGCCATGGTCATCATGGAAAGAATCAAGTGATTAGATGTTTTTGAGTTAAGTTTAGGATATACTGGTGTAACTACGTATCATGAAATATTCCAGTAGGCAGAGACTTCATCTAAAATGAGCAGGTGGCATATCACAGGGCACACAGCAATACTGTCATTTGTTTAGTCAAAGCTGGGAATTGTGCAGCAACTCTCTCCTGGGCATGCAGGTTTTGTTCTGGACACTGTGTGGGAGAGAAGAGGGATTAGAAGGCAACCTCAATATTCATTCCATATGAATTCCACATGAATTAAAAATGGCTCAGGTGCAAAGCCATAGACACTTGGAAATGCTTCCAAGTCTCCCAGTGTAGATGTAGTTAAGAAAAAACTTTAAGGAGTCAATCAAAAATAGAGATAAAGTGATATTTTTCCAACAGATTTGGGAAGACTGCTTGTATTCGGCGCATATGGGATGTAGAACAAGATGAACTATATGTAATTGTAATAAGATTTTCACAAAGAAAGCTGCTTATAAAAATTAAGAAGTCTAAAATGACTTGATTTCCAGCTCATTGAAATTTAATTAGACCACTCATCAGCAGAAAAAAATCAGCTTGAGATTCTCAAAAAGCTGAAGTTATCCTTAAAATTCCGTGGCATACAGCTACCATTCTTCATTAGCCAACTGATGCATTAATTAATCATGGCACCCTAACTGGATATTCCTAAATTTTCAAACAGAACACAAAAACTCCAGTGCTAGTATCCACAAAATTTTGAGTATTAACATTAAGGTAGAGCGATATTATGTTGTTAGTCAACAATTAACAGAAGTTTCATTTATATCCCACTTCAGACTTCTATCAGTGCAAAAGTAGTGATTTAAGGGCAACTAGTTTTCCTAGTCTGCAGACATTATTGCACTTAAAGAGAATTTATCAAGTACCGTAGTACCTTTTGAATGCATAGATCTGATTATTATATATACAAACCTTTCTATATTACTTTTTCATTTTCTTTGCAGAGTAAAATATTACAATATTTGTAACTTCTTTTTACAGTTCAGGTACAAACCTGAGTCAAGCATCATAGTTTCACTCTGCCTATGGTTTCCATTACAGTCTTTCAAGATGTAGTACATCTTTCAGAACTGTTACTGCATGTCATCATCACTAATGGTCCTGAACCATTCTGCGTAGGTAGCTGCTTGACTGGATGGATCAGCCTTCATTTTCTGGTATTTATTAGATGAATTAAATCTCATTGACTAATACTACCTTCATCTTACACACTACCTTTTCTTAATGGTAGATCCTTGTGTACCTCATACACTCGTCATCTCCACATTGCTTTTTTGTACGATATAGTGCTGTCAGTCATCCTTCATCTTGAAATTCTCTAAAACTCTGCAATAGGAGGCTGTATTCACACAAATAACATAAGCAATGAAATCTGATGTTTTACCCTTTACAGCATAACACATTGTAACAAGTTGAGATAAATTTGTAGTAATAACAGTAATTTAGAGATTAGTTTATGCGTGTGCACCTATTCAGCATAGCTTGATGTCATGGTTTTAGCTGGGATAGAGTTGACGCCCTTACTAGCGGCTGGTGTAATGCTGTGTTTTGGATTTGGGATGGTAATAGCGTGATAGCACACTGGTGTTTTGGGTTGTTGCTAAACTCTCAAAGTCTTTTCTGCTTCTCACACCACCCAACCAGTGAGTAGCCTGGGGGAGTACAAGAAGTTAGGAGGGGAATCAGCCAGGACAGCTGACAGCAACTGACCAAAGAGCTATTCCATATCATATGACATCATGCTCAGTAGATTAAGGTAGAGGAAGAAGAAGGAAGCGGGGAGGGAACATTCAGAATGATCCCATTTGTTTTCCTAAGTAACGGTTGCATGTCATGGAGCCCTGCTTTCATGGCTGAAACACCTGCATGCCAATGAGAAGCAGTGAATGAGTCCTTTATTTTGCTTTGCATGTGTGTGTGGCTTTTGCTTTACTTATTAATCTATCTTCATCTCAATCAATGAGTTTTCTCACATTTACTCTTCTGATTCTCTCCCCAATCCCACTGGGAGAAGACTGAGTGAGGCACTGTGTGGTGTTTAGTTGCTGGCTGGGGTTAAACTACAACAGCTGATCACAAATACTATCTATATTAATTTGAGATTATCCTTCGCAGGCACATATCAGTATACTGCCTTCAAGAACAAGTTATTATGATGTAAGCTACAGTTTAGTGTTTTCAGAATAGAAATGATCAAGGTATTGGAATGATACCAAATGGTTTGTAAGAAAACAGTTAAATGAATAAAAATCCTTTTGAAATTTGGCAAAAATAGCAATGATATGGGAATTTTACAAATAATTTATATATATATATATATCTATGTAAGGAAAAAAAAAATCAGATCGGATTATGTAACACTTTAATCGCTCCTTCTCCCCCCAAGTTCCCATGACTAGATATTGACCAGAATCTTGACAAATCTTTGGTTTTAAATCAGGACCTAACAAAAACATTGATAATGGTCTTTCATATATATTCTTTATAAACCATTTGATTGGAATCCTTCAGGTCTTGGCTAAGAGTGAGAAGCAGCACTCAGTTAAGGCAGCCTTACTAAGTGGCACCTGCTGGTATTAGCAGAAATATGTTTTGACTGGTAGACTAAAAATGGTTGATATTGATGCTAATGCTTTTAGAGCAAGGTTACAGGGATTGAGAAAGACACAGCAAAAAGTGCACACTGCCAGAGAGGTGATCAATAACATTTTTCTATTTAAAATTTATCTTACCCTGTTAAAAGTGGTCTCCATACAAACTGACTGCTGAGAGTGTTCACAGCAATTTTTTTGAGTGAGGACTTGAGTGCTGTACACTCTGAAGTATTTTGGCCTATGTGTGAAGTGTAGGCTGGTCTTCGTGTGATGCAGATGAGAAGCATCTTGTCTTTTTGACCTGCTTATGTCATTTTTGTGTCTTTATAGCCTTCCTCACCATTTCAGATAATGATACAGTTCAGAGGGAGTGAATGGTATCTTCGGCCTTCATGGACTCCATCATACTTTCTTCACAATTACTGGTGTAGATTAAAAGGTTGTTGAAGGAATAATAGTTCAGCTTCTCTGCTCTCCAGCCTTTGGGAGTCCTGCTTTTATCCTCTAGGACATAATTATTCAACAAACCAACACTGACCCTGGGGCACTCCTGTGGGAGAATTAGCAAGCTAACTGTGTGTGAAGTGTGGTGCGCATTGTCCATTGAAAATGTTGCTAGCAGAAAGACTTGAGGATTAATTTTTCTTTTACATACCCAAAGCAAAGTTGTGGGACTTTTGTTATTTCACTGTTTGGTCCCACAGGAAACTATGATTAAAACGTTTTGGGCTTGTTACGGTTATGGTAATAACTTAGTTTCTTAAAAAATATATATAAAAAAAATTAAATTCTTTTAAACAAATATTTATCTGCCAGCATAGTAATCATAGAAATAGTGCACTCCTGCTAATATTGTCCTCATTCTAACAAGCTTTGGTTAGTTCAAACTGCTTTAGAAAAAGGTTTTCCTTTGATTTATTTACACTGACTTGTCTACTAGTTTTTCTACTGAAATCCACATTTTTAGGTAGCTTTTAGGCAGATAAATCATGAAAAAGAACTAAGCTATCCTTTCCAACTAATCGGAAAGGGGAAAAAAAATAAAAAGGAAATGACTGTATTTCAACAAATTATATTCTATCTGGATTTAGATTCTTCCTGATTCTTCCAAAAACATACAAGACTTGTGGCTGTAGAGATGTTAATCTCCTTCAGATGTTTACTCACAGCCAACTCAATTGTTCATGTGTCAATTAAATAGTTTAGGGGATGGTGAAGGGAGAAAGAGAACACCCACAAAAAAGATAGAAAAGAAATTAAGCAGATATTTTATAATACTTATCCTGATTCAGTGTACATGTTTCCAAAGGATAATACAGGGAGAAAAGAAATGAGATTGCTAAGGCTCTATTGATAGGTGCTCCAGTGCCCACAGTTATCCTGTTCATCATAATCCCTCAAAAGAAATTCACCCTTATAACAACTATTGGCTCATGTATTATTCTGTGTAATTTAAAGAGGGTTCATCTATCCTCTACATCCAAACTCAGCATGCAGTCTCTGTTCTGAAGTGCCTGTGCCTGTTTAGAGTGCATTTGACATTTTGGACTGAAGAATGTGACAAACTGACAGTGCCTCTGATGATGAAATCAGCTCATCTGCTGATATTAGGAAAGAGCAAGATGATGTATGAAATAGATTTTAAATCGTCCTAGCCTCTAAAATATGCACATTTCAAATATTTTAATAAAAGTGTATACGGTATGAGGCTTTAGTTTATTTTGGGTTTGTATTTGGTTTGATGACTGTGCCATATTATTTGTTCTTATAATATACGGTAGTCACTGAAACATCAGTAAATCCTTTTCCATTGTCATAACCTAGCATCTAAGTATGAAAACCAAACCCCTACTCAAAATGTTAATGCAATGCCATATTTTCAAAAGTTCACTCTCTGTAGTTAGGACCGAGAGTTCAGCCTTACATCTAAGTGCTTGAGTAGTGGCTGGACTACTAGCTGGCACTCATACCTGCAGTGATGACCCCATTTACCAAATTGCCAAAAGTCCAGCACACTGCCCAAAATATTTTGAAAATTGGATAACACAATTTAACTAATTAATGAAACTGCTACTGTATTGATGATGGACATTGTGATCATCATTGTTTTCTTTCGCTAACCTCAATATGTGTAAAATATAAAATGAAAAGTGTGCATTTTTAATTAAAATAAGGAATGCAGATATTTTTGTAATTTACATTCATTTGTCATGTAGGCTGGATTTAGAAATGTCGTGATATATCTAATCTTTGTGTATCTCTATGATCTATCTAGTTTAATGTATTCTCATAGCACTTCAGAGACATTGAGGAATATTTCAAGTCTTTCATCTCACATCCAGAAAATGCCTGTAATATGCTAGTACATAATGCTATCGCAATAAAAATGTTCAAGTGCCATTAAGAATCTGGCTATAATCCATAGTGCAGAGAACTTTCAAGCTATGCATACCAATGTTTACTGTTTCAAACCAATACTGTAACTGTAACTCACTACAGGTTACTTTTGTGTTGTGCCATGCTTCATAAAAAGCTCACTCAAAAAGAATGTGGTGGGTACTAGTTACAGTCTAGGTGCTGTATTTTACCGCAGTTGTGATTGCGGAGATACAGCCTTAGATATCTAACAAACAGCAAATCTAGCAGTTTTTAAATTATTGAATAACTGAATCAGTCACATAGGCCTTTGTCATCCCATCTTGATTATTGTGCCTTCTCTGGCTGATCAGTACAATTCTCCTCTACTATCTGTTCGGAGTGGTGCCTCAGATTTTTCTTGCTCATTGTTTTAGCTAAGTGACAAGAAGTGTTGGGGGAACTAGGTTTCTGGATCTAAAAGCTATTTTAATTTTATTTTGTTCCAATATTCTTTCTTTTTAAACTGTGTAGTGTGTAAGTATATAGATGTGTGTGTGTGTATGTATATATGTCTGAACCAGGCTGCTCTGTTGGTTTTGCAGGTACCACATTTTTCCCAAGTTGTCCTAGATAACTTGATAAAACCTGCCTCAGGTCACAGGCAAAAAATGCTAAGAATGTATAAATGGATGTAGACAATCCTGCTTTGGAGGAGAACTCAACGTATTTTTGATAAAAAATGCCTGAATCAACAGATGTGCACTGTTCAAACAAAACCAGGTCAACTTTGATTAGAAAATTTCCTATGATCTGGCCATGTCATGCATCAGTGGCACTGGTTATTGGGTGCTAGCTCATATGACGAGGTTAAATGTCTTTGTTTCCGGATCTTAACAGGCTCTACCTAATGTTTCTCACCCAGGAATGGTAAATTGACTCTCAACTATGATTAGATACTGCTAAGGCTGCTTTTCTCTCTTGCTAAACATAAAAGCAAGTACTTTTTTCCCTTAGTGCTTCTTGCATCTCAGGAAAAAATCCACTAAGTGTAGGTTAAGGTAATTCTTTGTTCCTCTTCACCTTCTACCTCAACATATTTGCCTGGAGACTTATAAACCTATGAGAACAGCTAAATTCCTTATTAACTAAGGTTATTTCCAGTCCTGCTACCAAAGGTGCTGTGATCTGCTGTTTCCTTTTCCTCTTCTGTTAGTCTTTTTCTGTTTACTTCAAAAGCACGTAGCACAGTAAAGCCCTAGGCTGTGGCTGACTGGAATACTTATTTAAAACATTAATTCTAATGACTGTGAAACTGGACGTGTTACCTTCTGATAATAGATATTTTAAATGAAATACAAACATGCTTGTCATAACATCTGCATGATACCTCGGTATGCTAGTTGTAGCATTTAACTCCCTGTAGAGCAGGGGACAAAGTGACCCAAAAGAAAAAGGAGCTAGTCAAAGATGTAGATTTTGGCCAGAAAAGATGTTTGCTATAACAACGTATTTTCCTTCATTAATGAAATGTCATGAACATAAAATCCTTGATTCAATATAAAACCTGATAAAAGGGCAGTCCTGAATATAAAAAAAAAAAAAAGAGTTCTTTTGGTTCTCTGTGGCTGCAGAGACACAACATGTCCTAAACATGTATCTTCTGTAATTTGAAGTTATGATAAAAACTAATGACACCTAAAACAATCATCTAGTCCAACTGCCTGACCAATTCAGAGCTGACCACAAGCTAAAGTGTGTTATTAAGAGCATTGTCCAGATGCCTCTCAAACACTGACTGGCTTTGGGCATCAACTACCTCCCTAGGAAGCCTGTTACAGTGTTTGACACCCTCTTGGTAAAAAAAAAATAAAAATGCTTGCTAATGTCCAGTCTAAAGTAATCATGGATTACAAAGATTTTAATACACTTTTGCCACTTTCAGTTTAAATGCAAGCTCTCAGCTACAAATCTGCTTTTTTGCAGTGTAAAAGAAAAAAAGAAAAAAAAAAATAAAAAGAAGGAAAGCTTTTATTTAGCATCAAAAGGGGGCTAACTTTTTAAAGAACTTTTGGATATTCCTTCTCTGTTGCGTGTTTTAGGGAGCTATGCATATTTGTGCAATCAGAGTATTAAACCTCTTGATTCACCACGTTTTAATTTATAGCATATGTAGGAAACTTAATTAGAGTTGACTTTTACCTAACACCCCAAAGGCACATATGCCAAGTGTTTTGGGAAAATGTTCCTCAAATCCACATACCAGGATCTAAACTGTCCAACTGTCAATTACTGTAAAAATAAAGAAAACTCAAGGATTTTAGGTATTCCTAAAGGTAGAAAGCTGAAAATCCCTGATTGATTGCTTAACTTCCTTGCTCAGACCTGTCTTTAATTCAGAATATCTGTATTTTTTTCCCATTTGAGCACGTTAGTTAACATTATTGTACTTTTTCCGTTAAAAATTGATTAAGCTCTGTACTGGTATAAACAGCCTTTTCTTATGACCCTGGCCATATCTGTAAGCTGAAAAATCAGAATCCAGTGAATAAACATTTCAGATTAGCACTTCACTCACGTAATACCAAGTTTACAAAAAGATCTTGGGAAAAAATTTAATTGAAGACATCATAGTGGTTTTGATTAAAGTGAACATTCTTTGAACTTTATAGTCACTGAATCTCACATATGGAAATTGCAGTTGGTCTTAATCTGCTTTTCGAAGACTGGTGCAAATATTAAAAAGTAATGAACTAAAAAGATTGTTTGTTAATGCCACATAAAAGCACTAATTATACTTCCTACGGCTAAACCCAAGAGACATTGCCTAAGAAATTGTTAAATAAGTTGCTTCACTTGAAATGTGAATAGATCTGCAGTGTTTGGTGGATTTATATTTAAGGAGTTGTGTGCCACATAAAGCCTTTGAAAGTGTGGCAAACAAAGGAGTACTATGAAGAAACTTGTTTAGTTCACAGGAATTATATTATTAACGTATTTTTTATTTCTGCTACCTCATGAAGAGGAAAGGACTTCATTCTCAATTGCACTTTCCCTGCAATTTCAGTATGTGGCATAGTACGATACTGCAATTATGTGTTAATTGTTATATTAGAGCTTTAATTTTTTAACACTATAATGATGGTATTTCTTTCCTCCAGAAAGTATACTTGAAATATACCCCGCTATGTCACAATGTCTGTGACAAGTCAAGTGTTTTACTTTGTATCTCTATTGACACCTGTACCTTGTGTCTTAGGGACAGGTGGAACAGAAAAGAGTCTGCAGAAATGTCATGATGATAACTGAAGCCTTGGGGGGGAAATTAATTAACATTTTTCTGTTTTTCTACTAGACACATACCCTGTTTCTCCAGTGCTGGATAAAATATGAAATTTACATAATTATGAATTGCTGTTGCATTTGGTCCATCTTCTGAACTTATATTGAACGAATGTAGTTAAAAATTTAATATTAATAGATAGTCCTTACATCTATAATGATTTAAAAGCAAGTTGATGTTATATTTTTTCATAGATATCACATAAGCTAAATGTTACTCTCTGCAGACCTTTTTTCTAATCCAGTTGAATGATTCTTATGGTAAGGAGGAGGACATCTGAATAAAATTTACTATTAGGGATATCATAGGATGATTCATTGTCTATGTGATTTTGTTTTAAAACATCCTCTTGACTAGTATTGGAGGAAGACCTCTATAGTTCTGAGGAGGGAAAGTAATGGAAAATACAGGAGGGTGAATAAATACGTGAGTTTGGATGCATGCCTTTCTGATTCTGACTTTCAAAATTAAAGAAGCTCCAGGAAAACTTCTTGAGATAAATGGTAAATTCTCTTGCATCTGGAAAGTCAAATGCAGTGCAAGTGTAATGAAGGCAGCTCAGATGAAATAAAATGCTAGTGTCATTATGAAACTACTAAAAGATTTCACAGTACTCTGTGTAAGAGTACAGGTGTTTAATGCATTATGTGGGAATGTTATCAATTATTAATAAAGAAAACACATTTAGTACAAAAACCTTTGCGAACACAAGAGAAGTTTGTGTTGAGACTGTAGAGACAGCAATACATGGTTTATACACTCATCCAAGCAATAGAAAGGGAAGGAATGAAGCTAGTACCCAGAAAGCATTTTAATCCTGTAATTTGTGTGAATGTATTATGTTATATTGATGATCTTTAAAGAATACCCACTATATAAATGTATTTGGCTTTAAAAAAACCTTTATGCCTAGAGTTAGCCATTATGCTGCACAAGTGACCTATTACTAATAGAATTTTCTTTTTTAAGGAATAATCAACACTCAGGCTGTGACATTATGCGTTGTCTTCAGCACATTTTTAATGGTATGAGTTCCTGATTAGCTATTGAGTGACTATAAGAACTCAAAATATATGGCCTTTTTTACATAGAGGAGGACATAATGCCTACTATGGGAAGAGCAATAAAACACATTTATTGGCTGCTTGATGAAGACTGCATTGAATAAACACAGGTATATCCCTCCTAGCTTCACCTCTACAAATTGTCAAACTACACAATGGCTGAGAATGTTAAAAAGGGAAACAATAAGTTCTCAGATAACCAGAAAGGAAAAAAGAGTTCATAGTTCTTTTTTTATAAAGTCATGAATGTCTGTTATGGCAAAGTGTTTGAAGCAGAAAGTAAATCCTCCATGGGCCTATTGCTCTAACAAAGCTAATTTAAATTATAATGTCCAATGTTTCTTTTCATTTATCTATGGATACATAGTAAAACCCAATTTTAATAGGAATCAGGAGAAGAAATTCTACGTTTATAGAATTCGTTTGCTTCATTTGTTTATTTATATTTTCCACTTAGAAAGCTCTGTTGTTCTGAGAAATATAGCATTTCTGAGTCTTAGCATAACTGCATTTTTATAAAATTCTTATTAGTTTAGGGAATTATTGAGCTGTAGAATCTTCTGTATGCTACAGTCAGTAGTACTATCTCAGATAGTGCATATCTGATGTATTTTAAACTAAGGAAAGACATATAAAGGGAATGGCTTTATTACCATTTTAGCATTTGTTTAACTTTTAAAGAAATTTAAAATAATCCTGCTTTTACATTGTGACTGCAGTAGTAAAGTGCAATGGTGACATGAATTAATTTCTTATTTCTCTTCTAGACTCACATATTTTTTAGTTTGCTATTAGCATAATTATCTTTGTTATAATAAGAATGTCTTTATATTGTACTCAAGAGTCTAGTCTTATTGCACAGTAAACACTGTCTAAGAAATCACTTGAGAATATTTGCTGATCATGAAATAATTGTGTATATGCTACTTTGTCTTTCCTGCTTGGAGTCTGCTTTATTGTGAAATGAAATAGAAGTATGTTACTGAATGAATTTTTTCTTACGATGTCTTAAAAGCAGCACTTCTCACTGGTGCTTCCAGTATCGTTATTACTGCAATGCAAAGGCAACAGTATTTCCTCAAACTGAACCTATAACCTGGGCATAGATGGATAGACATGGTATGTGACAAATAGACTATATAATGAGCTCTTTCACCTTTGATTTTTTCTAAACACCGGAGGCTTTCAATCTCAAAAGTTGAAATAGTTTATTTACATTAGTTGTATTCCAGTGATAAACTTTGCCAGAAGACTGAGATGCAATTTTTATAACAAGCATTATTTGGAGAGGATTATAAACTTTGAATAGATTTATAAATCTAGATTTTAATCTTTTCAATATTCTGCTTTTTGATGTGAGTCTAGAAGCTTTTTGATTGGTTGCCCAATCTACCTCTTCTTAGGTTACTGATGCTGTTAATAGGAGAGAATAGGAATTGCTAATGAATCAAACTACGGGACACTGAAAAGGTCAAAGTAGTACATTTTACTATTATCTTTCACAGAATATATGAGGCATTAAAATTCTGATGCTGCAGTCTTGTGACAAAGAATATAATGAGAACTATAAATAATAAACAGCACAACAAGAATCTCTTCTTGCGATAATGATTGTAACAAGCATAAGAGGGAGAAAATCCTTAACCCATTCTCGCTGTATTAATAAGCCATCTCCTTGGATGTGTTTTAGAAGTGTCTGTAATAGTAAGAATGAAAAAAAGTTTCTTTAAAGTATAATTGAATCCAACAGGCAAGATGGATGTTCAAATGTGCTAGCTTTTGTGGACACTCTCTTCTAGAATGGAACATTTTTTGCATGAAAGGCATTTGTGGATCAATGTGAATAGATAATTACTAATAACATGAATAAAAGTAAGATTGTAAGAAGATTTGTAGACCTGAAATAAAGTTATTACCACCTCTTTATAGAACTTTCACAGACCTAGTTAGTTAGAAAGGTTTTATTGACATATTGTTTATATCTGGCTTAGGTTTTACAACTGCAGGAGTACAGAAAATACTTTTGATGTTCATAACGATTCCCAACTCCTTTATTCTGAGGTCTGAAAATACAAGAAGTGCTTATCTACTGGGGCTAAGTCTCCTTACAGCTCAGAGCTGTGACCTGATTTGCTCAATGTATCAGTTCAAGCCACTGTAATTTTTTGGAATAACTTCCAACTTCACAATGTGGATAGTACAATAGGAAGTTCATCTGTAATATTGAGATACACTTTCAAAAGTCTTTGTGCCATTTGTGAGATTGGTATAACTAAAAAGGAACAGCTTGTTAAAGAAAAAAAAACTAGTCATCTTGGGGAATCTTCTGATCAATCTTCTGATCTTCTGATCAAGGTATTGAAAACTGTTAGAAACTGTGAAGACAAATTGTCAAAAGATCAGGTCATCATCTGTTAAACACTGATTTGTCTACCAGTTCTCCCAAGAAAGCCTGCTTGTTTTCATCTTGTGTCACCAATACTGAATTTAGATTAACATTTACGTTTTATAGTTGGTATAAAATGTTTAATTTTGTATATTTTGACTAATTATATACATGAAACCAAGACATAATTATGTCAGACCAAAAGGAATTCCTTCAGGTGGAAGTAAATCCAGGACAAACTATCCAAATACTTTTTGTTTAACTGCCAAAGGGACCAAAAATAACTACAAATTTAAATAGTTCTCAGTGGTGGTATCATGGTAGTGGTGCCATTGTATAAGAAGATCAAATACCAGAAGTCTCTTTCCTTGTAAAATTCTGAGCAGTGTACAGGCAGAGGATCAAGAAATGCAAGTCAGCTACTACCACTACTACTGTCTTCACATCTCCAGCATTTTAGACATATCAGAGACCATGCTTAATCTCCTATGAAGGGATTATAACTCTACTTACTTTTCTCACAGATCTGTTGTAGAATCCAGTAAGCAAAACTATACTAATATAATTCTATTCTCTCTTACATCATTGATGCTCTTGCAGATTGGTTTTGTACACCAGATTAAAGTTTAAAGTTGGCATTAGAAAGTATTGCTGAGATCACTTGGTATTCTATTCCTGGATCTTTGAAATAATTCTTAATTATTTCTGGTTTTCACTCTCTTGTGTTATGTACTCTGATGTAATTTAAATCTACTTCCTGCAAGTAGGCTGGCAGCAAGTTGGTCCCATTTCTCCATCTCAGTCCCTAAGCAAACCTGAATCCAGAATTATGGGCGGTGTGAGAAAGGAAGTAAGTAGAATGTGAGTAATTCAATGTAGTTTCTAAATCCTGATGAAAGGGGAGAAATACAGACAATTAGAAAAGAAAATGTCAGTCTGGGAGACCTGGATGGGTAGCAGAAATTGAGAATTTGCTGGAAAAGCAGATGGGTGTTTAGCCTGTAGTATTTATCCGTGGCCTCTCAACTGAAAAGACATCAAAGATTAGTCAAGTTTAGATTTGAGGTTTGTGTTGAAATTCCATCTGAGAATCTTACATGTGCCTATTTACTCTTTGTTATTAATAGTGTAGCAGTTAAAAATTTACATTATTGCCAAAACAATATATTTTTCTTGCAATGAGCTTTATGTAGAACAGAGAAAGTTTCATTTTCAGTTTCATTTTGTGTATAATGCAGGTACCCAAATGCTTTTTAGAAAACCTTCTAAAATATTGTACTTGCTGTCAAATGAAGTCTGAGAAATGAAAGATCTGCTAACAGATGTGGCTTAATGCTGTAAGTATGCTACTTTGGGCCAATGCACATGCTTCACTGTGTAAGTGTTGCTAAGAAACGTTGGGATTGGAAAGACTGGATTTTTTTTTAATTAGTAAATAATAAATGCTTTTAAAAAGTTAAATGTCCATGTTAGAGTTGCATTGGAATTGTGATTGGGTAAAAGATTGGTGTCAGTCAGCAGCTATCCTGTGTTAACATAAATCACTCCTGTAATTAGGCCAAGAAAGTCAAAGAAAAAAATTGAACTCTGTTATACAGAGCTGACTGGGTCAAGGGTAAGAAGTTTCTTGCTAAATCAATAGCAACTACTTCAGCAGCCAAATAGCTACAAGCATTCCTTTAAATCGCTAATTGTGTTTGTTAGCTTCTTTCTTGCTCTCACTATGATATGTATGATTTATTTGGAACTGGAGGAAAACGTCTGGAGAAAGGTAGTTTGTAAATATTTAGGGAGAGCATTTTATTCATAATGTATTATATTTTGGCATTTCCATTGGGTAAGGTAGATGTAAAAGATCACAGAGAAAGGTTATTATTATATCCGCTTAGCAGGTGTAGAAACTTTAGAAAGAAAGTGAAAAGTGATTTACAGAAGTATACCAAGCAGGAGGGTTGAAATGATTTCCTGCCACACCATGAAGACTGCTGGGGCCCACAGTAAGGATTTGGTTTTCAACCATTTATGTACACAGGACTTTTTCCAGTTTCTTAAATTGGTACAGGTCATGTTACAAAACAGAATATTACAAGTCTGACTAGCATGTAATGCCTGGATAGAATTTCAGTTCAGAAAAAAGGCAAACAGTGGCATATTAAAATAAAAATTACTTAAAGACAAAATATTGACTGAGGTTTGTCAGTCCATTGTTTGGTGCATTAAGTATAAAATAGTCTTGCCAAGACACATTTTTCTTTCTAAAGAGTCATGACTACATTTCTGATGCTTAATTCTCTCAAACCTCAGCATCCAAATAGCTTTTTCCTCTTTTTTTTCCAAGTCCCAAGCCCTGTGTAACTGGCTGCTCTTATTTTCCTTGTCAAAGAGCTTAAGAAAGTAGTAGAACACATCAGACAGAAGACATTTAGTGACTACAATGCACAGCAACATGTGTGATGTCCTACCATACAGGCAGAAGGCTGGAAACATTTACCTCTTTCTGTTCTGTAACATGGCACTCCCCTTTTTGTGACTGCGAACTGTAATCAACACTTCACCTTTCAAGAATTGGCTTAGATTTAGAGTTTAATAGAAGAAAACAACTGAAAGTGTTCAGATGATTAGTTAAATGAGTCAGGAAACATGTTGGCTATTTCTTGTTCCTTTAGAGAATGTTTATTTGATCGACTAAGTGATTTTAATACATTAAAGAATTTCAGTAATATTTTTTTCTTACATTGTCAAATAAACAGTTTGTAAGATGAAGCATAATATTCTGCCTATAATTCAAGATGCAAGCAAATACACTGAGAAGACCTAAAATTAAAATAATGGTAGAAGTCCACCCAGAAGAAGCAGTCCTAATTCTTTGTTAAATTACAGTGTTAATGTGTTGCTGTCACTTGTATTTGGTAAAACTGCCTTTTAATCACTGCTTACAAAAGTTCTATTTCCTTATTTGTGAAGGATTATAGGACATGCCATGCTGCTTCTCTATGTATGTTTATCTTGTCTTTTGATATGAAATTGATTCTTTTATATTGTTTGTGAAGAAAATTTATTTATCAGAGGTGGTTTTAACTGCTCAACACAGAAATGTTTCCTCAGTTCTGAAGTGCTAATGTAGGTCCAATATCAGTTAAAGGCAGCTGTTTTGTCCTGAAATTGTTTGCTATCACATGGAAATAGATTGTTGTTATTTTTGTGCAGTTTGTTTATTTATGCAAAGAAACAAAGCATTCAGTACAAACCAGCATGCAAAATTTAAACTACTGTGAAAGAGACATAAACCAACAGACAAGAAGTAGTTTACAGATGATTTATTTGACTGGTCCAAATTTTGAAATAGTGTTTGAAGATGGTAAATATGCACATGCAAAACCCAGCATTTGCATCAGCATTTAGAAATTGATTAATTACATGCCTGACTGCCAACAGAGAAGCATGAAAACCCTCTTTAATGACAGAAGTTTTTCTCTGTGTAGCTGGAACTAAAGGTTGCAGATGCTTGCAATTTGCAAATTGTCAGGACTATTTGACATAAGGAGACCATTGCCTACCTGTATTAGCAGTGCTGTGCAAATTCATATTAATAAGTTAAAATGTGGTGACAGATTTAATTGTTTTTCCCCTTGCTACAGTCAGTTCCAGCCCATTTTCTAAGTGTTTTCTAATTTGGAGGCGCGGAGACTCATCAGATCTTATTAAAAAAATTAGATAAGAATTAGTGCTTAGACTCTGACTTCAAGGCCTTTGATGAGGGACATTGTGTTGTTCTGAAGGAACAATAATTTTCCCTTATCGTTCATAAATGCCTCTTCCCAGTCGGTGCTCTGCACTTTAGTACATTACTCAACCTTAACAAATAAATTACAGTGAAATAGAAACATAAATATGGTCTTGTTCTTAACACTGAAACCAATTAAAGGAAATAAATTAAGTGTAAGACAGATTCCAATAAGATGAAAACCATGCCTTAGTAGCCAAATCAGCAAAGAGGTCTGCTTTCTGCACTTTTAAGTGGGTTTTCTGTTCCACTGAAAATATGGGCAAAATTGTCAGGAGGGGGTATAAATATGGCAGTCTTCATCCCTTGAAAACAGAAAAGTTTGGAAACGCTTATTCAAAATCAACCTATTGCTCAGTTAAATACATCTCAGAAATGACAGCATGTCCCAGAAGATACATTGGTAGGCTGAGATGCAGAAAAGATGAATTCCTCTCTGTTTTAGTCTTTGCCTTTTTCATTTTTGTTTGCTTTTTAAGTGTTTGGGACAGAGACTTCACGCATTCTTAGAGTTCAGCAGTGAGAGTCCCTTCAGCTAGTGAGATCTGAATACAAGCAAATACAGAAATGGATATTTGGAAAGAGTCTAAAAGATTTAGGAGCCAAAACCAAGTATATTTTTACCTTCTACTTTTCAGTCATTCCATAAATCTTTCAGGACATGTGTTATGTATAGCTATATACGGGTTTGTTTGTATAAGTATGTATAAGTATGTCATGTGCTAGTTTGATCATCTAGCCTGGGTGTATGTTGATCAGCTTTTAAATTAGGTTGTTCTCATATTGTCAGTGATGATACAAAAATGTTCATTATCCCCAGTTAAGGATTCTTTTCTCCTGTGCAGTTTGTAAATGCTGAAAAGTATTGGCTGTCAAAAAACCTAGGTGTTTTTTGTACCCAAAGAAATCAGAACATTCAGCAAGGCTCAAATTTCTTGTATCCCTCCTGCTGAAACTGGATTGGTCATGATTCATGACTGGGATCTCTGTGTAATATGTCAAAAGTGTTCAGAAATTGTGAAAGTGAATTTCTTTTGCCCTTTCAGGCACACCTGCATCTTCTAATTCTCTCTCTTATCCAATGATGTGATTTGACTGTAGCAGAGATGGTTAAAGTTGAGGCACTACAGCTCAGAAATACAAAGGTATCTAATGCATTTACTTCATGTAACAGATGTATTTAAACATACGGAAATGGTACCTGACATTTAGTTGTATGACAGTTATAAAATAATACTCAATAGCATGGGATTTCCCATGCATGTGTTGAATCAAACCCAGCTTCTGCATCACTTAAGTTCTACAACTATTACCATAGTAGATCATGGGTGGAACTTAAAAATGCCAAGGATATAAGCATGGAATAGGCCTCTCTCTGGGGCAACATGGGAGTTTTGAAACATCTGAACCAAATGCCAAAAAATCTTAGGTGCATGATTTGGTTTTCCTCTTCAGTGTATCACATCTGCATATAAATCTAATGTATAGACATCAAGAAATCAGATTAGTTAGAAGTCTTGCTCCTTGTTTTGTTTTTCCTTCGGTCCTCTTTTCTGCTTTCTTCATTAATGTTCTATTACCTAATCTGTAGGAAAAAGCAGGAGAAATTGTAGAGTCTTCTAATTATGTAAATATACAGTAGTAATGAGAAAAAGGAAAACTATGTTAGGTAGCTTTGATGAAACTGCTTTGAAATATTTACTGGTTCCATCAAACTAAATTTTGTCTTATATTTAATGTAAGGATTACAACATATAAACAAACAATACCTTTATGCAACAAAAACTAATTATATTTGTTTAGCCTAGCTAAAATGCAGATGTGTATTTTGGCTTCTTTTCAGGAAGGTTTAGAGGTGCCAATGTTATGTATTTATTATTCCTAGTAATACACACACAGGTTGTCTAGGTATGGGCTAAATGTTGACTTCTAAAGTCTTCCAAAGTCAAATAAAAATATTCTGGAATGCTTGGGTAAATCTTCTGGTAAAAACAAATCCCTTTCAAGCATAAACCCATGAAGAGTTCTTCATAAATGTTGTTCAGATTTAGTACAATAATTTAATGGAATCTAAATCTGACATGCCGTTCTGAAAGCAATTGCCCATGTAACACAGATTATGAAGTATGAGAAGTGTGGTGACTTTCCTACTGAAATATGGACTTAGTTATTTTAGGAGGAGGGTGTAAATTTTTAATAGTATCTCAATGGCGTGAAAAGTCTATTAAGACTTTGCATGCCAAGCTGTGATTTCAGATCACAGATATTAAGCCAGTGCTTGGATCAGACTTCCCAAGAAAGTACGGTTGCTAAAGACAAATGTCTTCAATGGATCTCTGGAAGGGTGGCCTGTTTTAGCTCTGGAACACCTTTGGGCATGCTATTCTAGACTCTGGGCTTTTTAATTTTCTGCTGCAAATATGAGTGTTTTCTATTTTTATTTTTCATTTCCAAAGAGACTCAAGGCAGAGAAACTTGGGTACAGACCACAAAATACTTCAGACCAGGAAGCAGTTTCTGCGGCCAGTTTGAATAAACATAATCTACATAAATTTGTCTCCTCTCCAAAAGGATTCTTGCCCTAACACATCCCACTATGAATTCACACCATATCCCAACCAGCCTACACTTTCTGTGCTACAGCATGCCATGAATCAACCTCCTTGCTTTTGGACACATACTGGGGATAGTATCTCAGGGACAGGGACCAAAAAGGAAAGACCAGTGATCCCGTTTGATCAGAATCTTTGTTTGTTGATATCTGGGGCAAACATAACTTTGCAGCCAGAATAGTACATTATTGTACATTGTTGTACATTAATGAGTGCATTATTTGAAATAGAATCATAGAATCATAGAATGGTTAGAGTTGGAAGGGACCTTAAAGATTATCAAGTTCCAACACCTCTCCCTAGAGNGAGAATCACCTCCCGTGACCTGCTGCTCACACTTCTTTTGATGCAACCCAGAATACGGTTGGCTTTCTGGCCTGCCAGCGCGCACTGCCGGCTCATGTTGAGCTTCTCATCCATGAGCACTCCCAAGTCCTTCTCCTCAGGGCTGCTCTCCAGCCATTCTCTGCCCAGTATTATAGAATCAGAAAAAAACATCCAAACTCACCTTTCAATATCACTATTCTCCAAACATTATGATTCTGATATGCCAGAGACAGCATAGGTAATGACGTCACCTTGCACTAATATGACTTCAAACTAATTTTGTGTTGATTGCAATATAGTGAAGAACTGGCCTGGGAGAGATTTTGTGTAGGTGTACATGCTGATCCCAGCCCATCCACTGTTTGTAGGCCAAACTCACAGCCTCAATTATGGCTTCTGCCCTTCCTCAGGATGGATGTACCTGTGCAAGAAGAGCTACAAAACTGACATAAGTGGTGGTGTGTGTTGTAAAGCCAATTGTTTGACCTTCTGTATCTTGGCAGTTCTCAATTTGCTGTTCAAATATTTAGATAACTTACAAATAGGGAAAAGGAAGATCTTCTACCAAAAAAATATCTTTTATAGTTGCAGTTTTAAATATTTAGAAGAACAAAACCCTGTTAATAATTTTTCAAAACTCATCACAAACAAGGTTTTTCCTTACATTGTCATTGTCTTGGGGAAATTATGGAGCAAATTTATCATGTGTTACAATTAGTATAAGCCTACTAAAAAATTTAGAATGAAGGAGAATTATGAAATGCGAGTTAAAAAAAAAATAACCAAAAGGGGGAAAAAAACCCAACTAGCAACTGTTGGGATATAGATCCTTCTGGAATTTTGGAGTTAAAATTTAGTAATTTTAGGTCAAGAAAATGCATTTGAAAGTGGTCTTTCTACCTTCTCCACTTATGCATCTACAGACACCAACAATAGCAGAAGCAAAGCCTGGTATCTTTGCAGTAAGACATACAGAGTAATAAAGGGAGGAGACAAGCTGTAGGAAAAGAAAGATATGCAAGGTGGCCTGATTTGCTGAGGGTCCCACAAGAGACTAAGTACATCAGTTCTAGCAAAATCCATGCTTTTCAAAATACTTAAAATGTCCTAGGAATTAAGTCGCTTTTCCCTTAGTTTTACGTTTTCAGAGAGACTTTTCAGAATAAGAAAGTAGGCTATTATTTTAGCTATTCATCAAACCAATCTTATTTGACAAGCATCTGCGTGGTTCAGTGTGACTTGGCATGAATAACAGCCACAGCATCAAGTATAGAGGCAGCTCCAGGGGGTCTGAAGAGAACCACCAGTTAGAAAAGAATCTGTTAGTGTAGGGATTTAATTTTGCGGATTTACATCCGTTGAGGGTTCATTAACCTTCTGCAGAGTATTTTGCTTTTGTTGTATTTCTTATCACCCTCTTTGACCATCAGAAGTTACATAAAATATTTTTAGCCATTTTCCTAGTTTCATGAATTTAGTAAACGGCATCTGATAATAAGTAACTTCAAAGGTCTTCAGTTTCATAGAATGCATATGTATTTGATGACTTAAGCTGCCTGTTATTGTTTAGAAACAAGTCACAGATGATTTCACTACATGGAGTTGATATTTTCCCTTCAGAATACATAATTATTTGTGTAATATTTACATTGATAGATACCTGAGTTTCAGAATTGTCTTTTTATTGTTTTTGTAAGCTAGACTCCAATATTGAGGTCTAAAAAACTTTTGGAAAGCAAGCAATATTAAAATAAGATTTCACTGACTTATATGATATTTAAAGAGAATTGCAAATTTTTTTTTTTTGTTTGTTTGTTTTAAAAATATATATTATCATGACAGGAGAAAATCAAACAAGCTGGCCTCATTATTGAATAAAGGAAGAAGAGCTATTAGATTTTCACAACTAGTCATTTTTTGCAAGATATATTCATATTAATATTTTGTCCAATTTTTTCTGGTATAGGCATACTTTCAAAAACAAATTGTATCATACTACCATGTTAGAATTCCACCTTCCACCTAATCTTTATGCTACAAGATTAATTTTATTCCAGTGCCTGTAGTTCCTGTGGAAAAAAATGTATGTATTTCAGCAGGAAAAATGTATGATTTTTAAGATTCCAGGGGTACTTGTTTGCATGGTTTATTTGAATTTATTGATGGCTGAAGACTTACAGTTTGTCTTGAGAGTTTCATGCCTACCAAAATTAGAGAGTCTGAGAGTGATACCCAGATCAAAGGAAATTCTTCAGACATTCAGCAACACACATTCCCTAAAAATCTCACCAGATACAGACGAGGACCAGGAGGAGGACTGTCAGAGAGTTAAAGATTATCTTTTCTAGTGCTCCCTTAAAGCAGCATGCGTACCTATGTTCTGTGGCAAACCATGAGCTGTGGTTGTGTTCTTTCACACTAGGCACTGTACTTTTTATTGCACAACTAAAGGCACTCACTTGATACCAGTTTAGGATGTTGGTTGAGAACACCAAGTGATTACTTTCCTAAGTGTGAAGTGATTGGAAATCCTAATGCAATATTCACCTTCATTAATTAATGCTGTTGCTGTAATGCTTCATTTCATATGTTTCAGAGCAGACTTTTCTCAACGGTTTCTGTAATTAAGCTTGCAACAAACTATAGAAACACAAGAAATTTATTTAGAAATAAAAGCTAAGCCTGGCAAGGTTGATAGCAGTGGGGTAGTTTTTCTTCAATATTCCTTATTATTACACCCAAAGTGTAGAGCAGGTCATGAGAGAGTTCAATTTGCAGATTATTCTTCTGGAAGGGATGAAAAAGTTGCAAGCTGATGAAAATAAAACCCATGATAAAACATATTTGTCTTTAAATTAAAGTGTGGTTTTTTGATAGAGAAAAGTTGAAATTCATAAAATGTATTAGTACAGTATTTTACTTAATCAGAACAGCATATTAAAGGTGGAATTGCGTATTTTCGGAAGTGCTCAGGCACTCTTTAATAAATAAAGTTAATGCTATCATTAGTGGCGCCTCTCAGCAAAAGTTTTATATTTCTTTCCCCTATAGATAAGCACTCCTCTGGGAGATGAATATTGCTGCAGTCATGTTGTACTTTCAGTTAATGAGATGTGGGTTCAATTTGTTAGAGTTTTATGATAATGAAGCTTATAATTTACTGACAAACTGGCTTGCTTTCAAAACATTCTCTTATTGCCATGACATTTTTTGTTTTCATCAGAAACACTGATGTGCAATTTAGGTGCTGATGGCAGCAGATGTGTACCTTCATAGATGGGCAGAAAACCATGAAAATGGGGGGAAAAATAGTCCAAAAGTGAGAAAAGTATATCTCTGGGATGAAGTATATGGCCTGCTTTGGTGTACTTTTAAAAGCCAAATACAAATTAGTAAACTCTGTTGCTCCTTACAGATGAAAGTGCCATCAATAGAACAAGTCAATAGAATATTAGTTTGTTGATTATGTCATTATATCATAACATCTGATTTTTGCAAAATTTGTTAAATTCTCCCCATGCAAGACTTGCTGAATCCCTCACGTGATACTGTCTTACGATACAAACTACTTGCTATTAGATGAGCAAAGCATGAATTTACATCAGTTTAAAATGTCATCCAAAATTTCTTAGCTGAGTCCTTGAAAATTAATTCAGAACTGGACATAGAGGTATAATTCTTCAGTTTCTTGTGTTTTTCTTTTCTTTAAAATCTTACGTGTTTTTAAAGGCGGCTTCTAAAATTTAACCAGGTGCTATTCAGCTTATACAGAATAATTTGCTGAATTGAATCTGTGGTTGGAACAAGAGTTGAACTTTGACATGTTGCTTTTCACTGCATTAATTCCAGATATATATAGTTGGGGCTCATATTCTGATGGTTGGTGAGAAAGGCAAGCTTGCTCTGGTATGTTTGCTATTATTGTTTTGGTGTCATTTTTCTAAAAGCTCTTAACCTTATAAGAGAATGTATTGGAAAACAAAATGTGGCATTTAAAAGGAAAATTTTCAGTTCTGATTTTCAATTAGAAAAATTGTTCCAAGCCCATGTTATAATGGTACATGAAATAAGATAATATTCTCAGCTTTTCTCATGGTTATCTAATCCTATGAATGGAGAAGGTGTGAGAAACCAGGACCTAACAGAAGGTGAAAATGGAGAAACACCCCAGTGTTTCCCAGAATCTGTGAGTGAGGAGGCTGATCAAAACCTCTTAATGACAGGAAAGACTCTCTTACTCTCCTCCAAGTGAAAATTCTTCTCCTAAGGCTGGGTCTTTAGCCCATCTCTAGATTTTCTGCTTTCCTGCTTCTGATAGTGTCAGACTGTATTATCCACCAGGTGATCCAAGTAATTTATTTTCCTCTGAAAATACTACCTCTGTGTTGATGTTTTCTACAGCATGCTCTCAGTTTTCATTATATTATTCTGGCAGTAATTATAGGGATCATGGTAAAGGAAAAAGCAAATATTGAGATTTAGAGTTTTCTAAGTAGCATTTAAACGATCATCACTTCAATTTTACATACTTCATATATATATTATAATCAAAGTGAATACATGGCAAATTTTAAGCATTCTTCCAATGTTTTATTAATTTAGTTTACAGAAGATTGCCTAAGGTGAAAGTCTGTTGACTGTTGACTAGGGTCTTCATTAGCATAATAAAGTAAGAACAGGTTTAAATAGCTGACACATAGCCAAAGCCTCTCCGTTGTTGAGGTTTTCTATAAGCATACATTATTCTTACATGCAAAGGAGTTAACATAAGGGTATAATAAAACTTTTTACATGTAGGTACAAACTTTGCACCCTCTAGGACAAACGTCTCCCAATTATCTCATTTTGTGCTTCATACATTATGCAAGACTGTCAAAAAATACCATCTTCCTCCAAGGCAATTGATTAACATTGACCAGTTTTTGCCCAATTTCTGTTCAAAGTAGTGCAGTGAGATTAACACCACAATTATTTGCAGTGGGCTGAATCTGTCATTTAATTAAAATAAAATAAAGCTGCCCATGAAAAGGAACTTGTTTGCACAGATTCATCGAAGCAGAACTGATTTCTGGGTTTTAATTTATGCAGGAATCATTTCATTCCCTTTCCCAACAAGATAAGATGTTCACTTTCTTGTTGATCTATCTTATTCATTTTAAATGGCTAAAGAGTGGGTGATTTTGTTTAGTAAACTTTGCATGAGAGAGGGAATTTGTTAATGTGATATGGTGGTAAAAGCTTGAAATTGCCCTAAATGTTTGTCATACCAGCCTGTGGTGCCTAATTATTTCTTTAATTACAGTGTTTCTAATTATATTCCACATTTGTACACATACAAAAAAGGATCAAATAATAAAAAAGAAGCATTCTTTAATTAAAATGTCTATTTCATGTCTGTTATTAAAATTATATTAGCATTTCTAGAGAGAGACATTGTATTCAGTGTATTCACCACAGCAGCAGTCAGAAAATCTGCATCTTTTCAATGAATGAATGAACGTTTTTTCAAATGTATGTTAAATATATACATAACAAATAGTACGTAGGGTTCATTGATTAGTCATCCTTGGGGACATTTGAGACACGTTGCGTGCTTTTTCTGCAAGCAACACAGCATTTTAATCAGTAATTTAAAAGTACAAACACAGATGAACAATGAAAGGTCTGCTATATGGATGAAAATAATTAATGGTCTCTTTTTTTTTTTTAGTTGGTTGTATAACTAATTGATATGTTTTTAATTATAACACCTTGGAGCTTTTTCCAGTACTGCTGCTTTCAAGCAAGGGAAATCTCCAAGGCAAGACTTCATATTTCTTTGAGTCAAGATGATACAGCTTTGCCTCAGGCATAGCCACAGGCTGAAAACGCTTTGAATGGATGAAAAACGAGACAGATGGACTTCTATAATTTCATTACCATTACAAGTTTGAGCATGGTTTCTTATTAGAAACTGATGAAAAAAATACATAAAAATACAGTTGTGAAGATGCTGTAGGATTTTTAATATAGGTGTATGAAATAAGGTGTAATGATTTTTGAAGGATTCCTGTCATTATAGAGTTAGTAGTTTTGTAAACTACATATTTATAAGCATGATCCTAACAGACCTCTGAGTTTTAAAGGGAAGGAAAAAAAAAATTTTTTTTGTTTGTTTCAAAATCAAGGCTGAATTTGATACACCTGTTCAAATACGATCTATAGTGTATATATTCTACACATCAGTATTTTCAGTATTTAATGCGTGATAATCTTTTAACATTTCTGGTACTTTGTTAAAAGTAACTTAGGGCTTTGATAATACTAGGTTGTTGATGGTGAAATAATACAACTGCTGTAGCAGGAATCTCACAGGAAAGAAACCCTGAAGATTTACACAGTATATTTGTTTTTAGTTCGTAATTACTTTAATTGTGATACCTAGGACTCCCATGGGTGACTGGGGTCATATTATACCAGACCTTGTTTAAACAGATATTACCACTACCTGAGAGAACAATTATACTTATCAGGTTTATTTGACTTTAGCCACAAAATTGCCTGAAAAGTTTCTTGCCCCTTTTCCTGAACACAGCTGTGAAACCAGGCATTTTCCCACTTTTTTTTTTTTTTTTNTTTTTTTTTTTTTCTTTCACTTTCTGCTGTTGTTTTTCAAGGTTTATTTTTAACTCAGACCACTTCAATAAAGTTAGGGGACAGTGAACTTCAGCTCAGAAGTGAAAGTGGTCAAAATGGAAAGGAGCGGGAGCTCAATTTATGTGATAAACTGGGAGAGCTGGATTAACTATGCCCAAAATGTGAATAGGGAAAAGTCTGAAAATGCAAAGTGATTACACCTGTCTCTGTTGGACAGAAGGTCATACTCGTAATGAGTCTAGAAATAGGGTTGTTAATCCCCACATACTAGACTGGTAGACACAGAGAATTAGAAAGAGGGGGGAAAAGCAGCCTCCATCCTCCCCTAGTTTATGAATATTTTCATAAGGTATGAAGAATTTTTAATTGATTGTCTGGTGTGTATCCTAAGTTGTTTGAATGGTACACAGTAATACATTTCCTGAGAGAACAGAAAAAAATGTTTTTAGGGAGTGGAATAAAGAGAAGAATGGCTTCTTTAATAGAAGATTGTTCAAAATAAAAACTCCCAAATATGGGTGGGTGAATGTGACTTCAGTTCCTTTATGCCAAGATACAAACAGCAGAACATGGAATGAAATTTTGCTCATCCAAATTAACAGGATACTATGACACTAAATGTGAGAATAGGATAATATGCATAGGTATTGCCATAGTCATCTCTGGTGAGTCTGAACCCAGGAGGGGTGAGGATGTGCATATTCTACTACTGCTGTCTTTACATCTGAATTACAGCCTAGCCTGGAGCAATACTTACACAAGTAGCAATACAGAAGAAGCATAATTATAGTTCGCAGAAGGGAAATTGTGCATACCCTATTCAGAAGAAAGGAAGAGCCTGTGGAACTCATTGGAATGTGATGCACTCTTGTAGACAACACAGAGATGACTCCGATTATGTTAGTAGGTTGAGTGATCTTTGATTATTCCCAGTATGGTTAAATTATATAATTCTTATAAGAGTTTAAGCGGTTTTCTCAGTGAGGGCAGCCTATCTATCAATGTATTCTTTCTTAGGTAACCTATTCACCTAGTGAATCAAGAGTTTTCAAGGTACCCTCGGGGTATGTTTTCCTTCAGATGCAGATTGGCATTAATTTAGAACACAGTAAATTTAGAACACTGATATTTCATCAAAACGGTTCAAGACTTAATACATTCTTGTTAATGCATACATTCATACTTTTGGGTTCCCAGATTTCTCAGAGACCATGGAAATTCAAGTTGCATAACAAGAGTAAAAGAACACATGTGTGTATATGTACAGTTCATTTCTACCTACTTGCTATTAACATTTTAGCATCTGTCTAGTTACTGCAATGTTGATGGTTGATATCAAACTTGTTTATTTAAATTTGTTTGATTCTCTCCAGGCTACAAAACTGTACAGCTGCACAGCTCCTCTCCTGCTCCAAGAGTTGGCAGATGCAGCTGGTTGACAGGCATGTTAGTGGAAGAGGAGCTAAAGAGAAGTCATGGGACTTCTCTTCAGGGAATGTGCGAGTTGCCCATAGAAACAGATTGAGAAAAAGATGGAATGAATCTCTATCTATTTAGCTACTAGAAAGTAAGTGTTTGTAGGTAACTGATAACATACATACCTTACTCTTCTACTTAGGGAAGGGGAAAAGCAGACACTAATCATTTTGGCTATGCAGTCAAGGGTTCCATGTCTCTCCCCTCTCTCATGGCCCAATGCTCAGTTTAAGTGCTTCATTCTGAAAGTGTACACCATAATACCCATAATATTCAGAAGAAGGGCAGAAGCCCAATTATTCTTTAAAATGACATAAATAGATTTCTCCTTGAATGCTTATTCTCAGTTACCTACACTTTAGGCAAAAGTCAGATTGTCAGCAAGATAAATGAGGTACATTGATTCAAATAACGCTCAAAATGATTATGCTGGTTTACTGAAGACTGTAAATTAAACATAAGTTGGTTGAAAATTCACTCAAAACAATCACCCCTTTTGAGTGAAATTATAACAAATTCTGACACATTTCTTACATTTCCTTTGACAAAGTACTCTATTACAAATGTCTGATTTCTGCACTTAAGGAGTAATCAGTTAGCTATTACTGATCACCTTCCCTTGCAAGTCCTAGATGACAGATTAGTCTGAGTTTTCTGTAGTGTCATAAGAATATCATGCACTGTTAGGTTTCTGCCTGAGCTTCATGGCCGCTCTGTCGTATTTAGGTATGCTGGCTGTACTCACAAGACGGAAAAGATGCTAGAACCAAATTCTGTTTGCAGTCTGAAAAGAAATCAGATTATTTTGCAAGCTGGCGTGTTTTAAAGACTTAATGGCTTTGCAGCTGATTTTGTTTTCAAGTAAATTTGAAGGATTATGAAGTTTGGTATCACTGGGGTTTTACAAGGACTGCACACTAGAGGGAAGTACAGTCCAAAACACAATTTAACACAAATTTTGGGAGTCTTCCTACAAGCGACCTTTGGATTTTCACAGCTTCTTGAGTTCAAAATGGTAGGAAAGCTTAAGTCCTAATGTGGCAGTATATGTTTTCTTTAGGTGTTAATCTGTATGTGATGGATTTTAGATAAAGTTATAAGTACTATATACTGTATCCAGTTATCTGAATGCTCAGATGTTGTTTACTGAATGTAAGGTGTCTCTAGCAGAGGAAGGTATCTGTCCATTTATCAGCACTCACAAAACAATACTTTCCTTAGTCTTCTGTGCTTTTATGTGTAAGTTTTGCAATTTGAAAGCTGAATGAAGTGGATACAGAGGACAAAGAATTGTGCTTATAATTTTGGTCCTCCAGGAATCAGGACCAAGTCGTGCTTGTCAGGTGTCAGCTGTGGAATCTCATTTGGCAATAGCACTGTTCATCCACCCTGAGTAGCACTAATTTTTGTTTACAGCTGTTGTAACTGTCTGGTGTGTTGCATCAGGGAACTGATCCAACTTGAAAAGAAGTGTTTTCAGTTTCCTGCTGAAACACTTCCTGTCGTTAGTCTCTCACTCCCACAGGTGAGGTGTGCCAGCTTGTGGTACAAGAAAAATGTAGCAGCAGGGTATGAGAGAAAGCACCAGGGCAGGAATGAGCAGTGAGGGGTAGGAGTGTTTAAGCCTGCAGGTACACCAAAGAAGTTGAATCAGACTGGAACCAGATCTCAGGACAGCAGAGGGAGAGGAGAGAGGAGTGAGTGGCTAGGAGAGGCAGGGGGACAGAGAGGGCTTTGGCAGCACAGAAATGGGTACGGAGGAAATCAGGGACTCTCAATTTGAGGAATACTCTACCAGTAATGAGGGAGAGCAGCATATAGCATGCAGAGGAGGCAGTAAACAATAGAAAAAATAAACAAGGTTGGAGAACTGCCCTTTTGATAAGAACGGTTAATCAGTAGGACATTTTTCTTGTCTGAAAGCTTCATGTGATTTACCTGAGATAAAAGACTTAAAGTGTAGCAGCTGAGGAGGATATGCTTGGAGAATTCACAAAAAGGTTGAAGAAACTATTAGTTTGAACCATGACAGGGCCTTTTCATCATTTTCATTCTTGCCATAAGACACACTGAGGTAGTATACACACTTATGAAACTAATTACTATAGGCCTAGCAGGCCAGACCTAGATTACCTAGTGAAAAAAAAAGTTTCTTAAGGATCAAAATATTAAGAGATTTCAACATGACATTGAGTTATGATGCTTCTCAGTTTCAGTATCAAGTAATGACAAAACCAAGTGGCTGTAACAAATTATTTTGTGTCCAGTTGAATAGATAACGATGACTATCCATCCCAAATGTGCTGCTGTTTGAAGTTTAGTTGCTACACTAGTAGACTGAAGCTGTATCAACTAAGATGCCAAGCTTTATTTTGACTATGCTGTTGTAATTCACCTCTGTAGTCACTTTCATCTTTATGAAAGTTAAATTAATCGAAAATTATGAATTCAGCTTTTCCAACATGAAAACCCTATTTCAGTATGAATTTGTAGATGATTTGAAACTACTGTTTTTATTGGGGAGCTATATTTCTTCTGGCTAAACCTCCTTTCAAGAGCCTGGTAAGAGCATCACGCTGTACTAGGAAAGCAGGAAAAAGATTTTTTTTTAAATTATTTTGAGTAGGCAGGATTCATTTTCGGAGTTCTTCAGAAATAAAAGGCTAGGTTTAGCTATTCTCTGAAAGTGCAGCATATTGTGTTGATCTGTGTGCAAATTAAAAAGGTGGTCCAACCCATTTTTCACTGCTCTGTGGCCTCTATGAAAGTGGAAGAACATAATCCCACTGTTCCCTAAACACTATAAAACACCTTTGCAGAGGTCATTGTTAGACTGGGTTGTTTTTTGAACCTGGCAAAAGAAGATTGAAGGGCTTTTGGGGGGAGGGTGGTGGTTGTTGTTTGGTTTTGTTTTTTTTTTCCTTTTTTTCTTATTCCGTTCCCCTTTGCTGCAATGGAGAGTAGCTGGAAACACATGAATATCCAGAATCTTGTAGGTAAAGATGATGGCATTATTGTTGTGTACATCTTAGCCACAGTTCTTTTGAGAAAGAAGTGTTCTCAAAGTCGTCGAAGAAGAAGGAATTTGAAATTCTGTGTTTCCAGTGAAAGCCTTTTCTATTGGAGAGTAATTTCAGGCATCAGGCAGTGGGTTTATTAGATGTTTTTCTGCAATCACATTTTTCTCTGTAATATCCTACAGCGGAAACTAAGTATTTAAAAAAAAAAAAAGTATACTTACACCATAGCAAGTAAACTGTGGAAACATAATAGATACTGAAAGTTTGTGTCTTCTTGCTGTTGAGATTGCTTGAGGGAAATGGGGTTTTGTGTATTTTTTTTTTTAATGGATCAAAACAGCAACAGCAAATTCCCTTCAGTCCTATTGGTTTAAATTTAGTGGCTAAGGGAAACAACCAGAAGCAGTAAGCAGAACTGGTTCTTTTGTGGGTTTCTTTTTTTTTTTCTAATGAGCATCTTTAAGGTTGCTTGATACATATGATTATGGGTTTTGGCATGTGTAATTTATAATTATAGTGCAACTCTTTGCAGTATGACATCTTTCAATTTTCTAGTTTCAGACCTCTGCTTGCAAGTGTTACACCATGTACCTATTTGTAGAAGGATCAGTGTTTATGTTAAGACAGTTTTTAGACAACCCAGATAGACACTAGGATGAACATACATATTGCAGGCCTAAATAGATACGCAAAATCATAAGCAGTGAAACCTCCTTGTTTAGCTTTCTGAGGCTGGCAGGTCCACACGTCTGAGGAGTCAGACATTCTGTCTCCTCTTTGGAGTCATTTCTGTTACAGAAAGTGTCTGCTGGAGGAAAAAACATGGTGTTTAAAAATGTATAAAATCATAATTTGTTTGGGAAAGCATTAGCAGACATGAATTGCTGTACTAAATGTGGTCCATCTTTCTCAGGGTTTGCCTTCTGATAGTGGCTTGTAGCAGATGCTTTGGAAACTGCAAGGTAGATATATGTTAAATACTGTTTTCATACCCTTCTTTTCCAAGGTCAGAATTTAAACTGCCCTACTTAGATATCAACGTAACCCTAGAGAATGAGGTTAAATATTCTTTTCAGTACTCTTTTCCATTATTGTAATTCAGGATATCCTTACTGTACATGTATAAATCTCCAATCCCAACTGAAATAGGATAGATTCCTATATGCACATCTATGCATCTCTAGTATCTTGTGGCAGGGAGTTTCATAGTCTAATTGTGCACGGTGAAAGCATATATTCAGTGCTTCAGTTCCACCATCTTTCATTTTCATTACCTTTCCTTTTACTCTTGCTTTATGATGTGTGTGGAATGGTAATGTCAGATCTATCTTCTTTGTCATTTTGTTTCTGAATATGCCCTTTTTGTGTCCTTTGTTATTTGTCTTTTTTCCAAGATAAACTATCTGATTTTTACAGTCTCTCTGTGTGACAGTTTCTCTATGCTTGTATTATTTTTATTGTTCTTCTTTAGTATAAAGAATGCAGCATTCCAGAGGAGGCTGAATTAGAATGTATTGCCCATCATTTTCCACTCATACCTAATGCATCTTAATGCAATAACAGTGTGAACAGAGGCTCTCACTGAGTTTCCTATGTTATAACAGCCAGCTCCAAACCTGTAAGGAGTGCAAATAGTTTAAATTCTTCCCTTCCCTTTGCTCTTCTTTGTCCATTGCTTATTCATCCAGCATGGCAATTTTCTCCCAGACTTCTTCAGAGCTTTCCCTGAATTGGATCTGTTATTTACAAATACTGTTGCCTTACTGTTCATCTCCGCTGACATTAATAAATATATTAAACATTGGATTGAACATGAAACCTTCGGGCATTTTACTGGTCAATACATTGTATTTGTCACAAATTACTAGCTTGTGAAAGTATGATGCTTTTGGATCATTAATCTTTTTTAATGTTTGCCTTGTTACTGTATTTTATTGACAACAGACAAACAACATTTCTGGTACTACGCACATATTTTATTAAATACAGGGAGAAAACTCAAGAACAAAGCCTACTTGCTAATCCTTTTTTTGTTAAGTCCTTTTTGTTACTTGGAGCAATGTTACTAGTTTCATCACAATAAAATAAATTGTTTCTTTACATACTGAAGAGAAAGTGAAAATTTGACTCAAACATGGCAAACATTCAAAATGAAATCATATTTTATGACTGCACATTAGCACTGCTGCTCCCTTTTCCCTATAAAATACTACTGATGGTACTAGATAATTCTAGCTCCAGTGCAAGCTCTGAGATTAGTTTTTTCATTTTACTCTATTTGGAAGGCTAAGCTCAAATATGAGCTCAGAGGACCCTGATTGTCACTGTTGGAATCTAATGAGCTAGGTTATGGGTCTCTTAAATTAGAAACCAGCCCCACAGCCTAACAATGCCACCTGGTTTTAGGTTGAATTCTGCTGAATCCTGAATTCCCCTGAAACTGGCACCTATATGCACCCCTTGTTCCTGCCAGATGGAAACTGAGAGCTATGGGTCTTTAAATGCAGTAAGGCAAGGACACTGTTTGCATGCAAACTGTCTTAACAACTTGTCATCACTAGAAAGGATGTGTGGCTTTCTTTCGCTTTAAAACTGAACTCCAACCCTTACAAGGCAGAAAGAATGACAGGTGAGGCCTCGTATGTAATGAAGAAAATCCTCCGTTTCTTTTCCGAACAAAAGGGCAATCCTCCTCTCTGATGATATCCCTACATGTCCCCTCAGAGGGACTTGACGATCTTCCCATTGCCTTGCTTTGCTCCAGTAAAGTTATCCAGCTTATCTTATTAGACTATCGCTTGTATATATGAGGGTGTTTACTGTCCTAAACTCACTGCTGTTTCCAAGTGTAAATTCTCAACACCACAGCTAGAAAGAGAGCAGATAGGCAAAGGAAGTACCAGATGTGAAGTGCCCATAGGGCATATTATAGAGGTTGCCATTAAGAGAAATGCTGTGTGAGGGAACCTTGTCTAACTCTTTTACTAAGGCAGTGAAAATAAGTAAACCTTAATTCTAATTGGAATGCAGCAGATTCGTGTTCTTGGATTATCTTTTCTAAAATCAAGAGAAGAGGTGACCTGACAAGGTAAAGAAGGAATGTTTTTTATTCTCTTGATGGACTTCACAATCTCTTTCACAAAGAATGAACATGCTTAAAATCCTTGATCCCCAGTAAACCTAACAGTCAACTCATAGTTTTTTGCCTTGTTACTAGCAAAGTTGTTTCTGATTCTGAAGTCTGGTTGACACAGAATGGCTCCCACTGGCCTTGGGTCAGTGATGCTACATTACAGGCAGATGTGTGGTATTTCATGTGCTTTTCTGCCCTTTTGTTTTGTATTGAAATGCAAAATGCGTATGCAGAGAAACTCTTGTTAACAGTCTCCTTGCCACTTGCTGTGTCTTTTGCAAGTCGAGGCAAAGAGGAAGGCGTTTAGAAATGTGGTCACTTCACTTAACTGTTCCCTAATGACTGTTTCAAAGATAACAGTGTCCAAACTCTTGATATATAACTAACATAAGGTTCCCAATAGTTGTTTTCCTCTCAGAAGAACTAGAGGAGGTGGTTATATGCCTTTATTTTTCTATTACTCAAATTTCATACCAAGAACTGAACTTAAAAAAGCTACATAGATGATTGGTATCCTTTAGACATTACCAGGTATCACTTTCTAATGCAACTGAATTAGGTGTTAATATCCATCCACCTTTCCTTCTTACAAATCACATACCTTTAAAATATTGTTTGTTAATTACACCTTTCTGTACTTTGTCTTTTACTTTTTGGGGTAGATAAAATTGGTGCTGTGGAGTAAAATCTTACACCTGGTGGCTGCTGATTATTTCTCCCTTTTTAAGGCCAGTGTGTATTCAACACCTGCTTAGTTTCTTTCTCATTAATAAGATAATGAAGCATTCTGCGGTGGCTCTCCTACCCCTCAACAAACACTTTTTTGAACTGGATCATCAACTGCAGTGAGCTCATTTCTAAATGAAAATTACTTTCCAGGTGTTGAAATTCATTATCTCACTGCTGTGGAAACAAACATAGAGGCAGTCGGATTATATTTAAATGTAAAACCTAATAAACTGTGCTGTAATTAGACAATTCCATCCCTACCACTGGGAGTCATAAGGATTTAAATGTAACCAAGAGGGAACCAGGGAAAAAAAATTAATAAATATAGTAGAAATTGTCCTAGTTTTTGGTAAAACAGAACCAACTTTCTGTTCAATTATTTTACATCTCTACATTACCTCTTCTAAGTCTCTGAAATTAACTGCATACTGTGGATAAAACTGTTCATTCTCAGAGTGATAAGACCAATGTTTGCACTTCATGACAAGGAACGGGATGCAGACAGGTTCTTGCTTATACTTACTGCTATAAAAACCGAGGTCAGCTAATTTCATTATTTGTCCCCTTGGAGGGTTGGAAACATAAAAGCATATAAGGGTTCCATCTGTGGGAAGGAGGAGAAAGGAGAGGTGACCCAAACCTGACCAACAGGATTATTCTATCCCATCTGCCTCTGCCTGTGCTCAGTATAAAAGCTGAGGGATCAAAGGACTGACTCTCTTTCTTCAATGGCTGACTTCTGAAGAGGACCCTGTCTGCTCATCTACCTTTGCTTCTGATCTGTGTGTTCCTGATTCCAGAGCAGGAATCCAGTCCCCACACATTGCTGAGTCCGTTCTGGGACTTCCCCAGTGCCTGCTGGTGATGTCATCCTGGGAGCTTTATATGGATTTGTATATATTGTATCTATTTAATTATTTCCTTTTTAATATTAACATTTCATTAAAGTAGTTTAGTTCATTCTAACCTCCTAAATCTCTTTATTCTCCTGAAGCAAGAAGGTGGGGGGAGAGCATCTGTCGCCATCATAGGCCAATTCAGCCTAAATCATAACAGAAATGAAAGTATAATAAATGAAATGTTGAATGATGTCTAACCTAAGATGAAGGAAGACAATGAAGATTTTAGTGGTGCCAGAAAGACAATGTTTCTCCAGGAGGCCTTATTTGAAATCTTCTGTGTCAAAAAGTAGTACCTGGAAGCCACCTTCTAGAACAGCGAAGGTCATTCTGATCTTGCAGAACAAAACAAAGTTGGAGTGTTTAGTCTCAACTATTCTAGGTACTTAACAGCAAGCTAACCTGTCTTTATCACTGATTCTCCAGTTATGAAATTTGGATGATTAGGCTTTTGTAAAAGGACCTTATAATACTTGGATGAAAAATGTTGGTTAAGAGATACAGCCATTTTAGAAATTCTGAAGTGTCCAGATTATGCTTTCTTATCTTTGGTCAACTACACCTGAAATGGAGGGTTAAAAAGTTAATAAGCATTACAAACATACGGGTAGAAAATGATCCTAGTTCCTCTGTCTGCAGTTTCTATCAAATTCTATGTGAATTGAAGACACAGCACCTTTCAGAAACTCTTGCTATTAAGTAGGATCCGATCCAAAGAGTAGAAATAACAAAAATAACAAGGATCATCTACAGCCTGGGGATGCTTATAAGTAAGTAAAACTAATGCCAGACCCCCTTAGGCAGGTGAAAATGGAATTGTAACTGGTGTGATGAGAGTTCTGTACTGCTAATAAATTCATGTCAAGGTGCACTCATGTCTCTGAGTATCTGGTGCAATTTATATGTATATTTATGTTTATTAGTGGCTTCATATACAATTTGTCTTCCTCAAAAGCAGAGGAAAATTTTAACAAGTTTGTAAAAAGAGAGCAAAAAAGGGGGAATCTTGAGGAAAATAAAAAGTTATCTCTTGGCAACAGTTTTTATCAAGTGGTTTGTGAGTTTTTTTATACTATATACATGACATTCAATTTGCAATGTACTGTGTGAGCTGCATGGATATATTGCTATGGCAGTGGATCAGAAGGCATTGGAATCCTACATCACTGCTTTCTGCTCCATGTTCATGTTTTAATACTACCAGAGTTATTGGGTCATTTTAATGTCAGAGATGGTATGAAACTGTGCTTCGATTCCTCCTTTCTCTTTTCTCCTGCTCTCATTTTGAATCCCCTTCATAAACCGAATCTGCAGAAGAGGGACAAGTCAATTCAATGTGTCTGATGAGTGCAGACAGCTCAGCAGTAACACTAGGACATCTTTACATTCTGCAATTGTGAAGTGTCAGGATCTGGATCAGAAAAATGCTTTTTCTTGACTCACTCTCATGTTCTCTTTCAAAATATGACGTGTAGCTGCATCTTCTGTTTCTTAAGTTCTCCAAAACAAGAGGAAATACGTAAAAATAGAGGGTAGATACTTGTGATTCTTGCACTGCTGCACATTTAGGCCTACACAGATGAGTTTACAGTGATACCTGTGAAACTTTATTTCTGGATTGGTTTAAATAAACATAGCTCTAGGAAATCAATGCAACTATCAGCTTTCTGTCAGCTGAGAATCTGTTTTGTAAACTAGGTGATATTAAACTCAGGGCAGCTGTGAATTCATATTGAATTATACAAATACATGCATTAGTGCAAATATATACACTAAAAGTAGTCATCCTGAAGTTTTTAATATTACATATATATTTTGCAAATATTATTTTTTTATTAAGAAAGACCGATGCTTTCTGAGTCTGTCCAGGACACACTGTTTCAATGTTTTTCTTTAAATCCTGCTGCACCTCTTCTTTGAAGCGTGGACAAATATGTTAAAAAATCATCAAGCATTATAACTTGGATCAGAATAGGCAAAGCAGAGCACCCACAGTAAATGCATTGCATCTTGTATATCAGGGAAAACACTTTTTGCCTTTACCACATTTTTCACAGAAAAAGGTGTATTTAAAATTTAGCAACAACCTCTTTGGAAATCTCTACTAGCAGAAGAGTTGAGCTGTGTTTAACAGCTGAGCTGAGCTTCTGGAAATTCAGCTCTACCTAAGCAGGTTCTGTGGGAATCTCCCAAACTAGGTGCTGCAGAGCAGATGGCATAGTAATTCACACGCCACCCGCTTACAGTGCAACACGTCCAGCACAACCACCTGAGGAAGGTGACAGGAGTTTCATTGTGTGTCTGAATGCTGACTCTGGCTCTTGTTGCTACTTCATCTGCAACATTTTCATGTCGTTTCTTCTGCATTGGGGTACACTATTAAGCCTGCCCTTGCTGCCCAACGTGAAATTTTAAGTCAGGAGGGCAAGTATCAGTTAAGAGAACAGTTGACAGCTGTTATTTTAATGTCTTCACTGTGACTCCTATGTTTCACCATGATATTCTCATAATGTATTCATCATTTACAGATTTGTAACGGTTTGCAGAAAAGTCTTTGCCATGTGCAGACATGCAAGGGATCTCTAGTCATACCCACGAAGCCTGCTGGGAGCAGCAAGTATGCTGTATCTTCTGCTTTTGTAGGGGAAAAAATGCCTCATCCTTACCAGCAGCAGTAAGCCATTATTACTGTGTTACAGCAGTTGGTGACATAAGATAATTAAGATGGCATTAAAAAATGCATACAAAATCAGTTGTGGCTTGCAGAATGAAAGAGAATTCAGGAAAATATTCAGAGTATTTATTTGTGCCAATCCTGTCATGATTGCAGAAAGAGAAAATACTAATGAAGTATGAATATGTCAAAAAGATGTAAAAAGAGGAAATGGTCAATTCACTTGGAGACAGTATGTATCCAAATAATAAATATTCTGGGACGGTATATTAAAATGTCACACAGCTGTAAAACAGTTTTGTTTCTGGATGTACACATGCACAGATGAAATTCAATAGTAAGATGAAATCTGAAAACAAATTCTTTTGAAATCACCCATCCCTTCACTGTCTCCAGAATTTATTGATTATAAAGTTTCATTAAAGATCAGAAGTCTTCCTATGAAGTTGCACTGTATGCATAGAGAATACTTGCTTCCTGCACAATGAACGGGCCTCAGAACTTGTAACCAATTTTGGCATGTTAACACTAATCAAAAGCCAGGGATTTGGGTAAAACCAGGCAGTATGCAAACCAGAAACCTCTACTACTTTAAAAGACTTTTTTTTTCCCCCTAGAATAGCAGAAGTTCTTGGCTTTGCATTTTTAATGGCATGACATTTTGATTTACATTACAAAGGTTAAAATTGTGTAAAATAGGTGCTTTTTGAACCATCTGAACTACTTTGTTATTAATACATTTTACATGAATTTAAAAGAAATACTTCATTGACTAGGAAACCTGTTTGCTCATCCTAATCCAATGTGAATCTGGTGCCACATGGGGGTTCTTAATTTCAATTTATTACCATACTTGAGAACCTTTTGTAACTCAGCACAAAGATGCATTTCCAGATCTTCAGTAAGAAGAAATTTTCAGGTGCCCAGGAACTCAGAAATATTTTGCTAAAAGTCGGAATTTTTATTGAGATAGAATTTTATGTAACTGTACAAGAGGACTATTACAACTAATTAGATGGCTACTACTAGCCTTTAAGCATGGTCCTTGGATAGTGTAATGCTTATATAAATTTTTATTTGCTTTATACCCTTAGTACTCTGTGTAATGAGCAAAGACAATATCTTGAGACACTTGAGAGTTTTGGCATCCGTTGTTTGACCTTCCTTTATTGCACTGTTTTCAGTTCAATTTTAAATATCATACTATAAAATACAGCACTTCAAGTATTTCACTTTATTTCATTTGTGCAGCGTGTAAAGGGTTTGAAGCTGCAAGTAATGATTTTCCCAGTATGCTCAACTATGGGGTTTTTTGCTATCAGTCATGGATATTAGGCTATGGCTATAATGCAGATATCAGTTAGTTAAAAAAAGTGAATAGGTTACCAACTAATGATTTGGCATTTTTTACTTTTCATCTCATAGTGAAATGCTGTAGATTCAACCATTCTCCTATTTGAGGTTACAACTTTTCTTTGTCTATACTGCTTTAACATTCTCAGACACTGTTCTTAGATTCTTCACTTTGTGACTTTTACCCTGGAAAACATACCGCAACACACATTCCTCTACATTTCTAAAACTAGAAACTGACTTCTTGTCAAACATCAAACTGATGTTCAGGATATTCAAATAGCATATTTGTAGTATGCAGTTTGGGCATTCTCCCATTTAGCTGGAGGTCCACCTCCATATCACGGAATCACGGAATTGTCCAAGTTGGAACTTGTCATCCCTAAAACTTGGGGAAATTGTCATGAAAAATAAAGGAATTAATTAAATGCATCAACTCAGCTTCTGGGTAATCCCTTCTTCTTTTTTCTTTGTTAACAAACTAGTTATATATCTTTAAATGGGTTAATTTTTAAGTACATTTGTGAAATTTAACTTGAATTGTGTTAGCATGTACTATTTGAATAACATAGGTGAGTAAAAATCCATACTGTATAATTAAATCACTAGAAAGCGGAAGTTTGCAGAAGGGAGAAGTACACTGAAGAACAGTGTTGAAATATCTCCTGATTAGTAATTTTGGTAATAACCAAGAACTTTTCCATAACATTTCACATAAAAACTAACAAAATCTAAGAGGTGATTTTTACTCTGCTTAGCATACACAGTCTAAGATCTGTTGCACATTCTTTTGGTCAGTTCATCTTTTTTTGTCTTACTACTTGACAGTGTTCTCTATTCATAAAATGTTCCTCGTCCTCCTTCTTCACCTGATGGAATAAGAATATGGAGAAGACTGTATGGAATAAGAATATGGGAATAACCGTTAGAGTGCCATATGTCCTATGGAAAGGGAGGGAATTGTATTTGTGGAATTATTGCTTCGTTGTGATGAGGAAGAACACAGAGAGAATGGTTTAAGCAAACCATCATGGATAGCATACCGCCTTACTGCAGTGCTCGAAAATAATTATGTTCATTATCCAATGGTTAATATGCAGCACACTTTTAAGAAACATACTTTCTGACCTGCATTTCAGAACTGATAATCACAAAGGAGCCAAGTTCACATGCAACTCACATGTACACTTACAGAGAGGTATGCGGGGTGCATTTCTAAGTTACAGAATAAATCAGTTCCCTTATCTTTTCTTGTGCATTGTGTATGCATAATGCAATGCGTTCTTGAAAATATGTCTACGCCCACTACATGCCTCGGGACAGAGGAAAAGAAGAGACTAGTGCTATAATGAGTTTGAAAATAAATCAAATTATTTATAAGGAAGATTGAAGGCAAATTATTTTCTCCAGGTTTTTACCATAAATCATTCTGCTGAACCTACTTTACTCATACACCTTGAATTTAGCTTAGTAATACTGGCACAATTTCTTTGTCTTTCTAGTCGTCTGCTCTGTAGTGCTTTCTGATTTTTGTTCAGATGAGCCATTTTCAAGTATTGTTTTGGGAGAGATCATAATCTAACAGAAGGGGAAATAAAGGCAGCTGGCTAGACTCTTCTTCAAATAACCATGGCCAAGAAAGTCGTTAAAGCAAATTAAAAGCCAAACATGGGTTTCTCACTTCTTTACTAAATCCCACAGTTATTCAACTCTGAAAATGGACAAACACAATCTCAGTCAAGCTGTCATTATGAAGAGGAATGGACAAGTTATAATTTGAATGTTAATCAAATTCTTATTTATCAGTCTCAGCTGTGCTGGTTTGGTAGGCTTATGTCAACAAATCTAACAAACATTTCTTCTTCCAAAGAGCAGACTATGTTTGCCTGTCTTCACCATAAGCGATTTTTAATACACGCTATTAATGAAAGACAAAATAAAATACAATAAAATAAAAGATTGGGCTTGCTGAGGGCACGTTTTGTGACACAATATTGACAGAATGCCCCTGTTACATCTTAACAGAAATGATCTGATGGTAAAACTAATCTGTGATGGAGAGGGTTACAATTATTTGATATCTGCCTTGGGTACCTGATGACAGGAAAAGAATGATCACAACAATGAGTGAGAAAAAAGTTCAATAAATTCCTTCAAGATGCATACAATTCTTTGAAATCACAATGTTTCATTGATTTATTTTTTGTAGTGTCACTACAAATACCATCTGAAGATCTGAAACAGCTGGTCAGTTATTTGATATTACATCTAGTGCTGTGTCTTGAGATTCCCATGCCTGTCTTTTGCAATGAAGTTCCTATAAAACACTGTTTTCGACTTCTGTCGTGCTTTAATTCAGTTTGTTACCTTATGGGAGATGACTTTGACTTCCTTCATGTTAAAAGTAGTTGTGATATGTCCTTTGAAAGTGCAACACATCTTGCAAAGTGTAAGCTTGTTAAGAAAAAATGAAAAAGAAATAAAGGAGGAGTGGGGCAGTGGGGTGGGGAATGTAGCAGTGGGGCTGTCTTTAGCTTTGTGATGTGATAGTGCTGCTTATTTTCTAGTCCTGCTGCCCCAGAAGAGTGGGCTGCTTAAGCCTGTATGGATTCAAAGCCTTAATGATGGCCTAACAAAGCAGAATACGTGGGCAGCCGATGTAATTTGGCAGCTCTTTCTGACGACTCAGAACTGTTTTCCCCATCTCTGCTGTTGTTGTGCTGCAGTTGGACTGGGGTTGTCCAAGTCTTAGGTAGTAGCTTTCTCCTGTGTACAGTCAGATAGTGTTCAGCACACCCAAACCTTGGGAACACATGGTGCTTTACGTACTATTTAATAAACAAACAGGAACAGCAGCTCATGTTTTGATTACTCTGTGTCCTTTGAAGATAATCCTTATTTCTGAGTTCGGATGCCAGACAACCACAGGCCACTCGTACCGATGTATAGCTGAAGCAGTGCCGTCTGTATTTTTTAGGTGTTGACATTTTGGCACAGAGAGGAGGCGTGCACAAGGTTGTACAACAGAGTGACAGGAGAATTAGGAATACGTTGATGAAGTGCTGACTGTACAGCAAAATCATGTCTGCATGATGGCAGTTCTGTGTCTCCTGTGTACCTTCGTCACAGTCCTTTAGAAAATAGTCATTGTTCAGAGTTTGTTTAACTACTTTACTGATGTTAGTATTGAATACTACAAAAATCCCCCTCTGCTGCTAATATAGTTGACTACTTTTGAAAAAGCTTACTTGCTTTTAGCAAACATGTTAAACGTTTTCTAATGACCATTTTGCTATTTCAGTTCTTGCTGGAAATAGCCTGCCTTTTATCTTAGCCTTTCAAGAAATAACTGTGCCTTAAAGCTCTCCCAGATTAAAAGCATGGATTTTAAGTGGCAATTGTAGGATATGACATGTGTATAAGCAGCATTAAAAACTATACAGCAGTGTTTGTCTTACTGGTCTAGCTTCAGGTGTTTTATGAGTCACAAACACTGTATATTCAGGAGAAAAGAAGGTAGTGACTTTGTGCCATGGTTGATGTTTGCCTTCCTTTTGGAGCTTTAGCCTAACCCAAGTAAGATGAGCGAAGGAATTTAGTGCCTTTGGTTCTAGTAGGAATTAATGTTTTAAAGTTTACAAGTTCATTTTCTTATGCAATATCCCCATTGACTTACACAGTACAGATCAGAATGATTTACAATCACTGTTGGACTTGAGAATGATTCCCAGAAGTTAAAGCCCAGTAGTACTTTAATAAGCCATTGTAATAAGATATTTTATTATTATGGCTTTAAATGTCCTGCAGTGTACGGTAATTCAGATATAAAATAATTAAAGGCAATTAAAGACCATTATAGTAAGGATTACTTTGGACTAATGACACACTGTTTTACTCAAGGAAGAATACCTTCTAAAGTCATTCAGGGAACATGATACCTAGTCAAGGTGGGACAAGGGACATATCTCTGAGATCTGAGTGGGAAGAAGCCAAAAAAACCAAGGACTTTTTCCTTCATCACACTCTCTTTTCCTTTAAGTATGTCCTCAAATTACAATATATATCTTATAATTATTAAACATTTGATTCATTAAAGATTTTCATAATGTATAACTTTCTTCATGAAACTGCATTCTTCAACACATAAGAGCAAAAGATACAATGTTTTGTGTTTTCTGCTGGTTTTCAAGAGCATTGTTTTATTAGATGTATTAAAATCAATAATGCTAATTTTACATCTCTATCAGGAAAACTTTTAAATAAAACAGGTGTTCTGTGAACTTTAAAATACAATTCAGCAACCCTCAATACACAGTCAAGAGAAAAGCCACTCAGTTTAGACTGCTTGAAATATTTATTGTATACCTCAGATATTCCAAGTCTTGAACACTGGGGATTACCACAGCCACTCCTAATTTTATATTATTATCTTCGAAAAAATGCATCATACTTGTGATCTGACATCTGCCCTTGTGCAGAAGAAACAAAACACTCTAAAATTATGACTTATGCTACTGTTTTCTCCAAATTCAAACTAGGACACAGCAGCTGGCTAAACATGAGAGGCTTCTTATAAATTCACTAAACTGTTAATTCAACTTATACATAGCTGAATAAGGCTTCTCTGTGGAGTTACAGAGGTACTACATGTCTAGAGGAGTAGAATGTGTCTTAATAGAATTACATAACTAATGTTTCTGCCCCAAGAGCCTGGAAAAGTATAGTTTGTGCCCCGTATGTGTCATGCCCAGAGTACTTCAAATTAGTATTGTACTTACTGCTGGCCACTGCACTGCTAGTAACTCCTTCTTGACTCTTATATTGTAGAGAGGGATGTATAAAAGAAACATGAAGAAATGTAAAATGGGTAAACTTTTTCCTAGTTGGAACCCAAATAACCTCACCATAAAGTGGTCTTGGAGGAAAATAAGACTTTCAAAACACAAACATTGGAAACTAAACAAAAAAAAAAAATTGTTAGTCCCTGAAGAATGCAAATGTTAATACAGTTTTTATGAGAGGCATAAAGACAAGGATATAATTCAAATGTTACTCTGTGAAAATAAGTAGTGTAGTGTGTGATTTCTTTCTAGCAGCCTTAAAATAAAGCGACTGCTTCTCTTCCTAAAAGTTTTTCAAAGAAAAATTATAATAGCTAATCTCTGGAAATGGCCATTAACAGCAAATTTTAGCAGTACTTGTGAAGAGGACTTGTGTATGAAATTTTCTCTGGAATATTTTTGTGATCTCAAAAGCAGGAAGTCTAAGGTTGAACGCTTTTTGTAGTATGAATGGATACCGCATACAGAATAAAATCCTTTTTGTATCTGTGTTTTCTGAGCTGCAAGTCCATGACAGTGGCAAATTCATACTTTTCCAGAACTATTATTTAGTGTTTAGAGATGTGAAGCATAAAGTGCAAGAAACGTTACCAGTTTGAAACATAAGTAAGAAAACTGCCTGCATAAAAAAAAAATTAAATTAATTTAGAATATTTCCAAGAACTCTTAGTAATGCTCCATTTATCTATGTTCGGGTACTACTGCAGAAGGTATATCTGCTACTAAGTCCTGTACATCCTTATATCTGTTCAGGATTTAACATTGTCTTCTGGAAGGGAAGAACACATCCACTGTTTAAAGATAAAATAGAAGATAAATAAGGAATAAAGTTTAAGAATAAAATTAAAATTACACTGAGATGTAAGGAATCAATTCTTCTAGTTTTATAGATGAAAGAAAGTGAAGTATTGTCTTATTGAGTTAAAAGGCAATACGTGTAAACCATTTAAATTGCCACTATGTCAACCACATAAGCTCTGTCCTAAGATCATGATACTAGTTTCCATTTCCTACAGTAATTCTTCAGGTAATCACCCTTCTCAGAAAATCTTCCCCTTATTTTGTAAAGAGTCATGAGTCTGGAAGCTGATTCTTTCCCTGTAGGTAAAGAAATGGGGATGGGAAGCTAATGCTTGGTTTGTTGTCATTCCTGACAAGAGAATGGATGCTTATCACTATAATCACAGTTAAAAGGAGGCTGCAGTAGCTAAAGGAATCTCTTTGTATTTGGCAAATGTTGTATCTTCAGTTAGATTTTGACTTGCCTACTCTTGCTCATATGCAAAATAAATTATTTTTTCTTTACTCTTTGTTGATTCAATAATAAAGGGAAAGATTTCTTTTGAAATAAGAGATTTTTTACTACAAACCAAGCATCCTACAACTATATTTATTTAGTTAATTTGATAAATATTTGTATTAACATTTTTTTTTGTACACTAGGTTGCTTTACAGTATTAAAAGCAAGGCTAAATAAGCTTTGAAAAACCTATTCTTAAAATGATAACCGCAGGCTCTCTAGTGAAACTCCTCAAGTTCTTCTGGCTTACACTTGATTTGCTTTAATAAGGGTTATGGGGGGGAAAAAAAAAAACACAACTATTGAAACTCCATTTTAAAATGCCTGGCAACAGACAGGTGGAAAAGACTTAGAATTACTATTTTTCATTACTGAGGGCCCCTTAGGACTGCACTGGAAAGAATCCTGTCTGCCCCAGATAAGAGTCTCCCAGCAGTTTAATGTGCCAATCAGTTGCGCTCAGCAGCCCGGAATCATCATATTGCAGCTATTGAATAGTTCCAGACCATATGCTCAGAAGGATGGGAAATGTGATATGTGTCACACTTCCAAAGAATGATGATGAAGAGCATTAATATGCTGATGAAGAAGAAGGAAAAGAAGAAAAAAAAAAAAGAAAAAAAAAAAAGGAGAAATCTTGAGGAGGCAAACCCACCTGTATTACAGAGCCTGACACATATGCTGTACTACCTCTTCTGTTTCATATATAATTTCAAGTGTGAGTTACCATGAGGTCTGCATCACACTGAATTGGTTTCTTCATTCCTTCTCCTCTGCTAATTTGTTCTTCCTTTTGATTTTTAAGAGAGAAAACAGTTAAATTAGGATCCAGATACCTGCAAAAGAAGCAATGAACGTTTTATCCAGCTGGTAACCTGGAAACTAACTAGGTGCATTTAGGATGTAATCATTTTACAACGACAACTGAGTATTGGACCAAGTACAGCTCCATTCATATTAAATAGCACACTTGTACCTTGAAGAAGGAATGCTAATGAAGGTTCTGAGAAAATGGCAAAACAATAGGAAAATGCATTTTCATATACATTTTATCCTTTCTAAAACAAATGTCATTGTGTAACATACAGTATGATGGTGAATGCATAAATGAGAAGTGGGCCACAAGGAGCTGTTCTTCTAGTCAGCTTTTTTGGGGTGCCTCATCCAGTGATCTTTAATGCACAAAACTGTAGAACAAATTAAGATTTGGTATAGGCAGCTGAAATTCCAGTGACTTCTATATATACCATGGAAAATCTTCACATTCCTCCAAGTATTTATAAATTCCACTAAGCTATAGAGGACGACTATAAATTCTACTAAGCTGGAAAAGCAGAAATGTAACATGGGAAGGATTCCAGGTCCATTGTTTGAAACAACCAAACAAAACACCTAGAATTGGCTGGACAAATAGACTCCTTTGATAAAATGCACTTTGAGGACACAGGGAATTGAGTCATGCAAGGAATAATTTTAGTTTAAGCTAACCATACCATTTTCCTAAAGGATATACATATATTTAATTACCTTCTCTGATACCTTTATGGCAATAATTTTCCATAACATGCACATAAATATATTACATTTACCAGGATTGTGAGGCATAACAGATTGTACAGTGTCTTTTTCTAGAGACTACAGAAATCAAATTCAGAGCTTCAGACAGCTTTTAAGAACTGGGTTGTCTGCAGTCTGAATAGAGACCTTAGTTTGGGAGGATGTTCTCATTTTCCTTTGTCCTTTTAACAAAAGTCACTGATTAACAAAGCATTCAGTTGTTATGGGTTAAATTATAGGATTTTTCACATTTATTCTTATTAATGTCAACCCTTTGGTTTACTGATTAGTCATGAATTTTCCTTAGTACTTTTCTGTATTCCAAAATAAAATGTAGTGTGCTTTGTGGTTTTTTTTCTAATCCATGAGAGTTTAAGTTTCAGCCTCATGAAACTCAATGAATATTGGTTCTGGTTGTATAGAAAAGAGTACAGATTATTATTTTATAAATATAAAATCTTAATGTGAGACAGATTCTTTCAAAGGAGCACCTCCCTCTGATTTATGATCGTTATGATTTGGTTGTGACTTGTACCCAAAGCCTGCAAAACAATAAGCTTCGTATGTTTTAATTTTGGTTTTCTTCATCTTCTGAATTGTGCTTGCACCATTTAAGAGGACAGTCATTTATGTCCATTGTGTTCCTTAAGATATATAGTACTGTTACTGGACCAAAGTTAACTTCGGTGATTAAATTATTTTTATAGATTATTATCAGACTAATTGTTTTGTACTATACTGACAGAAGAAAGGTACTGTAACTTTCTGCAGTATATACTACATGTCCAGGACAGTATGTTGCTTGCCATCAGTATCACTGAGGAAACATTCTGCCTCTCCGACTTCATGTTTTTTTCTTGGACTCTAGTATTAGTTCATGAGAATGTATTTTAAATTTTTACGTGGTGAAAGTATCTATAATTATGAATGACTGATACAGAAACCAAGCAACAGAACTTTCTACGTAAGATGGTTTAGAAAAAACATGGAAAAGTATGTTTTTCTGTCTCTAACTTCTTCGGTACTTTACCACTTAATTCCTTGTTTTCATATTTTGCAAACTTCAAAACTGAAGTTAACTCTTGCATTCTCTTTGCTACACTAGCAAATATCCACTTCAAACCAGTGAGCAATACAACTTATTAATTACTAAATGGTTGTACCTGCTGTAGATCCAGACGAGGCAGTCACCTGCCTTTCTTGACTTGTTGCTTTCCAACATCTCTTTGTCTTATGAGGTGCTTCTGAGATACATGAAATATCTAGTTTGAAAAAGTCAGCTGGTGCAGCTGGTACGTATTACTGACTTAAAGCTGAATTTTCAAGGTGCAATTCTCAGAATCTCTTTGGCATGCTGGTGAACCCTCCCTACTGTGTCATTTTGAGGTTTCAGTGTGCTGCTTTGTGCTCACTTCCACATAATGAGGCTGGGTTAGTTTTGGCAGACAGAGAAGTGATATCATGTCGAAATGCCTGGACTTCAGTCTGTGTGGCTTAACACATAGACCATGAAAGTGGTAGTAAATTTTCTTACTTTCACTGACACTTCATTGCAACCAACCAAAGTCTTTTTGTTAGCCAGAGCAAATAAAATTGTTATGCTAGCTGTAATTAGTTCTTTAAGATTAAATACAAAGCTGGCTAATGAAAAGTGGAAACTGCGCAGGTAGCTTGTGCGCTGATGGTTTTTTTCTGGAACAATGATTAAAGGCATTAAATTCTAGAACTGATCAATATAAAAAGTAGTCTGGCTGTTGCTGGACCTGGCAAACATTTTAATCAGATTTGGCTTCAATCTGTAGTGAGACATGCTTACAGAAACAATTTCTAAATGCTTCTCTTATTAAAAGGAAAATTTTATACTTTTAGATAAAAAAAATGCCTATCTCCTGAACTGCATTATTAAAAACTGAAAGAGAAAGCTGTGTTTTTTCAACTCCACTCCCTAAGAGCATCTCTTATAATAAATAACTTCTCTTTGATTCAAACAGGCCGGGTTTTCACACTTAATAAAGTATTGTAATACTACAGTTTTTAATTCTGTTTGCATTATCACCTTAACTCAAATTGTATCAGATCTTCCTGTGTGACTCATTCCTTTATTAAGAATGTGGCTTTCCCTTGAACAAAAATAAGAAGAAGCTGAACCATAATTTTTAAATTTGTTGCAGCCTTGTTAAAAAGGCAGCGGCATCATCCAGCCCCAAATAACAGCTACAGAGCAGGAATTCAGGTACCAAAACCAGCTACATATGTGAATTCCCTTAGGGACTGCATCTGTGCTTTCCTATTCATCTGGGCCGGAGTTGTCACCATATTCTGGAACTGGGAGTAGCAGAAGGACCCCAGTCCCCTCTGTTTAGAGAAAAGCTTATTGCGTTCACCCTTTGCACTACACAGCTGCATGGAAATGGCAGACATTAGGCTGCAGATGTAAAGCAGGACAACAGCAATTCAAGGGAGCTGCTCTGCTCCGGTCAAAATTTTCAGACCTCAATGCTTGTTCTATTTTGGTTTGAAATCAGTCTACTTGTCCTTATCTGAAAATCACACCATTCCACTTTCCTTGCCCCTCGGCTCCTATTTCTTCTTGCTATCTCTATTTCATTGTCATAGTCCATCTTCCTGACTGATTTCTTTCTCTTTTGACTTTACTGGGAAGGTGGCCTGGCAAAAGACCAGTAAAGCCTTTCTGTCATTTCCTTCTTCAGCTTTATTTCACCACAGTCAGATGTAGCTGTGATTATACTAAGTGCAGTTATTGATATATTTTATTGACATATTTCCTTAATTTTGAGGTTGGACCATCTCATTTGATAGCTTATGAAGTATGTTGCCTAGCTTAGATGGTAAACTTTTTGTAGCAGGGATAAGGTTTGTGTTTGAAGGTGCCAATTACGTACCATATAAATGAATAAAATTCAAACTGTGTTCTCATTTCAAGGTGTTTTGCTATTTAGCCAGAGAACTGAAAGACTTCAGCATAACATACTAGATTATTTTTTTTTAAACTTACTTTACGTCAGCCTGGGTTGTGGTTACTTTGTCAGTATGAAATGTAGAATATGTTGTAATTTTCTTCTTCTTAAAAAGAGTAGCAAGTGAGGTCATTCCTCAATTTATTTAATATTGTGGTACCATGACTTTTTATTTTTTCTTCCTACATGAAGATGGGAGGAATCGTGGCTCATGTTACCAGAACATTAGCACTCAGTGATATGGATTCCTTCATGATTCTAGTTTGGGAATGAGAGCTACCAAAGCAGCAGTTTAGTCCATGTGTTCAACAGGCACAGAATTGCACAATTAGCCACTGAGGTATGCAACTGTGATGTTTTAGGAAAGTCACATGTTTGCTTTTCAGTAATTTTGTACATATTCTTTATTCTTTTGATTATAGATACATAGTGATTCAGATTAGGTTTAGGGGGAAAACAAGGCTTGAGGGAAACATGATAGGAAACACCAACAGTGTTAAATATCTAGAAGTTTTTCCATAAGATGCAATGAAAAGTTGCTCTGCTTTGTTGTCTACTGTTCACCTCCCTTTTCTTCTCGCTGTTTACATACTTTCTTCCTTCAGGAGGTAAGCAAGATGCTTTTTCTTAGTTTGAACTGTTCATTTACTTCTTATTACTCAAATAGTTTGATCAGTGGATGGATCAAACTGAGTACTGCGGAGTGTCTTGCAGTGGTAAAGAAGATCTGCACCCCATCGTTTGGCTTTCAGCCATTTTTTCAAAAATTTGACCAAATGTGGGATAGGCAGATTTGCAATGTCTAGCAAATGCGATAGTTGAATAGGCTTCTTTAGACTCCACAAAACAGCTGTCTTAATGTTATTTTGTGAGACAGCTTGTGTATGTGGGCAAGAGGAGCACAGATACTATCAAAGGTGAATTTGTTTTGGTGTATTTGGTGCTGTTTCTAATAGGTTTGTTCCTCTCAAGTTAATTGCATGTGGATGGTGCGTTGTATTATGGTGTACACACTGTTTCTTCACATTGTTCAAGGAGTGTATTAAACGAAGAACTTCGCTTTGCCATTTTTCCTCAGAAAGATACAATGACTACGGCAGAGTTTATTTGTTTCTAGATAACTCTGAGTCTGTGCATTATGAAAGTCAGTGTGAACTGATGTGCTCTGTTCCTGGAACAAACAGCAATACAATTTATCTCCCTGGTTGAGTTCCTCAGTCCTGGAGCAACCTGAGAGTACTTTGCTTCCTGGTACAGATGAGAGATGTTTAACTCTAAAGTAAATCCTATTCTGGGTTACTAGGTTTTGCTCCTCAAGTGCAAAGTTGTATGAAACTATCAAATGCATACCTTATATTATAAAACAGCATGAAAATATAAAAGGTATTTTTAAATTCTGTTGCACAGGGATTTCTGAATGTAATTCCATCTGTTCTATTGTGATAAAAATATGCTATATGCTTTGTTATAATTAAGCTATATGAGATATAGCTTAGATCTATTTAAAAAATGTATCATTTTAATAAGTATTATCATTCCAGATATTATAATGTTTTGTGTCTAGAGTCTAATAAATCTAGCTTGCTGAACTTGGTGGAGGGTTCAGCAGCCTGGTAATTTTCCATTCTAAAATTCTCTTTTTTAAACTTTCCAGTAGTAATGTAGAGGAGATAAAGGCCAAACATTGAAAAGCTGTACAGAATCGAGATAAAATTCAGTAAAACTGATCAAAATAGCACAATTTAGATGCACAACTAGAACAAGAAAAGCTCTTTATTTCAGCATAACTCTGATATTTTTATTATGAACATTTATTCTCCATTTGAGGAAGACTAAGTATATAATTTGGTGGGGGTTTTTTAGGCTACTTGAATGTGGGCAGCACAATTGGTAATGATTGCTAAACCACAAAACCTGTGGCTTACTTCAGTATCTAGAAGTTAATTGCTTAGTGCTGTGCACGGGTGAGGCAGAGCTGTTGAGTGAAAACAGCTGACACTGATGAGCCAACAGCCACCCTACAAGTGGGTGGCTGTTGGTAGCTGGAGCACATTCAATACACAGTCCTTTAGTACACTCCTAGTGTAGCTTCAGCTGAGAAGTATATGGATCTTATGCCCTGAGTTTGCTCTTCGTGGTGAACTACAGTATGGTAAGCAAGGGCAACTGGGTTTGCCCAAAGCTAAAACTGTTGATATGCTATTAAAACGCTATTTGAGCTGTTTCATCCTATGCCAACTGGAAGGTATTTTTGTTTTGAAGAGACAGGAGTTGAAACTCTTTTGTCTTTAGCGCCATTTTGTGTGGTTAGGGATAACTAACTTTTACAGGGTTGAGACCTTGGACTTAAGGTTTTGCAAAAGCAAGTTTACTGATTTGTCTTATTGAATTTCTAATTCTATTTAAACTGGAATGAATGGGTATTTTCAAAGGCCTGTGATGGCTTCGTTCCTCAGGCTATTAATTGTATTAGGTGTGTAAAACAATTAGAAAAAAATAAGAATGAGCTTGAGAGAATTGATTCAATTCTAGAAGTAAACAAATAGAGGAAAGGACTTATAGTGTGTTCTTATCATCTTGGCTGTATTTAAAATTGCTCAGTACAGAAATATATAATTTCCTAGGCTATATTTGTTTTTTTCCAAAGCAATGTGACTGGAATGGTTCAGCATATTTAAGCTGTGTTCAGTTGGTGCATTTTAAATTTTGAAATTTAAGTTACCACTAATATCCACTAATAAGCCCAAACCTTACTGTGACCTATCTCTGAGTGAATCAAAACTTCTAGTGTAAGTGACTCAAGAAGCCACTTAGAAGAACTGTAGTACAAGTATAATTTGCTATGATAGATGTGTATATGGAAATCAAAACTTTCACCTGCCATCTGGTGGAAAAAAACTGAAAGCTGTAACATGTGAACCTAATAACTATGAACTTCACCTGTTTCCACATTGCTAATAATATAGAAATCTGTAGTGATAGGTCAGCATAAAGAACATCTTATGGTTATGTTCCTGACTTCCTTATTGTGTAAGCCACAAATTTTTTTGGTCTTTTTTGCTTCAATTTCAGTAGTGTAGAAGAATTGGGCATATTTGTATGTTTGACTGGATGACAGTGAAATAATTCAAGACAAGTGCAGTAGAATCAGTAGTTGGATTATAATGCAGTAAAACTTGGTGTCGAAATATGTAAGTAGGAGAAACTTTTTGGTTGCTGTTTGTGTCGAGGGAAATAAAATGTTTCTGCTTTTGTTGTTGTTGCAAACACACTTAATGCATTGCACTTATAACATATAGAAACTATTACCAAACCGACTGTTAAGAGCAACAACAGAAATTCCTTGTCACTTAACAGTACTTCTCCATTCTCCTTCTGTGACTTTAGCGATTCCTGCTATTAGTGTGTACACATTATGGTCTTTTCTTGTGAGAGGTTGAAAAGACCTCTCTTGCCATTCACCAAAATGTAATTATGAGATGTTTGAAATCCGCCTGTATATACTTGTAGATAAGATGGCCAATATTCATAATAATATGAGTGGTTAGGTCCTAAAAGTAGTGATTTAAATGGGCAGAGTCTCATCCTTAAGAAATGTTATTTTTTTAGGCTGACTTTTAGTTCATGTGGTTACATTCTTCAAATTTATAGTTGCATGTAGGGATCCTTTAAATCAATGATAATGTAGTATGTGGGCTTGTAATGTGCTCACTTAATCTTTAGAGAAGTTGCAGGTGTGAAAATGAGCTGCTCTTTTGAATTTGAACCTTATGTCAAATTACTGATTATGTACAAATATTACGGTTCTTGAGAAAAAGAATTGGAAGACGGAGGGGAAAATATGAGTAGTTTTTACTTGAAATCATCTTCAGTCACGTAAATGGTGGATATGCTTATTCACCACAATTATGCCCCAAATCTATTTGCTTCTTTAAAGAGTATTTGACCACTGAATGGGTCATTGGAAAATGTTGGTTTTATTGGTATGCTCACATAAGTCTTTGGAATTGATTGTCTGCGACAGAGTCATGCTAAATCTTAGCATTTTAAAGATTAATACAATCATTATATCAAATTATTTTATATTTTCAGTTTAAACCTGGAAGTTTCAGTGGGTTTGGTAAAAAATTCCATTTTAATGCTTACTTTATAACTTTGTAGCCTGTATTCTTCTTCAATACAAAAACTTAAAGGCTTTAAATCACAACTTTTTGTGGTTAAAGATGAATAAGAGTACTATCACAAGTAGATGTCATAGATGTATAAATTATTTTTTAAATGTAGGACAGTATCATAACTTACAGTAAATATTGTGTTGTAAGTATAAATTATATAAAATTCTTTATATATCAACTTACTGTTCCCGACTGATTCTCGAAGTAATCTTTGTTAATTTTTCAGTTAAATTGCATTTAATTTAAATGACACTTCAGTAGCTTTACTTAAAGCAAAACAGATAGTTTAAACAGCGGTAAAAATAACATACAGTATCGCTAAGTAAGATTTCTCCTGCACTTACACCCCACACATACTTCATCAGGTGTGGTTTTGCGGGTTTTTCGTTTGTGTGTTTTCTGGTTTTGGTTTATATTTTCCTTTTTGCAAGTAAGCTTTTCAGATAAACTTTTGCAGTTCCGTGCCATTGGAAAATGCTCCAGACTCTCAAGGGAAAAGCTATTAGGGGAAAAAAAAATACCTTATTGGAGGTCAATGCAAATGGCTAGTGGCTATTGTTAATAGTTTCCTAAACATTTCTTAAAATGTGCTTTGCATCACAGATGATGAATCAAATGGTGAGAAACAGAGTAATCGGGTTCACCAGTTACCCATATTTGTTTGAATATAAAACATCTACTCCTTATGTTCAGAGCATGGTCAGAAGAAATAAAGCAAGCCATATATGATAAACCAAAGAAATGCATTGCTTAAGCCTTCTGGGAGCTGTTGTTATGCAGTAATACTCAATCACATGTCACCTGCAGTACACTAAATGAGTTCTAAAAGTTTTTAATACTCTGTATCACCAAATAAATCACTGACTGCAGAAATTCTCTTTTAATCAGGAATAATACTGTAACAAGTGCTACATTCTTCCATTAGAGTTACGCTTTTGAAAATATGGTATGAAAAATTCCTAATTTTGCTTTTATGAGAAAAATTGCACTTAAAACTGACAAATTTTTACTGCTCCCTGCATGTAGTTAAGTTCCAGGTGTGCATTTCTGTGAGAAACAAGTAGCTGCAACTTCTTAATTGTTGTATTCCCACAGCAGTAACAACAGTACTGCATGCATTTGAGCTGGGTTCTCTGTAGGCACTCTTGCTAATAAAGGTTCCAGTAAAAGAATCAATTGTACTTTCATCTTGGACAAGTGAAAACAAGCGAAAAAGCACTTTCACGTTTTTACTTGAATTTGTAGCACTGACAAGTTTGAGAGTAAAAGTCCTTTTACTATGAAGTAAGTAAATATGGTCCAAATATCTTATCTAAGACTAGTGTGAATCAAAAGTAATTTTTGTGCCCATTTCAATGTTCCAGCTACTTCAGAGTTTAAAATAACTACAGTGGCAACATTTAATTAGGGTCTATCTATAAATGGGATTAATAAGCAACATTCAATTTATGGTGTGTTAACCACCCACATTAATTTGCTGTGTGAAAACATCTGAAGTTGATTAGTTATCTTCCATAAATGCTTTATTTTTAGGCACACGTGGAAACTTAGCAGGAGTACCAAATACATGGTATATACAGGTTTAGTCTACCAAACTGTCCTTAGAGAAAAATTCTTCCTATGAGCCATTTCAGTCATTGGATAGTATTTTTATTGAGTTGCTCCATCTCCTCTGAAAGGTGGAAATGTCCAAAGTCTATATGGATTCAAATGTTTGTGTGAAGATTTTATTCTTTAAGATGGCAGTGTAGTTCTGAACTTTCTAAGTTCAGTATTGAAAGGTTTGGGATATTTCCCCTATGCCTTAAGTATTGTTCTAATAGGCAAGTGATTGATTTTGGAGGAGGTAACAGGTCTTTAGCTTTTCAGTCTGCATTATTTATTAAACCAGTTGAGAGTGGTTTAGTAAATGCATTGTTAAATGTCATCAGGCATCAATTAAATCTTTCACACTCAGAAATTATGTGAGCTCTGAGCATATTTAGTTCTGGTTTCTGCATAATAGAACTGAGGATCTGTGTGCCTTTTGAAGATGTAGGTTATAGGTCCAGGATTAGCCCTAGTTATATTATGTACAGTTTAACTTTGCTTGTGATGTAATGCATTATTTCATATAGGCCTAACATCAATCACTGCAAACACCATTGAAAAGGACAAAGAACCCCAAAAAATCAACCCTCCACAAACCAGTGATAGGAAATACACTGCCAGGTTAATCCAGCAAATTTATGGAGACAAACAACTCCTGATCTTGGAAAATGGTTTGTGGAATCCATTCTTCTGGTCCTTCAATATAATACAGTCTGTACCTTTGCAGTAAATTATTAATCTAAATATTTGGCTTGTTCAAAGACCAATGTCTCTTACACAAAAGGAATTACTTATTGTTAGAATGAATTTTGCCTTAACTGGAGCACAAAAGAAATACGAAATTGAGAAGCCAAAAAAACCCAAATCTTTTATTACATTTTAAAGTTAAATGAAAAAAAAAATCATGAATAAATACTTGAAATCTAAAATTTTATTTTGATTAGTTTTAGTCATTGTGATCACTTCTGATTGTGTTAACTGTACTGTGTAAGAGTTTCTTCCTTGCAGTGAGCTCACGCATTTGGGAGAGATTTCATGAAAACTTGCTGCTGTTTAAAATGTTGTTACCACTTGTGTTTCCCCCTTCAGGCCCATTATTTAGTCATTAATTTGTTATATTGCTCTACAGCCTGTATCTTGCAATGGATTTTTCTTATTAAATATAGTAGGCTTAAAAATGAAACATCAAAATGCTATAATGCTTTGTTCACTAAACTCTTTTGTTGTTTGTCTTAGCATGTCGATCTTATGCATTTGAATACTTAATTCATTTTCTTTTTCAAGATCTAGTGATTATATTCTCGGTGCTGATATTTCCACAGGAAAAATAAATTATTTTTGTATTTCTGAAAGGTGTGTGGTACATAATAACTTTGATAATTAATGCGTTGTCTGGCAGTATATTAAAAGTGATGTTTAAGGATTAAAATTCAATTGCTTTTTATTGCAGTCTATGTTTGCAGTCTTACAGCTGACTGGCTTGCTTTTCTTTTTTTTCCTTATCTTTCTGTTTCTTTTGCTAGAGGTCCTGAAGGATCTTAAATATAAGACCAGTTTTCCGTAACTGGGCAATGAGTTCTTGGTATATTCCTAGTTTTGCTCATGTAATTGATGAATTTGCATGGTATAAATGCTAAATAGCATACCAATAATATGAAATAAATATTTATCACTAAACTTAGCACAAAATGCTCCTTGTTCTAGGAAGTAACTGTACAGAGGTAGGAAAAACTTAATAATGTGGGGTGTATTAATTATTGAATAATATTGGGGCTGTGAGGGAAGGAAAATATTAGAAGCCGTTTCTGTGTTAGAAATCCAGTATTAGATGTAAAAATATGTTTGGGGGCCTGGATTTAAGCTGTAAAACACAACTGAGTTTTAGTCAAATGTCTTAAGTAATGTATTTCCTTGTGACACTATTCTGCTGCTGAAATAAGGAAAAATCTAGAGGCCTTACCATCTAAATAGGGAGCAGTATTTCCTTTGGATGTAAAATAGTAAGATATGGATAAAACAATCTGATATCTCCTAAAATATCTTATGGTCATAATGTAAAATATTTAATGCCCTTCATTAGTAACTGTATCTAACTGTTGTGGTCAAACTATTCCTGTTAGTGGAAATAAACTATACCAAGCTGGTACCTTCTCAGTTATTCTACAAAGGTGGTTTACCTCCTACCCTTTAATCTCAAGGATGCTCTATCCCCCTCTGTTTTCAAAAGCTTAAGAAAAATTGTAGTTCGGAAGAATCACAACTTTGGGGTTTTTTTTATTCATGGACCTCAAAAGTCTAATTATATAAAATAACTATCGGTAGTATCTCAGAATGGAAGAGCATTAATAGGGCTTGCTGAAAAAGCCCTTCCAAAATGTTGTTAAGATTCTTGATTGTTGATCCTCATCTCATCTTTACCGCGTGACTGTAAATACAAATCCTCTGAAAAGGATGGCTATGATACAGAAGATACAGAACGTGCTTAAACTGCTGTTCCTCCTGAATTTTCTAATATAAACTAATTTTTGGAAGAAATAATCATAGATTAATATTCATCTTGGGAATTAATACCAAAAAAAGGAGGACAAACATCCCCTGCAACATCAGATCAGACTGTAGATCAGCTGTATGTGTTTTACTTCACCCACTCTTCAACATCGGCTTAGAAGGTTAAACTGTGGAGAACTTAGCTGATGTGTAATGTAAATTTGATATCGCAGTGAATTGTAATTCCTCTATATTTATATTGAATACTTGCATAAAAGAGCAAGGGAGAGCGTCATCATTCTGCTGAGTTGTTTGCTTAACTGTTAACTGTGTCTTGCAGATGCTTTGTTTTTACATCTGTTCATATCTTTCTTCAGATAGTTGTTTCCACAGAAGTTCCAAGGTGTCAGCTTTCTAGGAGGGAAAAGATAACTTTGTGTCTTAATAACCCCTGAATCTTTATAAAACTCCTTTACAGAAGCATTTAGAATTTTCTTTATTCACAGAAATTGGTAATCTAGCACTCCAATTCTCACTAGTGCTCTTGAGCACAGGAAAACATTTATGCGTTTACTTTCACTTTAACATAAGATAACTCATTTTTAGCCTCACTGGAACAGTCTGAGTACTTCTTATTTCATTGAAAAATGACTGTTTTCATCTTGTTGGGGAGTACGTAACTGACAGTTACAGACAGCATATATCCCCTTCAATAACAGAACAGCAACCATAATTATTTTCATTTTTTATAATGGGTTTTTTAATGTCAGAAATATTTCTTGTTTGCTTACTCTAGCTGTTTGCTATTATATTCTGTTTTGCAATTTAGTCTTTCTTTATCTTTTGAAAAATACTGCTTTACTTTTCTCATTTTACAAACAGGGAAGTTGAAAACAGAGAGTACAAACAACTTAGTAGGGACAACATACAGCTAGTGAGTAGCCGGAACAGGAATGTATTCAGGTGAGTAATTAACATCAGTGATAGCCTTTTCATTAATTGTTTGTGGCCAGAGTATCACATCAGGAATGCTTCTTGCTTGCTTCCCTGACCAGTGGGCAAGGACACATGTTCTGGTGACAAATTGCAGTAGGAATTGGTTGAGGGGAGGGGAAATGGAATTGCATAATTATTTCTAGGAGTTGTCAGAGGAATTTCCACTTGCTGTTGTCAAATGAAGGCATTTCTCCTAGCTCTGGAGTAAAATGAGCAAAGGATATTTGAAATGAGCCAGTTAGATGCACTTTTAGTGCAAATCAAAACCTTCTTTCCCTAATTTGTTTTTTCTCATTTGAGATAAACATATTCTATGCAGTTCAAACTTTCTTGCAATTCAAGTAACTTGTACAATGGAAGAATAAGCCTCTTAACAAGAGTGAATTTGCTATTGTGCGAGTTACAAGCTGAACAAACAGAGATTGGGCAAGTTTCTGTTCTTTCACGTGCCTCCTTTAAAAAACAAATACCCATTTAATATAAATGGAAATGAGGGCAACATTAGCGTGAACGTAAATCTTGATCTATTGTAACCTGATAATGAAAGCCACCCTGTTCAGAGTCCAGATAAATGAAATAAAGTCATAGGATGGCTTTCAGGTTTTTAATAAGGATACGAATTGTCACTCTTAGCTAAGATTTTTATCCTTTTATTGCCTTGATGTGATTTTTTTGAAAAGGCTGTTATTTATGGAAAAACAGGCATTTGTCTCAAGAAAAGTATGTCACTCTCCTGGATTATGTATAATTGTTTCTGGGAAAAGATAAAAATAATGTGGCAAGATATTTGGAAAAAAGTTTCCTAGCTGACTTCATAAACTTTAATATTTATGTAACCTTTAAGCAGTCAAGAGTCTCTGCCTAATGACAGTCAACTAACAGCTTGACCTTTATTGAATGGAAGAATGTTAGCACGCTAACAGGAGTTTCATCTCAACAGCAACCTAATGTTGGATTTCTTTGGGCTATTAATGTATGGTAAGCACACTGAAATTCATCCTGGGCTTGGAGATATATTATTTCCATTAAATAAGTCCTGCAAAGCTGCAGATAGGTGGTTTTAAAAGCAACCAGCCTCAGATTTCTGAATTCTATTTTGATGGTCTTGCTACTAATTAAATTTGAAGTGTTCTAACTTTGAAAAAATATTAGAAGATGTATATATGCAAATTGGCTGTTACCACATCCAAAACATTTATGTTAATCAGCATTTTAATAATTTGTATGTGTATGCAAAGTCTAACCACTGTCATTTTTTTTCTGTGCTTTATAGAGGAATTAATCATGCTGTCACATCAGTTTGAAATAATTATCAAAGTGATCTTGAAAGATTAAGATCAAATACTTTCAAAATGCTTGAACTGAGATGTTTCTCTCAAATGTACAGCAGAGGGACAAGTAATACTTTAATATCACTGGATCTTTCATAATATAGGCTTGAAGCAGAATAAAACAGTTATTCCCAGTGTGAGGCTAGTTTTAAATAACTATTGCTAGTTTGGGGTACTAGTATATGGGCAAATATCAAGATCCAGTTTACTTGATCAAATTATCAAGAATGTGGTTGTAAGGTGTGAGGAAAAAGATACAGAAACTATTCGTACTTTTTGGGTTGGTGTTTGGCGAATTTTGTGAGGTGATACGTTTTTGGCTTTTTCCCCTGGGAAAACTTACTTTGTCCAAATACCTCTATAATATGTGGCCTTAGGGGTTTCAATAGCTTTGACAACTCTGTTTTTCCTGAAATTAACAGGAGTCTTATTGTTGACTTAGGTGCTAAAAGACTACCTGTTATCTTAAGACGTAATGTAAAGAAATACCTCTGGAGAAATACCATTGCAACAACAGGAACACCATAATATTTTAAATTGAATGTTGCACTGTTGGTGGGCAGCAGCTGGAATTCTACTGAAATCGGACTGATGTTGCCTAGCACAGTCTGCAGGAATAGACTGCACAGAGACTTTAATTTGGGTCTTTCCGTTGTGTGGGGCTTTGGAGTTGTTGTTTTTTTCTTCTATAATGTTGCTTTTATTGAAAAAGTAGCTTTGATCCCTTTCTGATTTGGGGCACAAAAAAAATTGGTTTTTCTTCTGTTTGCAAGACCCAAAATAACTCTTTCATTTGGATAAATAATTGAAATATGAACTTTGTTGGCTGCCTTGTTTTTTCCTCACTTAAGACTCAAATCCAGATATCTACCTGTCCCCTGGCTTTTAAACAAGCTATTCTAATTCCAAATGGAAATATTCATGATCAAATTCTTTCTGTCAGTTCATCTTTTCTGTCATTGATAGAGAACTCAACTAGTCATAGAAGAAATCTCATGTTCTTGGATGTTTATTTGATGTACTGTTCGGAGATTTATGAAACCACTTTTCATTTGTGATAACTCCAGTAACATAGTACATACTTGTTAACCACTGTGTGAGTATTGCTATCTTTGCGTGATGTACTTGGTTTTAACTTCAGATTTGATCTCAATTTCTGTTGGTGCTTTTCTTTCCTGCCTGAAAAAAAGTTCTCACATTTGACCTGGTTACCTTTATGGATGAAAAAATATCACATGGCATTCTTTAGTTAAGGTAATACATAATTTAGCATGGTTGGCTTTTGTGCTTTTGAAGTGCTAACAGTACCATGAAGCTTCAGCGCGTCTTCCAAATCTGATTCTCTATTGAAAAGTTTTAAAATGCAGCTTTTACCCACACATCCAGCTATTCATCTCCATTCTATGTACCTAACTCTTACTGAGGGCTTCCTAAGAAAGATTGTTTAAACCGTGTACTTTTTAAGATGACTGATTTGGAGACTGGGATCCAGAAAACATAGGATAGGTAAGATTAGTGATTCTGGCTTCTGGAACTTACTGTTCCAAGAGGCTGTGGAGGCAGACAGCTTCAGCAAGTTCAAAAAACAAACTATGTTTATGGTCAATGTGTAAATGGGTACTAGAGGGGCTGGACAAAGATTATTCCTGCTGGTTGTCTTCTATTATTTGTATTCAAGATGGGCTTCTGGGCTGGGTAGATAATTCTTCTGACTCGGAGAATTTCTTACTGTCTTGCATATCCCTTGAGTGTGATAATCAAGGTAAAAAGGAGGATTCTTGCTATCTCCTAGAACTTCCTAACTTATGATGCTCATAGCAAGACTAGATTAAGTCACCGGAAAAAATACCTCAACTGACTCACTACAAAAGTGTTTGAAAATGAGTTTTTGAATTGTCAGCATTTCCTGTTTTGAAGCTTATACCTATTCTAAAGGGAACTTCACTCTATTGAATTTAACTGACTGGAGTAACTTTAATACCTTGCACATTCTTTAGCTTTCATTTTGGGGAATAAAATGTCATGAAGAGGACAGAATCCTATCATCTTCTGAAATCAGGGTTTTCAAAGTAGGAGAATAAGCCCCTTGTGTAACTAGGGGCTCTTATATATGGTATGTTGCTACCTATTTACTGTTATCACTCCTCCTGAGAAGTATATCCACACTCTGAGCAAGCATATTACTGGTTCTAAAGATTTCATGGACAATACTGGCTAAGGCATTGACTTTTCCCATTTTGGAATTGTCAGTAGTATCTGTCAGTACCTCAAGTCTCTTCTTGCTCTCACTGAGGAGGAGGAGAAGCTGAAGTCAGCTGAAGACTGATCTTTTAGGGTGAAGAATTTTAAGAACAATGCTGTGCTTAATTTGTTTTGTCACTTCATTTCATGCAACCTAGTTTGTATAATTTAAAATGTTTAATAAATCACAAGGCCAAAATAAAATAGAATTATAGAATCATTCAGGTTGGAAAAGATTCTTGGGATCATTGGGTCCAACTATCAATCCCACTCTACAAGGTACTCCCCTATACCATATCCCCCAACACCACATCTAAGTGACATTCAGGGATGGTGACTCAACCACCTCCCTAGGCAGCCTATTCTAGCATCTGACCACTCTTTCTGTAAAGAACTTTTTCCTAATGTCCAACCAAAACCTACCCTGTTGCAACTTGAAGCCATACCTTCTTGTTCTATCGCTAATTATCTGTGAGAAGAGACCAGCACCAACTTCTTTACAATGTCCTTTCAAGTACCTGTAGAGAGCTGTGAGGTCTCTCCCCTCAGCCTCCTGTTCCTCAAACGAAACTGTTCCAGCTCCTTCAATCTCTTCTCGTAAGATTTATTCTCCAGGCCCTTCACCAGCCTCTGCACTCACCCCAGTAATAATACACGTTGCTTTTGCAGTTAACCTTTTGTTACTTTGGTGTGTGCTTGTAGACCTCCACCATATAGCTAATTTGCAAGTCCTTCAGGGTCTAATGAGTACTTATATAAATAAATATTCATTAGGATCAGAAGCAAAACTTTGTGTCACCATAATCCTGATTAAGATCCTTCATTTTGATTCATACGTACTAGCACTGTGCTGATCTTGCAGTCTTCAGTGAAACGATCAGTGATTATAAAATCCTATGTATGTGTATTATATGCAAAGATAGAGCCAGTGGAGGGCATATATCTACATGTACTTACCTGCCTTAGCATGCTTGATAAAACAAGCAGGGGGGAAAAAAAACACCACAACACAAAAACCAAACCCCAAAACACCCAGGTAATTCTGAAAATCCTCTTGAGATTCATATGCATTTTTATGCACTTAATGCTTGGGAAAAATCTTGATCTAAAGGCCTAGCTGACAAAATTCTTGGGTGAAAATTCTTAGTATTGTGTCATTTGTTTGTAAAGTGCCAGGAATGCTCCTACTGCTTGACAAATAAGAGCAATGAGGGAAACGTATGATGAATAAGCTGCACAGCTAGAGTTCTTGAAAGCTGATATGACTTCAGCACACTTGAAAAAGTGAGCTTTTTCGTTTGTGCAAAGTAGGATACAAATCATTGTCAGAGCAAAAGCATATGTAGTTGGCTTACTTTCCCCCATCATCTTGTAAATCTCTATGCCCAGCTTAAATGTATATATTGGCAGAAGTTCAGCACTAAAAAAAAAAAACTGTAAAAGTTGCTTGCTAGTTTTTCACGTTAATTTAACTTTTTATTATTATTTATAGGGGGTTGAATTTATGACTATATTAGTATCTACAGTAGCTCCAATTAGCCCTTGAAGACTCTTCAACAACTAATTGCAGTCTAAGATTACAGTCCCATGTTTCCCTGTGGGAAAATGCAGCTAGAACTCTTTAAACTTCCTCCTTTCCTTACACACACCTGGTAGAAAGCTGGTAACATCTTTTTAATGCAGTCCTTCTCCATCTATGGATCCAAACTTATCTATTGCCTGCCACGCTCTTCATTGCAGTGATGAAATCTGACTCTTGGCATCAAGAAGTGAGCTTTATCTTCCTCTTCAATATGCTTATTAAAATGAACTAGAGGTTAGTTTATGTTAAAGGCTTGAAGAAGGATTATTAAGGAGCTGATTAAGTCAATTAGGCTGCTTAGGGAATCCTTTTTGCTGTGTTGTTGTTAGCCAGGAACCTTAATAGGACAATTAGGATTAATTAAAATCAGCCTGATTGATTAGGATATATAAACCTGCATGTTAGACATAGTTGTGGAATTGTGTTTGCGCAGTCTGTGAAGGGGAGGTAGTGGATGCTGAGGTCTGTGTTTCTGAAAATATTATCTGTATGCAAATGTAAGAGCAGGTTGCTTTGAGAGTGTGATTGGTTTTGATAGTGATAACTCCATATTGGTGAAATTAAGTTTTCTGCATGTCCCTGTTGGGATTGACAGGGCAGAAGACTGAACAACAAAACAGAAAATTAATTTTGCCATAGATATGTGTAAAAGGACATGTGGGGTGTAAAATCCTTTGCTTTGCCTGTAGAATGGTGTGCTTTAAACTGCCTATGATCACTCAGGACCAACAAAAGTGATAGTTTCATTAAAGCAGTAAGGTGAAGGAGGACTCTAAAACCAGACTATTTTGAAAGAGCCTCTCTTTTTCAGTGGGTATAAACTCCCAAGATAGGTGGCTGATTGTCGTTGGAAGTCAGCTTCTGCATGCACAACGACTAGCAGACAGTGCTTGTATCTCTGGCTGTTTTTAAATGGATGATATCCAAGAAAATTTGAACACTTCTGTAATGGCTGTTTTAAACTGTGCCAATACCATAGTTAATAGATGCAACCATATGCTGGCACAACCCTGGGATCTTAACCTTTTCCAGTGGGATACAACTGTCTGTATTCGGGCACATGATGGGAAAGAATGTTATTGGGAACGGTCACATGACTTTCCATCCTCTGTTGAAGGTAGTAGGGTGTTAAGTGCCTTGCTCTTTCAAGGACCAGGCAAGATCTCTTTTAATTTAAAACATCACTCTGTTCTTGCCTGCTTTTCATACACGGATTCATTTTGGTAACTTCTGGAAACTTTTCATATCCAACGTCTTGCTCTGTCTCATTGAAATATCTTTCTTCTAAAGGGAACTGATCTGCTGTGGAAAAAGTTATCTAAGGAATATGCCTTAAAGCTTCCTCTGTTTTACTGCCAATGAACCCAAGTAGCTCCAGTATTTGTTCTGTTTCTCTACTCAAGATTTTCTCAGAAATTATCTGTGGGAAAACATAGAGAGACTTCACTAGATATTGGTAAGGCTTTAATCAGCAACAACATTTTTTGTTCTAAGCAGTTGGATCCTAGGCAAGTGTTGTCAGTCAAAATTTCTTTCTTCAATTGCTTCAAAAGAAGTTGTTATTTATTAATGATGGAGAAAATGAACTAATCTTTCAAAACAATACTGATAACCATCTCATCACTTACCACACTGCCGCACTAGTGTATGCCTGGGTAAGTGTGCTATCTCAGGTTTTATTATTCCTCTTACTGGAAGGATCCATTTCCGAGACCTCTTTATACCATCTTATTAAGGAATGTCTTCAAAAATTGTACCTCAGATAGTAAGTAATCCAGAGCAGAATCAATTTTTCACTTTGCTGTTTGAAAATGTTCAGGTTTTTGACTGATATCTCATCTGTTAGGAATTACCACAGAAATCCCTGTTTTCAATAAATAGCATTTAGCAGAATTTAGTGTTTAAATAAAATAGCATATTATCCTGTGGTATGTACTGTCTGAAGTGATCAATACAGTCCTGGGGTGTCTCTTAATCTGCAGAGTTTCTAGTCTTAAAGACGTTCTTAGGTAAGGAGAGAGACAGATAAGCAGGAGATAATGGTGTTGCTGTAAAAAAACCTGATACTCTTTTAATCCTGAAAACAGCGTTTATGTGTGTCGGGGGCTAATACTCAGTAAGACTATCCTAGCTCCATAATCTAAGAAAGCAAAAGTAATCAGCTACATGATTCTTTTTTATTACTATTATTCTGTTGGAGCAAATCTTAGTAGAATCCTCACAACTGCAAGATATTAAGATGAGAACGGATTTCATCTATTTTTTTTTTTTTGCTATTTTCTAAAATCTCATCTATATCCGAGAAGTTCCTGTGTATTGTCATGAAATGCCTGAAAAGTCATAAATCCCTTTCAGGGGTTGTAATTGCAGTAGTCTTTGGCAATAAGTAACCTTTTTAAGTATTTTTAAACTTTAAGTAAATCAAAATAACAATAATAGAAAAGCCTAAGAAACCACGTGTTTGGTGTCCTCCTCCTACTCCCAGCTTTCACTTGTGAAAGGAGATTATACAAAGCTTTACTAGCTGTTTCCTTTTTTTTTCTTTTTTCTTTTTTTTTTAACAGGAAGCCATCTATCCCTTTCTGGACTTTAGTCTTAAACATACTCACCTAGCTTTCTGAATAAACAGTATCTGCCCTAAAACCTGACTATTAACAAATAGAAATTTACACACTATAACACGAAGTAATAGCTTAAAATTACCTGTTTTCACCAATAGGTGGTGGTGCTAGCTGTTCCTTTTTCTGTTGCTTCTTCAGTTGAACTAACCGCAAAAATACCTACTTATTTCTAGCATAAAAATATTAAATATAGGGGATTCAAGATACTTGAAGCCAGACTGACTGCCTCAGTTAAGAGGGAGTGCAGGAGAAATGCATGCACCTAAGAAAAGCCACAAACCTTCTGCACTGTTTTGGCCCCCTTCTGGCAGCCTGCTCTCTGAAGGTACCGTGTCGGCAAGAGTAAACACAGGCCTTGGGAAAATATGAATGGTGCTACAGGGCTGGAGGAAGATACAGGAAATAATATTTGGCCTAGCTGGCCAGACTACTTAGAAAGCAGATCCCGCTGTTCCCAATGTTTTCCATTAAGGGAAAGATCTTTTGAAAATACTGCTGTGTCATCTGGCCTTGGTCTTGGTCACCAGTTACTTGTTTAGTAGGATTTGTGGGTGTGAGATCAGTGTTGTAAATTCTAAGAACAAATCATTGGCCTGTGAATGGTTAAAAGATGGAAAGAGAGGGTTCTTGGGTGGGAAGGGGGAAGCATGGGCAAGTTACAATGCAGAAAACATTGGAGTAAAAGCACACATGGCATGTCGAGCACAGGAAAAAATGAGAGAGAGATTGTTCCACACTTGAATTCTTCCTTTGAGAGAAGAGGGGAGCTTAGTTCATTCACAGTTCAATTTGCGAAAGTGTTTATTTGGCCAGGATATATTGTGAAGTCAGCAATATCGCAACTGATAGGTGCCACTTGGGCTTAGCTGTAGGCCTTGTGTTGTAATAAGCAGTTTCAGTTAGTCGGTGAGTTTCTCTAAAAGAACAATTAAAAGTTGACACAATTCAAATGAACTGAAGAGCAAATTAAAACATGCCCATAGCAAGGACTGTGTTTTTAATTGTGTATAACCTTCATTAAAGCTTGTGATAACGTGACACAAGAATTCTCAAAGCTAAACAAAGCATCGAGAGTACAAGTACCACTGCATTCATCATCTGATTGTTGTTTTGGTAATCTTTCTTTGGAGGTGTTTTTTGGTGTGGGGTTTTTTTTATTATTATTTTTTTCTTGAGTCTTTTCCCTGTGTCTCTGGCCTATTCGCTTGCCTGTTTTTCTGTGGTCTGCTCTCACTGCAAGGAATAAGATAACTCATGACTGGCAGCCAGCAGCTTGGAGTGAGAATTCTCATTTGTCACATTCTGCTGCCAGCTGCCAAGTGAGATATGCAAAACCTCGTTTCAGAAAGTTCCAGTATTGTGAGATTCTCTTGGCTGCCAATGTCTTTCATTTTATTTTTCTGGAAAGGGGAAAAAAACCTTAGGTAAAATACTTGAGCTTCTTTGTTTTTCCTTTTGGAAGAAAGAAAAAAAAAAGGGGGGGGGGGAAGAGAAAAAATGGGATTTTATTAAAGATGAAATTAACCCCTATTTTAGCAGTTATACTGGTAAGTATCAAGTCTTTAATACATATATAAACACTGTAACTACAGATGAGGTTCAAAAATGCAGTCGTCAGTGCAAAAGTAGCTGGCAAGTTGAACTCACTCCTGACCGCTCTGAACTGAGCTTACAGAAATGCTTGCTAGATGTATTCCAGCTGTTTACACTATTGTCTTATCTTCAGGCGCATCAGATGCGTACCTGATACCAGACCTAAGGCTGACTAGCTTTCAACATTTTTTGGCCTGTCTCTACTTTCGTATTGAACCAGACAGATTTTGATTGCCTGGTTTGTTTTTTTTTTCGTGCCTTCAGCTTTTGAAAGATTATTTCCTGCCTTTAACGCCTACTTTTGCTCTTTTCCAAGTCTTTCTAGATGAGCGTTATGTGTTCTGTTCCGTCTCTCTGATATAATGTCCTTAAGTAGCTGTGTGATGTCCTGAAGTGACCATGATGCTAGCAACAGATGCAACTCTATTTGAGTTTTTTAATTGTCTGATTTGTCCATTTCATAATCCACTGGAAAGCATCCTACAGGTTTCACTGATTTAAGTTTGCTTTGGAGTGATTCTTGTTATCATTTGTTAATCAGAACTACCTGTGGCTCAAAACAAAGTGATATATTGAGCTGACAACAGTGATAGTAAGCCATCAACTGTTAAAGTTCTAACGATAAGTGGAAATTGAGTTCCCTTTAATTCTTTTTTCATCGCTAAACTGAGCATTAAAGGAGTTGACAAAAAAAGATTTCCAGTAGTTAAATCAGAATAACCTCTAGATGCAATCTCTGACTAAACCCTTACCAGATGAAGTTCTGACAGCCCCCTAATCTCAACAAAATCTTATTAACATAACAGTATTAAAATAATCTGTTACCAACCCTGTCTTTTGCCCATGTAATTCAAGATGGTATGTTATCCACAAGTGCTTGAGGAAAAGCAGCAAAGGGAAATTTGCATCACTGAAAGGTAGAATTGAGCAATAATGGTTGAGAAAATGGCAAACTAGGAGCATTTGAAGGCTTGAAGTACACAAATCCTGAAGTATGATGTCATCTGAAGAAAAGTAAAATACGGGGTCCTGACAACACTTCTGTGGCTGTAAGTATTGATAAGGAGTAATGCATTGAACAAACACGGATAATGTCTTGATTTTATGATGCATCTTAGAAAGCTGTAGTGGTTTGTTAGGATAGAAGTGACTTTCTTAATCGCAGCTTTTTATTCAGTTCTCTATCACACGTACAACTGTGTTGATTTATCAGTCACTTGTTTCACTGCAACACCATGATACCGCCTCTGGTTTGGGAAGCTTTTGGGCTGCATTGGAGTCTGGGAGATTATACCTAAAAAGAGTCCTTGTGTACTTGCTTTATTCTTATCTTCTTTCCCAGACCTAAGTTTTTGGCTGTTGTTGGATTTGAGCTACTGGACTAGATGGACTTTGGTCTGTGTCATTACAGTCATTCATTTAATCATCTAATAGTTTATTTCCAAATGTGCTCAGATGAAGAAAAACCCCACCCAATTAGAGGGAGAGTAGCAATACACAGGCTGAGTAAATCTAGAAAGGATCAGAACCTCAATATGTAACATAATGTTTACACATTTCAAAAGTAATTAAGAAATACATGAAATTTTGCCATAATGTAGATTGTCCAACATTTGCTGGAAGTTATAGTCTGTTAAACAACACATTGTTATGTTTAGAATTGGAATCTACTTCATAACTGTGCTGATATACTATTCTCTAAGCTTCACGTGAATCTTCTTTGGATTTAAAATTCAATAAAATTATATTTCATTTGTGGTGGTGTGATTTTGGTAAAATGCCCTTGAAATTTACGTAACTACTGTTAGATTTTTTTTTTTGCATGTGTTTTTAGAAAAAATATGCTGCTCTTACGAATTGATGTTGGCTTTACTCTCCCAATCCTAGGTATACATCACAATCCCAAATGAAGACATGCTTTGTAATATGAGTAAACTTAGAAAGGAGATTGACTATATGGTCAAGTGGAGGGGACTGAACATGAGAGCTTATTGCAGACACACCACAGGAAACAAGACACAAAGTTTGAAAGAACCTTGGGGGGAGTGTAAGGGAGAGATAATTCTAATAAAAATCTAGAGAGGATTTTGGACTTGGTGCTATGTAAAAGAGGGCTATGAATAAAACCAAATCTCCCAAACCTATATTAGCTTGTCTTTGTGCTCATGAAAGTGAAGTGTCACTGTAGTGTTGTTGATTTCTAAATAATGTACAAAGAAGCATTCTCAGGTTTTGGTTGGGTTTGTGCGTTTTTTTGTGTCCCCCTAACAGAAACCATGTTCAAAAGCCTGAACTTTGAACTGGTTGCCTGAATAAAAATGAGTGAATATATTACTTCTATATTTTTATTAATACCACTTTTTCATAGTTCAGAATAAGATAATCTTGGAGAATTAGATTATTTTTTTCCATTTTATTGTTCATTGTTTTGAGGCTTTTGTTAGGGTTTCTTTCTGAGGGGGAGATGTTGCTATCTCATTCCTTGTAAATTAATTTATCATTCACAGACGTCTTTCTAGTGATGCTGATTAAATGTACCATGACATGAATATATTTCCCCAAACCTCTGTCTTCATCTGGAATGACTTGGCTTTTGTACCAAAAAACGTATCAAGGATGAATTCCACACAGTTGCAGTGTGTTGTCTGAGGACGCTGAACTTCATCTAGATCCTGGGGTTGGTCTCTTCACCACCAGTCATGGGTGACAGGACAAGCGGAAATAGCCTCAGGTTGTGCCAGGAGAGGTTCAGATTGGATATTAGGGAAAATATTTACACTGAAAGGGTTGTTAAGTGTTGCAATGGGCTGCCCAGGGAAGTGGTTGAGGCCCCATCTATGGAGGTATTCAAAAGATGAGTTGATATAGTGATTAGTGGCATGGTCTAGTGGTGGTTGTTTGGGTTTTGTGTGTGTTTGTTTTTTCTTTTATAAGAGTTAGGTTGATGGTTGGACTAGATGATCATAAAGGTCACTTCCAACCCAGACAATTATATGGTTCTATTTATCTACTTTCTGTAGCATTTTCCATTCCTGAAAGGCAGCGAAGATTTGCACTGGAGAAACACTGAGCTCTAAAATGACTTAAAGACCCAGTTGCTTTCGAATTCATAATTACAGCAGATATTAGTTGGTCGCTGTTCTTGGTACTTGTAATTTTCAATAAACCTTTTTTTCAGCCTTTCAGCTGTTCCAGATTGCTGATAATCACCTTAATTCATATCAGATCTATCTTATCTTAATGGCAAAACCCCCATGTGTCATAATGATCATAAATGAGAACTGATGTGAGCTACTAATCTTATGTATTTAATGCTCTATTTTGGTGTGTCTATTTTGGCAAGAGTACTCTCAGCATAATGTTTTGAATGAGAATACTCAAATTCACGTTCAATAATTGCTTATTTCAGGATCTTGGTAAAATTAGAATGCATTTTTAACAGAGAAGTATAATATGAAAGAGTTCTTGCCTGTGTTTTTCTTTGGAAAATATCTCCTTTTTCCTTGGATATAGTCTCACTGCTGTATTGTACATATTCTTCATATATTTACTGAATCTTAGAATCAGATTCCCCGGGTGTTAGAACTTATTTCATGGAGAAATAAAGGTATTGGGGCTAGATATTAAAAATGTTTAGTTGCCAGTCTGAAGAGGAAGATCACATTTTCATATACTCATTTCTGGAGATCCATCTGAATTGAGGATCCTTCTCCATTTCCTGAAAGTCTTCTCTTTTCTGTTAGAAAAAAAATAACCAAACCAACTGTTGTTTTCTATGATTTCTTGAAGGGGTCATTCATGTTAATGCTGATAATATTGCCTTCCTTAAATCTATTTCTTAACAATAATTTAAATTTTTGTGTTTCTATAATGGGCTTCTGCACCTGGCACACTTGTTTGGGCTAGTTATTACATTTTTCCCAAGAGAGATTTTCTTTCATGTACATCCTATTTCAGATTTTATTCTGGTAGTGGCATCTGTCAGAGATCAGAGAGAGGATTAGTTATCTGTACTTCCTCAGATAAGGTATTTCATGGAGAAAAGGTATTTTATTTACTTATGGCTGAAAAGTAGCGAATGATAATGTTGTAATAGCTTTATGACAATTCTCACTTTAGCATGAATTATCAGTGTTTACCAGTTCATTAGGACAAATAGACTTGGGCTCCCAGAAATCCTTAGGGTTATCTTGTATTGTTCAGTGGGACTTGTTTGCTTTTTCTATTAAAATACTTCTTGCCTAATTTTTATGAAGTCATTCCAGAGGTGAAAACTAGGACTGAAGAAATTGTTCTTGATTATTTGAATGAGACTAAGAAAGTAAGTCAGATCTTTCTGTATGCAACCATATCAGAAGAAAACCAGACTTGAATGTTCCCTGCTGCTGCCTCCCATCTTAAAAAAAAAAAAGGCAACAACCAACACTTATCTGGGAACAGGACTTAAGCCCAAATGCAATAATTTACAAGAGAATTGCAGTGTTTTGCAAGTTCATTGCACATGTGAGTAACCATAAGAGTGATGCCAAGAGCATTTAAAATCACTTTAAAGTGAAGTGGCTCAAGGAGAATTAGAGAGGAAACTAGAGTTACACATCATATAAAATAGTGTATTGTAACAGAAATAGATTAAAGACCAACAGGATTTTGAAGATAACTGTAATCACCAATGTATCCAGGTTTTTCTCAGCTGTAATCACCAGTGTTCCACTAATGCCCTAGAATCTAGGTTGCCAGTTCACAGCTTTATTGGGAATTCATGGCATCTTTTTTTTCCCCCAGTCTTTTCCCATATAGCCTCATTTCCTGAAGTAGTGTGAACACACCTGTACCTTTTTCGATGTAAAGCCTAGCAAGTAACATTGATATGACAGGGTAATTCCTCTGGTTATGGTAAAAATCATCTTGAAAATGCAATATGTAAGCATTGCAAAAGAACCTGTTTCTTCTAAAGTCTTGAGCTTTTAAGTTCTGAATTGTAGGAACCCTTTCCTATTTCCTTCATTATGACCTGGCCTCATAACTTGGCAATATTGGTGGATATACAGTTAGAATATAGCATCACACTCCTTCTACTGGAATAGAAATAATTTTCTCTTTGCAGCAGCAGCAAAACAATAGTAATTTTACAATAATAATCCAATGTAGTTGAGTGACTTTGTCCCTCCCAAAGTCTGATGCAAAAATGTAACTTCATTTTAGCATAAGTCCTTGAGTTACGCTGCTCATCGTGCAGCTGGAGACAGTTCATTTCTCACTATAGTTTGCCCTTGTGGTTTGGGAAGAGTGAGAAGAGGAAGATTAGTTTCTGGCTTGCAATTTGGTTTGTTTTCAATGCAGTCTGTATACTGAGCTGGAAGTCTGGTAGTGCCATATAAATACTACTGAAGTTTTTAGAGGCAAAATGTGCAATTATTTAAATAGAGCAATGGCGTGAGCTTATATTGTGAGCACTAAGGAATCAGAAGTGATCACATCTTAAAGACTGTTCTATTCTCCCTTTGATGAGCATTTCACTGTGCTGTAGAATTTATAACTTTGAACAGTTGCCGAAACACGCTTGGAAAGCATCTTGATGTTTGCGGTGTTAATAGATTCTGCCCTGGCGTTTGGTAACTCTGCATTTTAAAACTTGACCCTCCACACAGCACAAGTCATTCAAAAATTTTGTACTGCTAAATGTCAAACTTCTGTACATTCTTCACAGTTCTTGTATGTTTTCCTTATGGAAAGTATCTATGTCTGACTGTGCCACTGAATGACTTTCAGAGTAGAATGTCATTTTGTGCATCTGGTGTTCTGTTTAATTGTCATCAGACTTTGGTTTTCAACAAGATAATTGCTGAGCTGTCTTTGGTGCTTTGAAAAATAACTTGTCTTCAAATCTATTAATGTTGTTCAAATATGCACTTTTCTGAAAACGTGTTTCCTGTCATAAGGCTTCAATGACATAGAGCAAGTTAAGAGTTTATCAGGCTATTATTTTCACAGGCAAGAAAACAAAATGTCATAGATAAGAGTCTTATGAACGTGACTCTCCTCTTGATCACCATGGAAACTGAGAAGCCTATTTCATTTATGTTCAGGAAATTAAGCTAATAGACATAATAGATGAATAGGATGCTATTTTTTGATGTCTTTCCTAACTTCTTCCAGCAGAGCAAATGAAAGGATTAGTTCTTGGGTGCTACTATACTTACTTTAAGGCCTGCTTTACTTACATTGTCCAGTTACTGAACAATAAACCCCCAAAAGAGGGGAAAGGAAAAAAAATATATATCTTTTTTTTCTGAGGCTCAGTTACTGCTTTCTTTGTCCTTGAGGCATCATCTTCTGCAATGAAAGATCTTTTTGGATAAAGACAATGTCTGTGTGAGAATTTGCCTCTCTTTTCCTGAAAGGCACTTTTTGATCTTTGTTAGGAACTATTCTGGAAATATGCAGGGAATTATCTGTATCTCTCACAAGCGGATTTGAATCCATGTGGTCCAAATATCTGGAGGAAGAGTGAGTCAGCCCTTTGGAGAACCTCTTCCAACTTCTGTAGCTGTCAGTAGGATCTCTTCATCTCTTCTTTCCCTCCTGTTTTGTGGCATGTTACACATAAGCTTACATAACTGCTAGTGAAGCAGACTTTTGGATTTTTCCTGGCTGGATATGTGAAGGTCAGTGCAATTCATGTAGCTTGTTGCATATCATGCCATGGAATTAGGCTGCAGCTGGGTATACCGAGCTTTCTCATGTGGCTTACTTGGGCATGGGGCCTCTGACAGATAGCTGTACGTCTCCTGGCTGCTGTGCAGTGTTACCGTCTCTCTCCAGCATTGGTGCTGGACCAAGGAACCCAAGTGTGACAGAAAGCGGAGTCAGAAATAGTGAGATGCTGGCTAATGTAATTCTGCTGAGCCCAGGGAGATGAGTTCAGGATTTGTTTTCTAGCACTTGACTTTGCAAGTATCTTAATGAGGTAGAAGGTAGCTCTGGAAAACCAGAGCTCTAATGTTAGAATTCTTTGTAAAGGAAGAAGCAATACCAGGGTTACTCATCAGAATTACTACCTGGCTATATTTTTTAAATTAAAGTACTGCTGGTAACTTCAGCTGAAAGGTAGCTCTATTGTAGCATGACAGACTAAACCACTCAATTAGATAAGGAGTGTCTCGCTTTTCAGAAACATGCTAATCTGGTAGACTCTTTTTAGAGTTGTTTGAGTAATACAAGAACAATTCTAGAGCTAAATACTGTCATAAAGAAATTATTGCAGTGCAATACTGTAACTTCAGTATCCAAGTTTCCTTAATTTTGTTTTTTACTTCTATATTACTACAGCATACTTTCATAATTATAATGTATTCATAACTGTCCACTGTGCATGTTGAAGTCAGACTTTATCTGACTCTAATATGAAAAAACACTTGTATTTTAAAAAGAAAGTTTTTATGTGCCTGATTTATAATGCAAGACCCCAATATTTTGAGAATAGGGCTTCATTTCTAAATTATATATCACATTTTCTCACGGAAAAAAGTGACTAGTATAAAATATGAATCTTGCATGTTACAGTACTTAGCCATGCAATCATTATTTGAAATTCTCTTTCAGGTCTTTACATTTATATTCATTTGGTTTCCTCAAAATGGACATGGCTAATGTATTATTAAAGGTTTAAAAATTGGAATCCATGTAGTAAATGTTGATGTGTTTTATGGTTCAACAGAAACTGATGTGGCAATGAACTTTGTAGTATTTGCCAGCCCACAGGTAAAATGTTCATACTGTTTTGATTTGTATATGAGGGCATTGATATGATTTATTTGGCATAACTGGGTAGTTTTCAGCAGGAGAGCAAGCAATAGGACTTCTTAAAAGGAAATGTAATGTAGTATTATAATCATTCTAGAAGCAAACTTTCATTCGCAAATAATGTACGCAATTAACAATGTGAGTTAGGTGTCAAATACTGAGATACCTGAGACTGCACGTTTCCGCATAAAAGGAAATAACACATAAATTTTTGAGGAATAGTTCAACAGATGCAAAGCCTGCAACTTGTTCTTACTCTGTTGTTGGCCTTGTGGGGTTGTGCACAATTCACTGATTAAATTTTTTTTTAATTGAACTTTTGTAATTGGATGAATGTGAGGAGCAGAAGGTTTTGGTATATAAATCTGGATGGATCTCTGATATCTCTTGTATACCCTGTTCATGTTGAGGGGAACAGCATTATACTCATTATAATGGTCTTTCAGTGACATGAATATGTATTGCTGCGTATTTCAGCTATCTTTATGCAATTCTGAAATACAGCTTTATGTATCCCTATGTAGCTCCAAAATTGAGGAACTCTGCGGGTTCTCATTACTTATTAGAGTCAATTTATCTGAACTCCTGATGCTTAAAAATGTTCCACTTGGCCATGTGCTTTTTGTTAGCAGTTTTGATCAGATGTGATACTGAGGTTATTTGAGAGATACAGTAGAGGGTGTCATAGATTTATAAAATCTTTTAGATAAAGTGTCTTCATGTGTTCTAGGGGAAGAGGGTAATATTTGGAACACTGCATTTGTGTAAAAGTAAAGTTTTGCTAAAGCCTGGGACCGGCATAAAATGTATCTAGTCTATTTTTGTTACATCAAATTAGAAGTTATCCTTATTAAGTGTGATCCTTAAGGTTTTCCCAACCCTCAAATCACTGTAGAACATGCTGAATTTTTTTGTAACAGTAAACAAAATTAAAATCAATACCAAAATGCTGTCTAGCATACTTAGCTAAGATTGTTTTTGGAGTAGACAATGGGAATATCCACTTATTACATCACTTACTCTCTGCAATTCCTGTCTTATTTGTATGCTGCAAAAATGAAAAAAAAAAAATTGATAGAAAGGTGGTGAAAACACTTCAGAAATCAAGATGAAGTTTGTGGATGCTCAAATTTCTGGATTTACTTAAACTTCAAATGAGTTACATTATAACACTGTAGTATTCTTCTGGTTTTGTTTTGGTTCTGGTATAAGACACAGTGACCAAGCAATGGACCACATGTTCAGCACCCACATCAATTGCTTGAGATGAATAATTGTGAAAGCCCTATTGCATGTAACATCTTATCTTAAATAAAACTTTTAATTTCTTAAAAGTAGTGTCAGAATCAAATTGATCACATTCCAAATTCAGAAATCACTGTAGATTTTCAGTCATTAGGTTTGTGTTTTTAAGTCTTTGCCAACATCAGTTCTTCAGATAGTATAAACTCGTGTTTGTCTGACAATATGTTTTAGGATGATATGCAAAACTGACACTGCCTCTGAATAGTTCCTCTTTTTTTTTTGTTCACTATGTATATCTATAAACTTCATTTGCCTTTAAGAAAGCATGTAAAAAAAATACTAGCATATGTAGTTTTTTATGGTGTTATTAAAAAAGAGCAAAGCCTGAATTTTCCATGATCCTGAGAGATTTCTGTTGCTCAGAAACTGGGTAAGTCTAAGCCTTGCAAGGTGGACATTCCCCTCCTTCCTACACAAAAAAGAAAACTGTCATTTTACGTGGAGATTCTATTAAGTGCTTCTTTGCTAAATGTCTACTCAATGGAGGCAGAATAGATATGTAACCTATTTTTCACTGATTGCTAATCTCAGGTCAGCAGGCTCTATCATTTGTGACCTGAGATTTCCAAAAAGGTCATTGAGGATGAAAGGAAGAGACTTTCTTCAAAGAAAGAGGTTTTTCACTTCAGCAGTAGTAGATTGGCATGATAAAAACTAAAATCTTCCTTGTGTTGAAATGGAGATATAGAAAATATAGGTTTTTCTTCAAAGTTGCTGTGTAAGTAGCATTTTTATAATGGATTTTTGACATCATAGTAGTATTAATAAATCTAAGAAATGATGCTGGTTTTGAATTCAGTGGTGTGGTGTGCTATGGTAAGGACTTGCCTTTAGAACCAATTGTAAAATATTTGTATTGAAAAGCAATTATTAGAAGTTAATTTTGCAGCAGCAACTAAATTAATCACCTCCTAAGAAAAACAGTCATCTTTAGTAAAGAAAATGCTATTAACAGGCATTTGTTTTCATACATTCTGTATCCCAATTTGAGTGAGAAGTTCCACTGGTGTTTGTGCTAAAATATCTTCAGCATCATTTATTATGATACATACACATATTCACTTAATGAATTGGATTATGAAATGTAAGTATACTATGTTTTTTTTCCCAAGTCTTAATAAATAAGCACTTATGTTTCTTATATTACTTGAGATAGAAACAATCTCTATAGACATTTTTGCTGGTTTTGTGACCCAATTAAAATATCACAGAGCTAGAGGTACTACAGTTTGTGAAAAGAGACTTGAAATAGGATTTATGAATAAGAGACAAATTAAGTGTATTTAGCTCATTGCTTCTAAGAGTTACGTAGAGGTGCTCACAAATTAAACATTTGTTAGATTTTTTTTTTTTTTACGGCACCAAAATAAAATCTCCAAATCTCCTGATATTTTCTACATCATGTCTTTTTCAGTAATTGCTGACATTTCTAATATCGTGAGTACAGAGGAGTGATGCTCTGGTGTCTGATGCTCTTTCTAGCAGTAGTGGCATGTAGAGGTGATTTTTTTTTTTTTTATTTTTTTTTCATGGAAGACTTCAGTTGTAGAAGACATCCACTCTTACTCAGTGCATTTAGGTGCCACCCCAGCATCTGACTTACCTAGAGCTATATAAAGAGTGTGATAAAGGAGCTAAAGGGGAAGAAATTAAGTCAATGTAGATTAAGGCTTTTGGGCAAAACTTCTTGCATTGAACTTCCTTCCCAGAGATGGTGTTCCTGGGCTATGAAATGTGTTGACCAACAGCAATAACCTGAGCTGCAAAACTTCAGGATGACAAATTTCTTCACAAGAACATGCCTAGGTGATATTAAAATCTTTCAGTATTTAGAATTGCTCTTTACTGAGACACAAAATTAAAAACTAAAACAAGATTGTAGTTTGGAGTTTCTGCTATTTACAAAACTAAGTGAAATGGAGTAACTGAGCTTGCCAAGAAATCTACCCTTTCCACTGTATTGTGGCAGGCTATGGATACAAAGGGCCTTTCCTCCAGCCTAACAACTCCTAGGGAATTTCCTTTGCTTTTCTTCCCAGGGCTTTTTGGCCTTTCTCCCTGCTATAGAGAGAGCCACTGTGTTTGGCTGTCTCCTTGGGTGTTCTCAATGCTGCAGTCAAGTTATTTTGACCTATTTATGCCTCCCCTCCCTGCCTCAGTGCCAGTGCCCTGCAATGGGCTCCCGCTGCTTATGTCCGTCTGGGCCCAGGGAAAGTGGAGCCTTCTCCCTTCCTCTTACACTTCAGAGCAAACTTGAACAAGCTAGGACAAAGCAAATGGGCATCTTTTCTTCTTGTTGTCCAGCTGTCTTTTTTAAACAAAACATGCAATACTACCTTATACACTGTGGGGTTTGTGGGTTTTTTCCTGTGTCCCACCTGCTGGGAACTGATTGACTCATTTTTGCATGTGGATTTAGGAACTGAAGCCTGGGTCTAAAACTGATTTTCCTAATGGTTGGATTTACTTGATAAATATGTCTACACCTCCTGGCTCAGCTGTATTGTTGATGACTTTTTTTTTTTAGTGTTTTTAAGGTAGTACTGAAAAATACCTGAGGAAATAGATCATTACAGAATTTAATTCCTTGCACTCAGCACTGAATCAGGTCTAAATTTATTTTACATGACAGAAGCAGAGTGAATATCACAATGTCCTTGGAATCCGGCATGGTTTTAATTGGATTCTATCTTTTTATAATGTTACTGTGGAATACCAATTTAAATCCTTGGGATTAAATTTATATGACAGGCTGCCATTCTCACTGAAGTGGTGTATCATTTTAATTTATTTATTTTGCTTTGATGTTTCATGACAAGTAATAAAGCATCAGGTCCTTAGTTGCGAAGGCCTTGTTGCTGTTTTTTTTTGTGGTTTTTTTTTTTTTTCTAGAGAGTCCTTACATTTCAGAACCCTTTTGCTGACACGCAGCAAAGTGCAAAAACATTCATTTTAAACAAAGGGGCTAACAGTTCCCAAGCTCAGCAAGAATTCTAGTGAGATAGAATTTAAGATAAGGAAAGCTTCATTTATGTAATAAAAAATAACCTCTGGTAAATGAGGTTTGTAATGCATTATCGTTCTTAGCCTTCCACTGGGCCCATAATTATGCTGAATATCTAATGTACTCTAATAATCTGATCTTAGCTTGATAGTCTTTTCACTTTATGTACAGACTAAAACACTACAACCCAGTAGATTAGAAAATACACTGATTACTTAACTGTAATAAATACATAATGGTGTGAAGGGGAAGATGAAAGCATGAAAATAAATTAAAATGCTAAGAAACAGGTGTGAAGAGACTTTGAAAATAGGTTCACGTTTTTCATTGTCATTATTGTGGTTCCATGTCCCAATCACAGTCATTTTTACTGGTAGTAAGAAAGTAGATAAAAGTAAATCATTCCTAGGTTAATAGGCATATTATTAAACATTTAAAAAAAATTAAATAAGGACACATCTGGAAAAATAGAATTGCTATAAATTAAAATTTAAAAGCTTATTAGCTGGGGAGTATGAGATTTTTAAAATATGTTTCTGTCCCTATGTCCTAGGCAGCAAACCTATTTTAATTTCCAGTGTACAAGACTCTTGTATGCTTGCTAATACCCAGTGAAGTGCATTAACTGTTATGATTGTTTAAATTGAATTTACTGTTTTATCAGCTAGGATTGAAGAAATGGTAAGGATGCTGATGAAGCCTTGTACTGTAGATGTATCTACAAAGCTTCTGTTGGAGGCATCCCCATTTGAATAACTTTGCATAGCATGAGTAGTTTTATGTATATATTGACCTTAGAAAGAATGAAACGGACAAGACCAGGGACTACCATTTGACAATAAGTGCACAGATCATGGACAGATGAGTAAAGTCAAGAATGTGATGATAAGGTCACCAGCTCACATCTTCTGTGACCATGTGTGGTGGGCTGACCTTGGCCAGCTGTCCACGCAGCCACTCACTCATTCCTTCCTCCTCAACCCATGAGCAGAAAAAGCTGATGAGTTGAGATTGCTTGCTAATTTCTGTCATGGTCAAAACAAACTTGACTTAATTATTATTAATTATGAATTTATTGCCAATAAAAATAGATTTGGATGGTGAGAAAAGCAGATGAAAACTCAAGCAGCTTCCTCCCACCCCACATTTCTTCCTGGGTTTGACTTCTTTTCTTCTCTCCCCACCCCTCTACCTCCCCCAGCCGTGAGCGATGCAGAGCATAGAGACTGGGTTGTGTTCCCTCTATAACAGCTCCTTGCTGCATGGGGCAGCCCCTCAGCTCTCCTCAGAGGGAAACCTGCAACCCCTGCTGGTGCCTGGGCACTGGCACCTGAAATATGATGCTGTAGTAGGTAGTAATTTTGACATAAGCACTTAACATAGACATATGTGCTTAGTAACTGAAGTAAATTTTACTTCATCTGGTATTTCAACATTATTTTTTAAATATTTTGGGTGTTGGACTGCACTTGAATCAGATTGGGGCAGTTCAAAAATGTACTTTAAGATGTATGTAAACAGGTATGCATAAGAGACAGATTAATTTTTTACCAATGTTTGATGCTTTCCCAGGTGTATGATCCATGTGTAGAACAACAATTTAATGTAAATCCACAAATCAGCACAGCCCCATGACATAGAGGGCTTCTCATGCAGTAGACCTTTGATTTTGACCTGTAAAAATTATTTATTTTCAACAGCTGTTAGAAACCTTTGCCAAGTCCTTCTTGGGAGGTCGTTGATAATTGGGGCCTAACTGTTTCTATTTTTGCTCTCTTCAAGTTGCATTCACGTTTGGTTTTGGCACTCTAAGATATTAAATTGTACCATAAATTCCCTTGCTGTGCCTTTAAACCTGATAAACTGAATTTTGAGACCACTAGTGACTTTATTCAGACTTGAATTGTCTGTAAATATAAAACTAGAGCCATCATAGAGGGTATAATATTTGTCTTCAGCAAACTTCTTCCTTTGACAAGACTAGTTGTGAATTATTGTCTTCTCAGGGCCAGGTACAGTTTTGGAAGACTGGTGCTGGAGTAGATTTCAAAATTCACCTTGATTTTCTTGATTTTCTTTTCTTTTATTTTCTTTTCTTTTTTTTTTTTTTTTTAAATAGAACTGTGTAGAAAAAAGAGAGTTCTGCTTTGAATGAGCAGTAACAAAAGGACAGGTCACAAAAGTCCACCAGCTTTATTCTTTGGTTCCTGTTCTCTTCATCCCTTTCATCTCCTGGTTATTCTGATTTATATTTGGACTGTAATTAATTGCAACTTTTGTTAGATATTAGAAACTTTACATGTATGTGTTATATTGAATACAGCAGAGTGAGGCTCTCTGTCAACTCTTTGTTTTCATTTTTAAACTAAATTTTAACTTAATATTGTTAAATATCCTTTAATGAAATTCCTGTGTTTTCTCCAGCTATTGTTGAATAGACTATTTCATGCTGAAACAATTGTTTTGCTAAGTTGTTTGAAGCTGCCCGAGGATATGGTTTGATCATTCAAGAAACTGAAGGGATTGATCCTAGTTCTTGTGAACAATCCCTCAATCTGTGCTTGTTTATTGCATTTCTTGTCTTCCTGCTAAACACTAGGATCTGATCAATTTGGTAAAGACCTTTGATATATGACAAAGATGGATGTGGTATTTTCTGTGGTCCTGTTATCAAAATAACTAAACTGTGTGCTGAAGCTATACACATTTAACCACACCAGTCAAACTGAATATAAAGCACTTCAAACCCACTTGGAAAAAGAAGAACAAAAAAAAAAATTGGCGTTCTTTTTTTGGTCTGTAGTAGTATGCAGTGACACGTGTTTGGAGGTATAAGCGAAATTTCTTCTTCCGTTCTTCTAATACAAATTACAGGTACAATGAGTACTGAAAAGATTTCTGAAAAGGTTAGCCAACTTACTAGATGTCCTCAGTTAAGAAAAGTATACCTGCTTGAAACAAGACTGGTCTTTACCCCTCTTGATCCATAGCTTAAAAGTGAAGAATTAGAGTATTTTATCCCTTTTTTCTTGTCAAAGTTTTTTAATTTTCTGTGAAGAGTATCAGAGAAGTTGATTGTACCCTAGAGAGCCAAAGACTGACTGTCCTGGATATTACCTGAAAGCAAACAAGAGAAGTCAAAGGAGAAGACCTATTTGGAAGGAGCAGATAACTATTCTCCAGAGTTTGGAAAGACTAAATTTTACTCTGGAATTTGATAACACTCTTGATGATTACTTTGGGGTTTTCTTTCCTTTTTGTGCTTATTATAATCATTTTCACAGGTCTGAAAAGAACTTTTGAGCCAGAATAAGGCTCTCCATTCTTTAACCGCCATGACAGACTAGATACATTTGATATAAGATAGATGAGTAATTTGTTAGGAGAGAATACATCTCTTTTTAATGGTAAATGTGAGAGAAAAATCTGAATTGATAAGATTTGAGACCTGGTAACTTTGCTAGGTAACACATACTTTTTTTTTATTTATTTTGATTGGGTTTGTCCTATCATTAACTGAAGATGTTGGTTGTAAAACCGTCTATCCGTGCACTTAAGACAGCTTAAATCAGAATAGTAGTGAAGCAGTAAATTTAAAAGAACATTAAATCACATTGGTTCTATAGTAGTCTCTAGATCAGCACAATCAGCCACAAGTACACAGAAATGAAAAATTCCATTTGCTTCTGAAATATTAATGAGTACCAAGATTTGAAATTAGTAATATAACCACTATGACTATAAGACATTTCAATGTTCCCCACTTTCACAAAGAAAATTAGCCTGATAATTTTATAAAGAACAATTTTACTTTCTTCTTTACTGTCATTTTAAGACTTAAAGTGAGCATTTATATAGTAGTGTGGCTGAAAATGTTTCAAATTTATTTAGTTTCAACTATATTAGTTACTTGCCTACCAATAGTAAGCAGCAATAAACAGCTGCTGCATTGACAGTATAAGAGGTTTATACTACAGCTTGTTGGCATTTGAAGACAAACAAGAGCACTCAGATCTATGTAACATAATATTTTAGTTTCTAATATATAGTTACAAGAATCTTGTACAAAAGTAGGTGGAAATGGCTTAATTTACAAATTCTAGGGGTTCAAACATGAATGCTTTCTTCCCGTAGTACTATTAGATGACTCTGGGAGGTGACTGGCTCTGTCCAAGTGATGATTCTTCTGTAGCTCCCACTGCATCGTGGTGTAAAACAGTTTGTTTACGCTATGACTATTAAAGTTAAGTACGTGCTCGCCTAGTGTAAAGAGATTATTTTCATCTGTTTGCATTGCCACTGTTACCTGAAAATCAGTTTGGGTTGATGTAATTGAGAAAACATTGCTCCTTGTCCAGGATAGCTACAGATTTAGTGATGTTAGGTGGAGCTGAAAGCAGGGGTGTTAATGTTTATATATTTGAGCAATTTACCCATAAAGAAGCACCGTTTCTCTTTTTGCCTTAAGAAACAAAGATTTTTGAAGAAACCATGTGAGGTCTATTGGTTGTTTCAGCTAATTACACAGAAACATAAGATTTATGCTGGTATTTTCTCAGGAAATCAGTAAAACCTTATACATGTCTTGGCTTTGATAGAATTATTTAGTACCAACAACATAATATAGTACAGCAAATATTTTATGCTTCACAGAGAAATAAATGTATTGTAACTTGTGACATACATACTAACTCTGCATGACCTCTTTGTTAGACTTTATACTAAGATAAAAAATAAACTGCTTAACAGCTGCTCTGTTGCTAATCTTGGGGGTTTATTGCTTCTGCACGTCTTTATGCAGACATTAATTTTCCAAAAGTATTCTTCCTGGAGTATTCTGAAGTATTTTCAGAAATTAGCAGTTATCAGTCTAACACACTGTGCCTTCTGGAAACCTGATCTACAACCCTAATTCATGTTGTTATATTTGAGAAGGCTTTGGTTTGCACAAACTGCACGTGTACCTTTAGGAATCTGTAAAATAATTGGCATATAACTTAGTCATGCATACTGGGGCTGATAATACTGTACTCTTTATTTAGTCTGTATATTAGTATTGCAAAGAGATTACAGAAGATTAGTCTTCTAAAATTTTAGTGGATTAGGCTAGTCCATTACTTAAGGAACACTTTTTATGATTCTAATTTTTGGGCATTGGCCTCTTTAAGGCTTCTTTAATTGTAGGGTTTTAGGAAACTATTACTATTAAATTGCAAAAATTGATTTTGGCGTAATAAAAATGTGTTTTACAATCCATATGTTAAACTGGTTCATGCAAAAAATTGTGTTATGCTGTAGTTGGGGCTGTATCTTTTAGGGACAGATTTGGAAGTTACACAATAGTTCAGAATTGTATGTTCCACATGAATGTCTTTGTATAGCAAACCTTGAATTTATTTTGTTCTAACAATGTGTGTGATCTTGAATGACTTTGTATCAGGAAACTTAAGTCATGCTGTTAAGATTGTGAAATCCAAATTTTATTTTGTCTCATTTTTTTCCTCTACTCACATTTCTTGGAAACTTGACTGTTGTCAACCTAAATATATCCTGTTCTCTTCCTCCTTTCTTCAGCCGCTATTTCTAATACGAAAACACAAAAGAGGCTTTGTGGGTAGAAGTATGAATGGCAAGCTTGTGATTTAATGAAAGACTGGACTCCTAGACCTCAGCGGGTAACAGCCATCTGTTGGGGGTTTTATTCCTACTTGTTGACTCTTACTTTTCTGCCAGAAGTAAATTGTTTGGGTTTGGGTTTTGTTGTTTGTGTGTTTGTTTGGATTTTTTTTAAATCTGTTATACCTTCGGTTACGTGATATGTGAAGCTTGACATATTGAGCATATGAATCTCTCATTTGAGGAAAGAGCTAACTCTACTACTGTGCCCTGTATGGGATAAGAATCAGTCAATGTTAAAAAAAACAGTGGATTTTTCTTACTGTCCTCCCTGACTCTTTCAATTTGCCAATGATGCATTAAGTAGGTCTTGTTGTGATTTATATCCTCTGCTTTGACCCTTGAATGTGAGAAGAGTTTGAAACTGTGAAATTCACAGCCATGCCACAGCAGAAGACCACAGAAGCCTCTGTTGGGCTATCAAAGGTATTACTGGTCCAGAGGTTGGGAACTCATGGGTGCAAAAGCTAATGAAGGCAAATTTTTTTTGACACCTCAGCAAAAATTCTGAAAAAAAATCCCCATCAGAAGTCTGCAGTGTTTCTTTTGTTACAGTTGTATTTTTCAGAAAAACTCTGGTAGCAAGGGCTGAAATCCTACAATTCACTCGCCACTGCAGAATTTTCCTGCAGCTGACTGCCTGTTGTATTATATTAGTAGATATAGCTAAAAATAAGAATAGTTTGTTTCAGTAAAAGAATTCTCTCACTAATTTTAAAATTATTTCTATTGTATCTGCATTTTTGGTTTTGGTATTTTTTTAACAGCAAATGTAAGAAAATGGTAAGTAACTTGAGACTTGAACTAGACATATTCAGGAAAAAGTATGTGTTGTGTTACTGCTTTGCTCAATATTTATTTTTTATGTCCACTAGAGCGGAAGTGATGTTATATGACTACAAGAAAGACAAACAGAGAGAGCAATATGTTATTAGTTCATCATAAAGGGTTGCTGTGAGAACACATGTCTACATGGGCATGTGCTTAAGCCTTACGTCTACCCTGCGGCTGCAAGATACGGCATTAAACCTCTTCGGAGCATAGGCTGTCTGATTATATAGGCTTAACCTGGGAAAAGCCTAGTACATTTTAAAAACACATGGTTAGGTTTAAATTCTTCAAATCAGTATAGTTTCATTCGACATCATAAATCTAGTTAAGCTAAAAGTTACCTTGCGTGAATTTTGTGAAAGGAGCTAGGGACCTGGCTATGCAGTTTGAAACTTTTAAAGGAAATTGGAGAGCCTGTTTCTATAATTCCCTGGTTTGATTTTACTCCACAACATTAAAAGCTTTGAAAATGTCCTTGCCTTGCAACTGAGAATTCTCTGCATTCTTCCCACAAAAAATGTCAGCATTATATATATATTTTCCTCACCCTCTCCTCCATACTACTTCCTTGATGCTGCCCCAGTGGTGCAGGGAGTGCTGAAAAGATCTTCTGTCCCTTGCAGTTCAGATACCCTCTTAGGATAATGAAGACTTTCTTTACAATTGGTAACTGAGAGAATTAGTAACTCGTTCCTGTACTTGTCATCTGTCTTTTGTTAGGAATTATGGTAACACACCAATTCTCTAGGCTTTTCCACTAGTAAGGAGGGAGATGTTTCCATGAGTAGGAAGCTGTTGCAAACCTTGAAGAGTGGCTTGCAAGCTGAGAAATGCATAACTAGCAGTTTGGCAGAAACACAGGTTTAAGATTTACATTGGATCTGGCGGTGTTTGTCCACATCAAGTGTCTGATTCTAGAGGTTCCTCACAACACAGGAAAAAAAGTTATGATGCAATAGATTTGTACCAAAAGTATCATCTAAAATTCAAACCATTTCTTTTTACCTTTGAATCTGTGTATTTGTACAGTAAATACATAAATAGAAATATCCTTTCATAGTTGATTTAAATAATTGAAGGAAATTCATGCCAGATTGAAAGATGTTATGTTTTGCTAATTAGAAATAGTACCATATAAAACTTGTATTTAATCTCCAGTAACTATTCATATGTTTGTTATATGATATTTAGGTTTCATACTACCTGACCAAATGGATATTTCAAATGCATAGAATAGTAAACCAGTGATGACCCACATAGTGCTAAGTCTGTCTGCAAGCACTTTCTACCCATCACGATTATTCGTGCAGGTCAGTAATTGTGGTGGTGTTCCATTAAGCTTAGATACAAGTAAAGCTTAAAAGCCCCTTTACAAGTGTTTCTTGTTTGGGGATTTTGTTCTGTGTTCTATGGTGACAGTTCTTCCAGTATATCAGAAGGCCTCTAAAAACAAGACAGGTACTATTTCATTGTATGAGCAACACACTGAACTCTGTCAATTAAACAATTTAGAAAGATGATAACTCTGTAGGAGTGGTTGTGAAAAAAAAAAAAAGTATCTTGGACAAATGGTCCCCAGGAAACTGCTTAAGACTATGTCCTGCTACATGGAAATTCCTTAGAAGTAGGCCCAACTGGCAAATCAACTTCCATCTCAAATGTTAAACATTGTAAGATTAATGGGTTATTTTGCTTTGTTGTTGTTATTTTTATTTCTTCATTGTAAAGTAATTCAAGATAAAGAACAAGTAAATTTTCCATAAACTTTTGTCTAACTGGTAAGTACGTCCTCAGCTTACATATCTCTACTACATTTTCAGCATCCAGAAATTGTTGAGTGTTTTAGAAGCTGTATAGCCAAAATCCTGAGACGTCAGAGGCTTGGTGGTGTTTGAGATTCTGGCATACTTATGGGTTTTGGCAAGTATTGCTTAGTTGTAACTGGGGTGAATGGAAGGGATAGAAACAGGTATGTTCCTAGCAGCAATGGAAAAGTTAATGCTATGTCTCGTAGCTTCTTCCCAGCATGTCAGTTGTGTGGCAAACTAGTGAATGATTTATTGGGACAACACTCACACACCTTTAAAATCTGCCACTACACTTTATTAATGTTTTTGCAGCAGCTTTCTCTTAGATTCATGATCAATGTTTTCTCTCCAAAGGTTTGCCTGCAACCAAATTATGATTTGTTGCCATGTCCTCTGTTTGTTCTCCATTCTCTCAGAGAAGCGTGGTCTCTTTCCTCCTCTTCCTTCCATGGCATTAATTTGGCGCCTAGGAAAAGGACAAGCTTTGATACTACTACTGCTATCTGGCAGTTCAAAATGCCTCCGCCACGCCTGCTGTGACATATTCTTTCTCTCCTGGAAGTGCGATTCTGACATAACCCAGATGTACAGCATGAAAGGTTTCCTGAAATGCTGCCTCCTGTGCATTAGCAAAGTCTTTCAGGATCTGCTCTGTGGTGATAGAAAGGAGGTTCTTAAAGGTGAAAAAGGCAATTTGAGGGTTTGAAAAACGAGGCCACTTCCTTAGATGTTTGACTCACTCTGACTTCAAGGACAGTTGGACATACCAAGATTTGTCACCAGCTTCAAAAATAAAGGTGGTGGAATTGTGCCTTGTCTGCAAAGTGACTAGAAGATAAGTGTGATGACTCTTTTATGTTAACTCTTTGTGTATAGGACTATTTAGTTGTCCTGTATACTGATGAAATAAAATTTAAAATGATAGTTCTCCCTGGAAAAAGAAGGAGGTAAAAGTGGATCTGAAATTTTCGTGCAAGTTACATTGCTTATGCAGAAGTGTCCCAATGCTACTCTCAGTTACCAGGTAACCTGTTCGCACAGCTTGGATTGGAGGGGCTCTGCTACTGGAAGGGAAGTCATGCATCTAACTATTCATAAATGTTTCTTTTCTCTTTCTTTCTTTCTTTCTTTGGTTTTATATATATATATATATATATATATTTTCTTTTTTTTTCCCCCTGTGGTAATCTAGTGAACACTGACATGCAACTAGCTAATTTGACATTTTGGCTACCTCAAAAAGAGCTAATTTCTTAAACTAGGTCTCTCACTACTTAAAGATTCACTTTTGTCTCTCACTACTTAAAGATTCACTTTTGCTCATTTTTTGATAAACTAGTATGTGGCTGGTTGGCTGAGGTTGTGGTAAAGGAATATCTGTGGCAATTTGGTTCTGATATCTTTATCCTAAACATAAAATCATTTAGGTTGGAAGAGACCTTTAAGATCATTAAGTCCAACTGCTAATCTAGCACTGCCAAGTCCACACTAAACCATGTCTTTAAGTGCCACATCTACATAACTTTTAAATACCTGCATTGATGGTGACTCCACCACTTATTTGAGCAGCTAGTTCTAATGCTTGACAGACCTTTTGGTGAAGAAATTTTTCCTAATATTCAAGCTAAACCTCCTCGGACACAATTTGAGGCCATGTCATGTTGTCCCATTACTTGCTAATTGGGAGAAGAGATTGACATCCCCCTCAATACAACCTCCTTTCAAGTAGATGTAGAGAGCAATAAGATCTTTCCTCAGCCTCCATTTCTCCAGGCTAAACAAGCCCAGTTCTCTCAGCTGCTTCTCAGAGGACTTGTGCTCTTGCTCTTCTCCGGAAATGTTCCAGATCCTCAATGTCTTTAATGTGCTAAAGGGCCCAAAACTGGACACAATATTCGAGGAGGGACCCCACCAATGCCAAGTGCAGGGGGGCAGTCACTTCCCTAGTACTGCTGACCACACTATTTCTGTTGCAAGGCAGGATGCTATTGGCCATCTGGACTACCTGTGCATGCTCTTGATGCATATTCAGCTGGTCGNCCAGCCCTGGAAGTGTTTAAGGCCAGGCTGGATGGGGCTTTGAGCAACCTGCTCTAGGGAGAGGTGTCCCTGCCCATGGCAGGGGTGTTGGAACATGATGATCTTTAAGGTCCCTTCCAACTCTAACCATTCTATGATTCTATGACACTTGGCCTTGTTGAAACTCCTACCATTGGCCTTGGCTTATTGATCCAGTTTGTTCAGATCCCTCTGTAGAGCTGTCTACCCTCAAGCAGATTAGTGCTCCCTCCCAACTTGTTATCATCTGCAACCTTACTGAGGGTGCACTCGGTTCCCTTGTCCAGATGGTTGATAAAGACATTAAAGACAACTGACACTAGTACTGAGTCCTGGGGAACACTACTTGTGACTGGCTCCCAACTGGATTTAACACCGTCTGATAGAATTTTTTGGGCCCAGCCAACCAGGCTTTTTTTTTTTATATCCATTTTTATGGATACTCAGTGAAGAGTATCTGTATGTTGGATCTGTATTTCTTACTTATGTGCTTTATTTACTTTTTCCTGTGCTATAGAATTAATAGTATTTGTGTAAGAAGATACTACTATCTTTTAGTTTAAGAATATAGTTGTTAATAAAGACCTGAATATTCCCTGGCTCAAGTTGGGGCATGGTTATACTCTTCCTCACCCTTGCACCCTCCAACCTTCCCCTGACTCCAGAATTTGTGCCTGACTTTTGTAAATTAAATACTATTGCCAAACCAGTCCCAATGAATGGGGGGGTTGCCGCAGAAAAGAATGGAAATGGAATTTGGCTCATAATCCAGTTGCTGTGCCTTTTTGCATGATGAACTCTCTCTGTTAACAAATGGGTGAAAAAATGTGTTTAATGCATTCCTTTATCTGGTATAGACGTAATTAGGTTTTGGAATTTGTGGTGCTTTGGAGACCAGTGTAACTTCTATGTATGACTCATAGTGAAAGAGATAAATGCATTGAAATTTGTTTGGAAACCTTTATTCATTTTTATTGAATTTTATCTATTTGCATGGGTGATTGTATGAACACATGGTATAATGTGGGGAATAGTCTAGTGACTTCAATTAAATTATACCTCATATTTTATTTTGTCTTTGAAACTGCTCTCTAAGAGCAAAATTATTCATTTTTGTTTGTATTCTATCTTTAACCCCAGTTTTATTTGTTTTAAATTTGTCAGTCTAATAATTGACTTCCTGGTCAGGTCAAATACGTATTTGCCTTATCTATCATGTGATGTTGACTAACCTACTCCTACTTACTGTGAGAAGTAGAAATGTCTCTGGAGTTACAAATGACAAATTTGAAAGACTGAATTAGGGTTTTTCTCCAAATATTTCTAATTTGGTGGTGAGATTACACTTGAAAAAAAAAAATGAACTGGTTGCAGGCTTTCTAACATGCTGTATCCTGCAGGAACAGCTACCAGGGTATGATCATTGTGTCTTCACTGAGACTAGCTTTCACTGTATGAGGCTTAGGAGCATCCCAGGGGACCGTTCCTCCACAGTGAAAAAGAAATTTTACAACCCTGAAAGTTGCATGTTAAGATAACCAGAACCCACTATTATTTATTCAGGTTAAGGCTTCAATCCAGCCTTATTATTTTTGCAGTTCCCCATGTGCTGAAGACCAGATAACCTTTCTTCGACCTGTAACATCCCATTTCCCTAAAGATGCTCCATCTGAAGCTGTATCCCTCCTACTCACGAGATGAAACGGTCATTTCAGTTGGGAGACTTCATGTATTTTCTGAGTCTTAATTGCTTCTTTTTTAACATAGAAGAAAAAGAAATGAATTAGAGGTCTGCAGATAGAAATCCAAATAATATAAACCTGGGGGAAACCATAAGAGTAGGTGCTACAACCGAAGGTGATGAGAAAAAGGATCAATGTGAGGGGGTTTTATTAGAAGTTCTGTTTTTCTGTTTCAACTTTTACTCATTTTCAGAGCTTATTTTAGGATAATTTTTATGATCAGCAGGCAAGAGGAAAGTGAGGCAAACTAAAGGCTACCATAATCATATTACTGCAATTGCAAACTGAAACTTGAACAGAAACCTGTCGACTTGATTAATTCAAAAGAGGCACTCAAAGGCAGACTGTCTTCCCATGTGCATGTTACATTTTTACATGAGCATCGAGTATGAAAAATTCATAATGCAGCTTAGTGTAACAGAAAAGTATGCTTTAAGAAAATGAAAGGGAAATAGTAGGTGTAATGAGCAGAATGCTGAATTCTTTTTAAGAAAGAAATGAACTCAAACCAAACCACAAGCAAACAAAAACACCAAACTCAAACGTCAAAAACCTAACCCTATTTTCTCCAATATTCAGGTTTAAAAGCAAGCAATACTTACTGATAGTTAAGCTCTGTGGCTGACTGTTTTCAGAATCACTTCTTGGAATTGTCTTCTTGGCAATGTATATCAAGAAGTTTACTGAAGGTAGATTTTGGACATCTGAGGCTTTGTTGTTGTTCTTGTTAGTGTCTCTATTAATAGAAATTGCTTTGCCTTTAAACACTTTGAAGAGTCCAGAGTATCGAGTTTTCTACACAGGATACTTGATACCTACGTGTCCTCAGTTGCTTGGATTTTCCTGTAACAAAAGTATGACTTGGATTTCCTAAAAATGAAGGATTGGGTGTTGGGTTGGTCCTAATATGTGTCTGTGCAGAAATTTTCCCAATATCATGTCCTAGGATGATATTATAACACTGTCTTTACTGCACGTATCTTATGTATGAAGTGCTACATTACTAATATAGATTAAAATAAATGTAACTCTGATTGTGACATGCCTGAAAGGTACAAAAGATGGGCCACCAAAGTAATATGGTGACATTAGTATTCAGTAAAATACATGTCTGGTATCAAATATAGCCCTTTGAAAGTCAGTTTATCTGTAAGCATATATTCAAGTGATTTGTTGAATTGAACACTACTTGCGGAATACCATAGTTCTGAAAAACAGAAAATGAAGACTGTTTTATTTCAGTGGAGGAAAAAAACTGCATTAATTTTAGCAGGTAGTAACCTCTATTTGTCACTTTGCTGATATGCAAAAAGAATTGTCATTTACATGTCTGTTTTTCAACTACATGTCCATGTATTCCAAAAGTATGAAAGTTAACATTAGTAACAGTAGTATTTTTGTTCTCTGTTGTCTGGAAAGGAAGGAAGATAGCTGCCAAAACCTCCAGTGATGAGTAGAGAGAACTCAGGCAAGAGGAGACTCATCTAGAAAGAATGACTGATCTATGAGAAATATTCTTAGTTTTTACAGAAATGTTCTGTACTTGGCTGCAATAGCAGTTTTTCTCTTTTCTTGGGAGTCTGAATCTCACCGTGACTATGTAAAAGGGATTTAATAAATGAAAAGGTAGAGATCAGAGGAATGTACCCAGATTCTGTGCTTCTGCATTTGTCTATTAACTTTTTCAGGGTTGTATTTATCCTGACGTGTTCTACCAACCCATAGTTACAATGTTCCAGAACACTGCACTTGGCAGCTCAGCTTTTTCTCTCTTAATCCCTTTCTTGTTTATCAGGCAAGCATCACTTGACAAAAAAAGGATTCTGGAATGCTTCAGAGTTGGCTTGTTAGTTGATTAAAGAACAACTAAACGCATATATTGAGATTGAGAACTGAAGAACCTCACACACTTTCTGTCACTAGTTTTCTTCATTTGGTAAGGACATTCAGAAAGGAAGATGTTAGTCAAACAAATAGGAGAAAAATAATCAGATTTTTCAGCATTGCTATTGCCTGGATAAGGTGACTTTCTACGAAATGTTAATGAAACTGTATATTCATGGGTAGTATTGTGAAGTTGGCATTTACCTTTATGCTTTGTCTCTTCATAAAATCTTGGGTTTTCTTTACCAGTTTAATACACAGCTATGTATTTGGCTGTAACTTTATTATATTTATGTCATTACTAATTAATCACTGACAGCAATATTTTTTAAATATTTTTAGTTTTATTAATATTTTAAGAGTTACATGGGCAAAGTTCTATGGGTGTGCAGAAAAAAAACCCATGCCAAGCCCAGTCTCTCAAGACCAGTGAGGATTTTTTTCTACTAAGACTGTTACTGCTTTCACCAATACAGAACAGTACCATGTTTTCAAGGGATTTTTGGTAATTCTGAGTTGTTGGTCTAAACTGCAACTAGTTTTATCCATGTTCTGCCTCCCTATTCAGCTATCACTTTTATTGGTTCATATTGGCTTCCTTATTTTCCCAACCAATAACTATGTAGGCTTACCAATGGATTTTAAGGTTAAATAGCCCTCTAATGGTCATTTTGTCTGTTTGGTTGTGTGACTCAAACCTCGCATTTCCTGCAGTAACTCTCGCATCAGATATAGTGTGGTCCCTGGTTGAGTTAGACCTTGTTTTTTTAAGGGATATTGGGTGTGGATTTTGAGACTTCAAGTGACAGAGAATTCAGAACACCTGTAGGTATATTGTTCTAAGGTTTGAGTTATCCACATGGTAAAATTGTGTACTTTGTTTGTAATCTAAATTGGTTCATCTTCAGCTTCCCTTTACTGGGTATCAGGTGCTGGGAATTCAGTAGTGATTTCACAAAGCTCTTTAGGAAAAATGATCTTAAATTTATACAGAGTGAGGAGAAAGATTTCTGTGAGAAAAGATGCACTTTTTGGAGGGAGGAATTTTAAAAGACGGAAAAGAATCTGCAGTGAGCAATTTTAAATGTGAAATGTATTGCAGCTGTGTAACACCAAACAGTAGAGAAACACAGAGAGGTAAAAATCACCTTTTCCCTCTCTTTGGTAGCCTAAGCCTATGATTTTAAAGTTGAAGTGTGATTTGATAGTTATACTGAATAATGGGAAGACAGAATTTTCCCTAGTATGAAAAGCATAATTTACCAATACCACCACTGAAAGGGGCAGCTTTAGCATGTTAGTGAGAAACTGTGTTTCATGCACAGAGAAGGAATGCAGATACCATGTCATCCAAGTTTTATGTCCCCAATAGATTTGCTAGGCTTCACAGCTGAACTAAAACTAACCTTTGCTGAATTGCTCTGTGCAGCGTACACTCAGATGTGTATTTCAAAAGTCCCCAAGAATTCACTGTAGGAAAAAGAAACCTTATTGAGTATACAAAAGCTTGAACAACTCTCATTTTAAAGATTAATGTAGGCGACTTTGATTTATCAGCAATATGTGCCTCACATCAGCGGTTGAACCAATGGATAGTCCATTGGGCAAGGGAGAAAATGAATACTATTAAATCATTTTTTGTCCCTTTTAACTGTCATCTTATCCTTTTCCTACTATGTGAGTGTTGCTGTGACAATATTTGGTGCATTCAGTCATTCACTGGCTGTTGCGTATTTCATTTGTTCTGAAAACTGCTGCCCCTGGGGAAGAAAGCAAAGAAAAACAAAAACATTGCCACAGGTCATACTTTGAGGAATCCAATTTTACCAGTAGAAGTCTAGAATTCACAAGCTGTAATCTGATGTTTTAAAGTCCCTAAGGTCAACAGTGAAACAATCCAATAAAAGGGGCTTAAAAATGTAGATCTTTATAGAATTTGCCTCTAGAACTGCTTTAAAACTACAATATGCCACTGCCCTAACCTATTAAAAATTGAACAAGTTAATTGATTTGGTGAGTTAGAGGTTTGTGCAGTTTTATTGTGGAAGATTTAAATTTATCAGGACTAAACCTAAAATAAAATAATGAAAATTTAGTACTTCACTGGGGGAAAAGAGAGAAATATGAGCATAATAAGTAATAACTTCAGAATATCAATTTACTTGTCATAAGGTTGACCTAGGGTTAGTTTAGCTGTGATTAATATATGGTTTTTGCTAGTTTATCTTTTATGTTATGGTAAAAAAATATTTTCCTCCCACTGAGGCATGGAAGAGAGTTGATAGCAAACCAGCACAGTAAGCAGTCACAAAAAATGCGTTTGTGTTAAATGCTTAAGATTGTTTTAATGACATTTTATAGATACACGAAAACATCTAAGTTCTGACATACATAGAAAAGCTTTTTAATTTTTAAATAATGTTTATACTTTTATTCATTTGGTGATGTCTACGTATTACTAGCTAGGTCATCAAAAATAACATAAGGACACACTGTTTTAAGTCCATAAACTTCCTTAAAATAATCTAACAATGCTTTCAACGCAGATACTGCCTAATTTGACATCTGTTCATGTGATAGATCATCTATTGGTCTTTTAATTGAAGGATAATAAAGAGCTTGGTTTTAAAAATATTTTTATAGATATCTATAGAGTGGAATGCAATTTATACTAAAAATAATATTTTTTTCTTTTCTTACAGTATCTCTAGGAATACCTGCTTGTTTAAGAAATGCTAATAATGTAGAATCCCTGGACAGTTTTGAGAATAGATAAAAATAACATTTGGGTCTTAATTTAGCAAGCACTTGAAAACTAGTGCGGTGTCAATTGATGAACAGTGACTCTAGAGAGGCATGAACTGCTTAAGGTTAAGCACGTGCTTAGGAAATCTTGTCAAAAAATGACAGTGCTTCCTGGGCTCAGTAATAGCAGGGAGGCAGAGCCTGTCCAGAATTTATCCTGCATAGTCTTCTGTATTTTTTTTATTGTTATTAATGCATCTTTTTTCCTGGTGAGGTTGCTCTTGGATGGGACATACAGATCTCTAAATGGGTAGAAATCAGGTCCTTGAACTGGAGTGGTATTGAAATGTATCTTAAATATAGATCGAGTGGAAAGCAAATCTGTTGTTTGAAGAAATCACTTCACGCTAAGAAAAAAAAATATCTTATTTTCCCTTAAACTAGGGTTTGTAATTTAAATCTGTAGTTGATGAAATAATTTTGATCAGGTCACACTCATAGAATGGTGTTTTTTTCATTCCTCATGAAATTCTAACACAGGGCTAATACTACTGTGAATATAGTGTTAAGGATTGGTCACCTGGTAAACTTTTGTTTTGGCCTATTAATCAGGGGTAGAAAATGTTGAATGCCTTTGCACTAAAAGTATACTCTAGCTGTTATTCAAAAAGTATGTGTAGTAAAGTCATAGGTATTAAGAAAAGCTTGGATTGTCTCTAACATAAAGTATATAACTGTCTGTAAACTATCAATTGTATAGCTATTTTTCATAATAATACTGGGGCGGTAGCCAGTCTAAAACATAAATCAACACACTCTGTTCTTACTGGGTTTAGAAAAGATGTTTTTATAGGTAATATTTATTCACTAAAACTTAGTAAATTAACGCAGAGAACTGCCACTCCCTGTAAAATATCTATATGTTACCAAGCATATTGCTCTTCTCCCCTAAAAGGTAGGCACAGTGTTAACATTTCATGTTTTGTTAAGTATTTAAATGAGATGGAAATTTATAAGCTCGCTCGCCCTGAATAATTTCCTAAGTATCAACCTGGCCAGAAATTACTAAACCTAACCAAAAAAAAATTTTCTGACGTCATGATTTGATCCAATTGTTGCATAAAAACCTATACTCCATTAAAACAAATGTCTTTCTCAGTCATTGTAACTGCAATATGGTTTCTAAACTAACGAAGATGTTAACTGTAAGATAGTTCTCACTCTGCCTGCAATCCTGGACACATCGAATACACGAACAGAACACTGAATTTTTGTTATTGAGTCTTTCCAAATTCAAAAGGTAGAAGCTGCAAGTAGGAGAAAAAGAGACAATATATATTAATTTTTTCACAAAATGCAATAATGCCTGACCACAATTCAAGGACTTGCTGATAAACTTTTTAGTCTAACTTCACAAGGTATATCTGATATTTTTAAGTGGGTTACAGTGTTGGGGTTTTTTTCCTTTGATTGATTTGTTGATTTTGCTTCCATATTTCTCAGTTCGGTACTGCTAGTGTAGGGACACTGTACTCTTCCCCAGACAGGGATTAAAGGGCCATATATGACTCCCTATCCTGCTAGTAGTCTGTATCATTTCCTGCTTAGAAACATTAAAACAGCTCTAGAGTCTCTCTGTTATTGACTTCCATTTTATGTTCCTGATATGTAACCCAATTCACAGGTACAGCTGGAGGAAGTACATTCTCCATCACAATAATTGTAGGCATTGAGAAGTGATGCTTTGTCATGATTTCTAAGTGGCCTTTTTGCATTTTATCACAAAACATTTTAAACAATGGTGTCTTTTAAGACAGCTACATGTCATAAAGTCGCCCTTTGCGTTCTCACATTTTAAGCTATCCCTCCTGGCCTTGGCTTTTCAAGACTTCATTTCAATCAGATGTAAATAACAACATTTCAGCATCAATATTGAAACTCTGTGGTGTAATTGTCTTAAAGTTGTTAAAATTCACAGGATCATCATGGTGTACGTTGCTTAATCAATTCTTTTAGAAACACAGAATTGACAGTTTAATGAGAAAAGCTTTCCCACCATCACAGTCTCCTCCTCCTCATCACAAGAGTCAGTCTTACATTAAAGAAATGGTTAATCCTATTTTATTTCCCTTTCATGAAAGGCTGAGCTGTCCCAGGTGTAACTTTCCTTTTTGCTGGATGAGGAGGCCAAGTAAAGTACTTGCTAAAGTACTGAGATAATCAATAAGCATTAGTTCTGTATTGTTCATCTTCTGTACATTTCGGCACATGTGTTTTATTTAGTTTCTGCTCTTTTGCTAGCCCAGCTCACTACTGACAGAGACAAGCCAGCTATTCAAGGTCAGGCAGTTCCTTGGTTTTGAACTTTTCTTTGGCTCTTCTCCCATTGTAATTTGAATTAGCCTTAGCTCATCAACATAGCTTTTAAAAAAATGCCACTGAGATCATAGTTTAACAAACTGAGAAATGAATGCGTTGACCTTAAAGTTTTAAAGGGGATCACAGTATGATTTTGCTCATGGCCTCGTTGGTCTCACTGTGGAGTAACACCTTCAAGTAAATGTACTTTCCTACGACTCCACTCCCTGAGTTTAAGGATCTCTCTCAATTAGCTGAAGTATTCTCCTTTTAGAGCTCAAACATCTTGCGGTAGGTTAGCTGAGTGGTGTAATTTACTGGAGACTTTTTATCAGGTCATTGAACTTTTAAGCTGTGTAAAAGTCAGTGTGTTAGAATCCCACAGTGAAAGATTATTTAAATATTTGTATTTGAATATTACCTAGATCTGAGGATTTCACAACTCCTCACCCCTCAGTTTCTGACAAAGCCCTCAAGNAACACAGCAAAACGAAACCACAAACCAAAAGATACTTCAGCTCCTTGAGAGAGAGGCAGCAGAGTAACTTCAAGCAAAGCCTGACATTCTTTTGTCTCAGCCCTGGGCTCAGCTGGTGGGAATGCCTTTTTTCTCATTTTCCTTAGAAAGTAAACCCCTATCACAGAATGGTATGACTGTATGTGCACTTATTCTAGTGTCTGACTTTTTATTAACTGGACATTACCACTCATGTTCATTTACTAGGAGCCTTTTAACTTTATTCTGCTTTGCAGGGTCTGATGGGAGGGAATATTGTAATACCAGAAGGGAATATCTGATTAAGTGTTGATACTGTTGTATATAATTTAACTGAAGAAAATAGACAGTTTAGGTAGACTTTATATAAAGCAATGTGGTTTAGCCACTCCAGTCATTTTTAAAAAGATTGAAATTAATTTCAGTGCAGGGACTACCTACACTAAGATGAACTGGGTATGCAGGATTTCATGTTTAGAAAAGTATGAAAATGCAAGATTAAACTCTGTTCATTTAAATTAAAGTTCAGTAGGGTGTGTGCATTCTGGTATAATTGTTTGACTACGGTGTGCAAACCTTTCTTTTGCTTCTTTTCTCTATTCATAATGTGATTTGCATAATAATTCTTTAGACTCTGAGCTGTGAATATTATCTCATTAACATAATTACCTAATTTCTTGTTTTGTGAATGACAATAGATAAGTAATAATAGTCTCAGCTCATTATCACACTTTCTTCTGTGCTTCATGATCACAGTAAACAGATTAGAAATGTGATTTTATTTTATATTTTTAAAGGAGAGATTATTCAAATAAGCAGAATGATTATGCCCCCCATTTATGCACATTCAAAGCACCCAGGAGATTCTTGCTGTGGACTGCAGCATCCTTTCGGGAAACTACTTGAAACCTTGATCTTTATTAAGACTCCCTCTTCATTGGAACTAGCTTTAATGTATTTGGATGCCACAAGGTGCATTAAGCACCAATTTTATCCTTTAATTTAAGGAAATTAAAACCAGATAATTAAAGGGTTTTAGGCCCTGCAGAGCCAAGTCTGAGGTACCTGTACTGACATGTGGAGAAAATGTGTGTATGTAAAAAATAATAATCACAGTTTCATCACAGTTAAAGCTCATTTCCTGTAAATATTAAGTATCTAAATTATTTGCATTGGTATAGATACTCTCCTAGAATCCAGCGAAAACACTTCTGCATATAGCATGTTTTGTGTATTTGCAGGATTGTTTTTATCTGGATCACGTATGTTTTATTTTTAAGTACCTATCTTATGTCTCTCATGCATGATTCTTTTGTTCTAAAAGAAATGTTCTTGAGAAAGAAAAAAAATTCACTGCAGTTCTGTTTAAATGCATTAAAAGAAATCATGGCTTAGCAAAGCCATAGGAAGGCCTTGTGAAATTTTCAATGTCAGTTAAAAGTAAATGTGGAAGAAAACTATTCAGGAAGTGAAGGGGCCTGTGAGAATTTTCCTTGGCCAAATTGTTAGCTCTGCAGCTATTTGATATGTACATTAAACAAAAGAGAGGATATCATAGATATTTGGCTTTTTCTGTATGTACCAAATCAGTAGCTTATGTGAGTTGGTGAAAGGCCTCTGTCTTCATCACCCTTTGTGATGTAGTGAAAAAGGAAAAGCTATAGAAAAAGAAAGAATATAATTAGTAATAGCTGTTGGGGGGGTCACATGTCATGTTTTGAACTGATTTTAGGCCAATTTTTACTTGATAGCCTGATCTTCCCAAGATACTGGAGAGCCCAATAAATGTTTCTCTGAAAACTCCTTAAAATATAGCATTGTAAAGGTGAAACTGTCAGAGAGGCAATACTGTAATTTGTTTAATTTCTGCTAAAGCATGTTTATATAACATATACAGTCTGCAACACACTTAGGGTGTAGCTGTTTTTGAGAATTGTGTTAGCTCCAGAGGCACATTGAAATGACTTGTGTTGCCACAGTGGCTAGCAGAAGAGGCCAACAGGGAGAGGAGGGTGGTATTTCTTCATAAATGCTACACTTGATGATGGTGCAGTCAAACTGGAAAACTTGGAGCAAAGGAAGCACCAGTGAAAATATCTGGGAAACCTTTGTTGTCTGGCAGCTCATGTATGTGGCAGTGGTGGTGAATGGTGCAAGTCTGAGATGCAGAAGCTGCTTCTCCCTACTTTCCGATGTTTTACCACATTTTGCTACATTGGTTTACAGTGATAAAATGTCAAAAATTATGTTTGAATTTCTGTAACTTCAATGCAGCATTCAGCAGTGTCATTCTTAAGCTAAACGTATTGTGTTGTGCAAGACAAAAAAAGTAATAGGTATGCGGGAAGTAGGATTCTAATGTGTTAAAGCACTCATGGGAAATAAGGACAGGTCTTAAATTGCAGGAAATATGGGACATCAGAGATTATGTTGATGCTACAGGCAAGTTGGGCAGTTGGTACTTCAGTCCAGGTATGAAAGAGAATAGATGATTTTCTGTGCTTAGTGGATCATTATTCTCCTCAAGCATTTCCAGAGAAGATACGTAGAAACACAGTAAGTTTTATCTTTCCAGATACAGATTCAACTCATCTCTGTATTTCACTTATGTGGTTCCATTTAAATCAGAAATGTAGGATATCTGCAGGTTAGTTAACAAGATTTGTTTTGCTTTTTATTTAAGAGAAACTCATTAAGGAATACGGAAAAACACCTTATAGTAGTAGAAGCTGGACCTGACCACCCAGCTTTTATGACTGTTGCAATACCTGAGGTAAACTCTTAAATGTAAATATAGAATCTGTGTACCTTCATCTTAATATTTTCAACAAGATGGTATTTTGAGGTGGTAGAACTTCATCACTGAGACAAGTTCTTTTCTTTCTTCTGAATTCTTTGGGAGACAAATATTTGGATTTAGAATGTCAAACAGGTTTTGGGAAATAATTAGACTTTTTGACCTAAATAAGATATTTGTTCTGTAGTTTGGAGTTCCATTGTTATTGCACCAATTTTCCTAAGAGCAAAGGGGCTTGTTTCAGGAACAGTAAATTGCTTTGCTCTTAAAGGAGTGGAAAGAGAGATTTTTTCTTAATTGTTCTGTCTTGACATGGAAGAAGTCCAAAGTTACGCTGGAAATATTCTGGTCATTTCCTCAGATTTTCAGCTCATGTGACATTGTCACAGCCCAGAGGATATCTATCAGTTGCATCCTTTTGAATTTTTAAAACAAGACCACAGTTAATATTTTATTGCCTTTTGAATCCTGCTACACACAAATGAACCTCTTTCTTAGCATATTATTTGGGCCGTGCTTTTTAGAAGTGGGCACTAGCAAAAGGATGGAAATAAGACCTTTATTTTCTAACTTCTGTAAAAAGCTTTTAATGCAATACTATCCTTAAACACAAATTTTTCTAGTGTGGATCAGTAAAAGTGTCCTCATGAAAAAAATTTTCAGGAAAGCTTTTTGTTTTAAGTGTGCCTGACAGAAGTAAACATATTATCTCTAGAGTTTTAACGCACTGAAATAAACATAAAAGACAGAATTTGACGGTAGTTTTATGATTGGATTGCCTTAGATTTGTATATGTCATTGTAGACAAATAGATATATATAGTGCGTGCTTAGAAATACTGTATTTCCAATTTCCAGTTATATTGAAACTGGAAATTCTGCTATTCACATTGATGAACAAAATGAGTTACAGAATGGTTTGGGGGTTTTTTGGATAAAATCTTTATGTACACTTCTGTTTGAAAACTACATTGCTATTGATGCTGTAAGTGTAATTTTTTGTAACAGCCTGATACAGGGTAGTGTTTTCTTAAGTAATAGTATTTGAAGAAACATAAATACTTTTTTTCCTGTTAATACAGTACTTTGTATCCCACATTAATGTAAGTGATTTTAAGCTGAAATTCCAGTGTGTTGTATGTATAATTCATTTCTTAATTATTGGTATTAAGCTCCTCCTAATAGGGAGAATCAAAATTATTGCAGAAATCTGGTGTCTCAAATTACAGTTTGAGATCATGTGGCCAGATTCTTTAGCTGTTCTGCACATATAGTACACAAGAAATTGATTTTGAGTTTTAGTAGGTCTGCATAAAGGAGACTACATAAATTGTACCATTTGCGAAATAAGAATGTGAATGTTTCTTAAACCCTGGGACGATCTTCTGAACAGAAGTGGATTTTAGACTATGTAATTAAAAAGTGATTTAACTTCTTCAGAGATATATAAAATCAAAGCTTTCCTTTGAGGCCCGGAGGGACAAAAATCTGACACAAACTTTGACTAACCTACATACATTTTCTACAAAACACATAATCAAGCACATTTTATTTAATTCAGTAATTTGCTACGCGAACAACCTCAGAGTGTTGTATCATAATATGAACAGTTTGACGATGCGTGAAGTTGCATTCAGGTCTTTGTAGTATCTTTTTAGCAGGAATGATCTAGCAATAAGATTTTTCTACAGAATCCGTAATTAGGCATTTATCTACAAAGTGTATAATTTCACAAACATATTAGCTAATATGAATTTAAAAATTTGAGATCAGCAGTGTAAAATCGTGATAGTTCTTTGAACTCCAATTAAATGCTTGTCAATAATGTGTGGTATCTATCTAAAATTTAAGTAAACTCATTGGAGTTTAATTGTTTCCACTTGTTATTGCTATAAATAGGTGGACATTATCTACTGTGTCATTTCAGAGGCCACTATCTTCATAAATTAAATAGATAATGGAATTTTTAAAAAAATCCCTCAATACTTTTTTACAAGGAAGGGTTACATTAGTAACATAACTTAAGATTAATATTATATTGACCTGTTTTACAAATGAATGTTAATCAATTTAAATGGTGAAGGGACACCTTCTTTAAAAACCTGTTTAAGGTCAATAGAAACTGCATGTTTGTGAAAACAGCAACTTCCTTCCATGGTGGTGTTGGTTGGGTTTTTTAATATATTTCTTCTATTTTGACTTCCATTGTTGCTACAACTCTAAGTTAAAACTGGTTCTAGTTAGCTTTCTTATAGCCTTTAACTCATTTGGAACAATGAAAATAAATACTATTAAAAGCAGATACATTTACTAAGGCCTTAATAGCATTTTTTTATTGTTATGGGGATGTTGTTTTAAACAAATGCATAGTAAATAAAAACATGCCTTAAGTTGCCCAGTGGAAAAAATAATAGTGTAGAAAGTTTAGCAAAACAAGCATGCTTATAACCAAGGAAGAAATAATTCCAAAATAGTTGAGAGCCTTTCCCACAAATCTGTGTTTTTGGTGATAAACATCAATGACCAATTAACTCTGTCACGGGGTAAAGTGGAAAAGGTTATAGTTTGTTGTCAGCCAGTGATTTTTCAAGTATTTTTTTCCTGATGGTACAGTCTTAAATACAGAGTGATTCAGAAGTCGTTGATAGACTGCTAAAATAGAAGAAATGCTATCGGTGAGTGGCAAAAAAGCTATGAATACTAGATTTAGAAATTCTTGTGTGTTCAGAATACAGTTGCTCTCTTCATGCTTTAGAAGTTAGAATAATCCCTTATAGCTCTGCATGCTCTTATGTTTGTGGTGCACTAAGGCAGAGTTCAATTGTTATTTTTACTCCATGGCAATAGTCGGTGAGTGCTTGAACTTCCTCAGGCTTGTGAGATGATTTCTAGGTGCTAGTGCATCCTAGCTGTTGGTCTCACTGTCACTCTGACACAGAACAGCAGCCAAAAAACCCCGTCAGATGGGCCAGATGGCTGGAGAGCGGGTTTGGTTTCTTGCAAGGAAGAAGGAAGAGGCAAGCTGGGGTGTAACCATTGTGCTGAAACATACTATAAAAGGCTGGCGTAGCACATTGAATGAATTATACTACCTTTTGTTCAGCTCCAGAGTTGAATGGTTTAATGGAATACAAGTAACTAGCACAATCAATTGTTCGGCATGTAAGCAGATAGCTGTAAGAACTGCCAAATCATCCTAAACCAATTCTAATTGATAACAAAGCAGCTAAGATAATCTTCATTTTCACTTTTGAAATATTGTAAAAGAACTGTAATAATAGTAATATTTGACAGTGCCGCCAATATTGTCTATAAAATTTCACATTATAGCAGGTGTAAAATGGAGCTCCATGATTCAACTTCATTTGTTATTGCTTCATAAAGTAATAATCTTTTAGTTGTCCAGATAAATGTAGATGCAGATTCTAAACGCTGATTTACATTTTTAGCATTCATAAATATGCTTTATACATTTGCTTTTCAGTCCTCCCTTCCTCCCTTTTGTAAGGAGATATGAAGTAAATATGTTTGTTGATTTTTTTTTTTGTCATGCATTTTGAGATATGTATTTCTTATTTTCTCAGTCTCAGAAGTAAACATTTCTATTTCAAACAGTGTTAAACAAATGCATTTTTTCTTATAATGAACAGTTTAAACTAGGGGATGACTTAAATTGAAATCATAGATTTTAACCTTCTTTGAAGTAGAAGATTCAAATGCCAATACTGTTTTCAGACATTTCTGAACCAGTTTGGGGGTACTTTCATTTGTTTGTTTTGGAAGGAGCATGAAATCAGTGCTGTTATTTATGTTAGAACAACCAATTTTTGTGGTTTGATTCTGCATTTGTGAGGAGCATAGAATAGATGGTAACAAGTAAATAAACATTACATGGGACTGTCAGAAGTGGTCCACAGGAGTTTCAACACATAAGCTTGCCTGAAGTGATTTCAGTAACACTAAACATCGTTAAATAAGTGGTTCGCCATTTGCAAAATGTGGACCATGTTCTCACTTCATTCAGTAAGTAAATAAAGCAGAGTTTCTACTCACTTCCATCTCTGAAGAAGCTGATGGAAAGGAGCAGTTGGGTGTCATGGAAAAGGCAGAGCTAGGAAAGGTTGTAAACCTGTTGTAGGGATATATTTTTGTGACTGAGGAAGGCAAGATGAAATTTCTGCATCTTCTGGAGCTGGAGGGCAAAGGAAGGCTATTATTCTATATTTAAATGCTTCAGTTTGTTAATTATTGTGTTTCGTGGCTGGGGAGAGAGACAAGACAGAGAAAAAGAGTCATTATTGTATTTGGTTTTAGCACCTTGGATTTTAACACAGAGCTTAGAGCAATGAAGAAAAGGCACAAAAGCTAACTTGTTTTTAAGTTTTGTGAATGTGCTTGACTGATAGTGTTGGGTAGGTAGGCATCAAGAGGGAAGACAGTGGAGAGGAGTTTTTTCATAAAATCAACAAAGCAGTGTGATATAAGCATTTTAGATACTAAAAAATAGTCTTCAGTAACAAAGTGTGTCCCTTCTTGAAATAAATAGGGGGTTTTTGACAACAGAACTGCTTTGTAGCCTAACAGGATGGCTAACCTGGGTAAATCATGTCAGTTCAGGAACTGGGAACATAATCTCAATAAGGATTTTATATCATGAGGTTGAGGTCTCTTTTGGCAAGGTATTGGAAAAGGAATTAAATTTCAGTTTCAGTGGTACAATAACAGGACTTGAGCTCATGTAATTTTCCTCCTTTAGTTTTGCTATGAAAGTGAATTCCGATTGATTTGTCTGTCCTCTGAGAAATTATATGTAACATTGAATTCATATTGTCATTATTGTACTTACTTGAGATGAATACGTCAAAATTCACATGTGCCTGTCAACTATACTGCTTTTAAAGATGGAGATTTTCTATATTAAATGTCGTTATAACCTATAAATAATAGATTAAAAGATCTATAGACCATCTCGCATTCACACATGAACAGAGGGCATTTTGATTCTAGGATGTCAAAAAGAAATCAAGTATTTGTACATAATATCTAATAATCAGCTTGACAAAAATCTAAATTGAATGATACCTTCTGACTTTTTACTACAGATAAAAGCCCCAAGAACTTCTCTTATGTCAGTATCTCCTTGAGTGTACTTTTCAGGCATTGCAGCACAGAGCTGGACATATTGGCACTCAATTTTCCAATGACCCTGTAGTCAAGGAGTATTCTCAAATTAGGAAATCACTGTCTTTATAGCCTCTTTTAAAGGGAACTTGGTGCAATGCAGAAATGGCCTCATATAAAAGCAGTTCTTCTTTTGACCTTTTAACATATGAACACTTGCAGTGTTTTAGCTGAATGCCAAAGTTAGCACACTATTGCAAAAATGAGGTTACATTGCCACTGATGCCTTGCTCATTGGATCCTGTGGGAGGCAAATAGATGCCAAAACATGTTGACCTGTTTGTTCATTGCTTGCCAGTAAAAAGATATGTGTCTATGTGACTGATTTTTGGTACATAAACTTTTCAATTTCTTGCTGAGCGTGCAAGTCTCTGCTTCTTCCTAGTCATTATCTCACCCCTGGGAGCAGCTGTACCAGTGGCAAATACAAGTGTGATAATTACCATATGTATTTATTCATGAAGTGGATAGTGTGTTTTAATATATTGGGCTTGTAATTATAACAGTGGGGTTTGTCCCTGCCATTTAAGCTTGGAGGGATTTCTAGATTATATTTGCTTAGTGACATACACCAGGAAAACGTTCTTTGAAGAATTAGCCTTTTTGGAGGCTTTGTATATACTAGTTAAGAAATCCACCTATTCTGTGTCACATAAAGCATTCGAATGTTCAAAGACTCTCTTTAAGATGTAAACATCAATGGAGAGAATGCAAATTATATTTGTTTTCTACTAACCACAGTCTTTTTTGATTTTTGTTTGTTGAGTTTTGTATATCTGTTGTCCTCAAAGAGCATTTTTCAGGACTACAGCAAAGCTAAAACTTATTGAAGAGCTTACATTTATATAATAATGATGCAGAAACAACTGCAGTAAACTTCACTGTGGTGATAGTATAAGGAGACCTTTGTAATGTTTTTGCAACAGGATGAGAAGTGTACTTTGCATTCCTTTATAGCAAAAATCAAAATATGCTTGCTGAAACTGTAGCTGATGTCAAAGTGAGTGATGATGGCTGATGTTCTAATTTCATGTTGGGTTTCTAGTTCCCCTGATTTGTTAATGGCGCATATTCCTCTAAACATGTGCATGTTGATGACTTAAAACACATACCCAGAAGTTTGGCTATTTGTCTAATTTTTTTTAGCTTGTGCAGAAAATACTGTTAATTTTTTGGAGAGATTTTATCAGGGAAGAAAGTCAAACTGGTTGTGGTGGTGGTGACTTCCCCCCCATCCTTTCCATGGTTAGTTTCCATCTTAGTACAGATTATAGAAAAGTTTTCCCTGTGAAAAGTTTTCAGGAAATTTACATGTATCTTTTGAAAGAACTGCTTTTCTAAAATCTTTTTGAATGTGTAGGTATCTGGCTTACTTCCAAAGCTGTGACACAGCAAATGCTTTTGTTTAGACCCTTATCAATCTAAGTATATACAGACTGTAAAATAAATAATGGCATTGAGGGCTGTGTAAGAAACTGAAATGTAGACTGCAACGTAGTTCTTTGTGAGACTAAATGATATGGGTTTGTGGTAATGTTTTCAATAGGCAAAAGTTATTTTGTCTAACTGGTACATACTCTCATCTGGCTTGATGTAGTTAATTGTTCTCCATGGGTATTAACCCTCAGCCTTGTTTTCTCCAAAGCAGTAAGATAGGGATTAGTTTTTCCCTGTGTCAGAGAGATTTATAACTGTCAAGCCAAGGACCTCGTATATGCTGTGAATAGCCACTGGTTTACAAAAGTAATTTTCTGATAGACCTGTGAGAAGGATAAAAGAAATGGAACAAACTTGGGTCTTTGAGCCTGCTGCAGAAGAGACCTAGGAAAAGGAGCTATATTTCTAAGGTGCTGAGTCTAGAAGATGTATAGGACTAAGAAAAGCACATCTCAGAAAGATACTGAAGGTAATAGTATGGAGCATCTGCAGAGGGATACCTGGCCCACATAGCAAAAAATCTCATGCTGCTGTAAAACATAATTTTGCTGAACAGCAGTGATTTAGTTAAATGCACATATCAAGGTGAAATGAGAAGCCTTTGATACAAAGGTTGGGGGCAATTCTTCTCTTTGCAAAGTTTTTCTGTGTGGGCAGAGTTTACTGTACTTTGGAGGAGTTCACCACAATACTATTAGAAACAACACTCTCTTTGACAGTCTCCACGTTTACATGGTAAATCTGAAGCAGGATTTAGATTCCACACTCTGTTTTTGATGTCCTGAAACAGGACAAATATTTTCTCTAATAAAGAGGTATAAGCCATGATCTATGGTGTGCTGTTAAACTTCAATAACGTGCAGAACCTCAAAGTAGTCACTTCGTTTGCTGTGGGTATATATACTTGGTTTCCTCAGATTGAAGTTTGGCCATCTTGTAAAACATTTACCAAGCATATTGAGTTGAATCAAAAAATAACTTAGTGGATATCAAACTGGTTTAGTTATAGATGCCATGAGATCTGCCATATCTGCCAACAGTTTTCATATAGTCATTAGAATTTCTTCCTGCATTACTAAATTAAGTTACATTTACTATTGCTTATTTCTTACTTTTTACCCTTTGATGTTTAATGTTAAAGTAATTGCTATTAACTTTCCGAGATTTAATTTACACTAATTTAATCAACATTGGTACATCTTGGTAGATACTAATTGCAGCATCTATTCTAGCAATCAATATTTCCTGGAAAATAGACTGACAACTATTGCTTTAATTTGTAACAAAATAGGAAGTGGTTTTTCAATTTTAATACTACTCTATCTAGCATACTCATGAGTTCAAATATTAGTCATTATCCAAATGTGATTCTTCTTCCCATATTACTGTTAACTATTAAGCATGGATGAATCGTGTTTTCAGTTACAACAACATAGTTGTAGCTCAGTGCACTCTGTTTAAATTGAATTTGTGTTACACTTAAATTTGAACGTAAGTGATAAATATCTACATTTTCATTGGGTTTTGGTTTGGGTTTTTTGTGTGTTTTTTTTTTTTTTTTTGGGGGGGGGTGAACTAACTAAAATTTGCCTCTTCTATGCCAAAGAATCTCATTAAACTGAGGTGGGAATTTTGTTTGTTTTACCTTTTATGTCCGTTTTGTTCAGTGGATTAGGCAGTCATGCTTGTAATTGAATTATGAGCTTCATCCTGTCTCCAAATGAAGTCTGTGTTACCGATTACTAAAGCAACCTAAAGGCCACTAGACAGAATGACTCACTTGAAATAGTTTGGGTGTGGATTCCAATTCAGATAAGCAGCCAGTATTTCATATTTGAAGCTTATCTTGAATACTCTGGGTCTGGAAAACTAAACTGTTGTGAGATTTCTTTCAAGATTTCTTGTGCCTCTGAAAATACATCTTTAGATCTCATTGAAAAACATAAATAAAGAAAAAGAGAAAAATTAATGGAGTAAAGTCGTAAATAATTTATTTTCATATCTCAATAGGGTTTGATGTCACAAAATTTAGCATGAATTGATTCCAAATCATTCATTCATAAGTATTAAAATTCAGGTTATTTGTCACGTTCTCAAAAATTTTGAACAATCATTTTCCTTGTGCAGAATGCAAGTATTTTTCCATAGCATTTCAACATTGTACTACACCACAGAAGAAGAAATCGTTCTAGTAGTTGCGGGTTTATATTTTGTAAATGTTTAGCTGAAAGAGTAACTTGGAGTAAAATCTAATAAGCAGGTATGTAATTTTTGAATACATGTAGATATGCAAATTAGGATCACAGTTAACTGCATAGTTATATCAGATATAATTACAGTATGTCAAAACATAATAGTTTTTTACCAGTTTGTAAGGTGTTTGGAATGGTTATTTTAGATGCAGTTACACTGTTTTCTAAATTTCTGTTATATTGTCCATACTTGTCAACTGATACCCAAGTACTTGGCTATCTGATTCTGTTAAATTATATATATTTGTGCATTTTGGAGTAAATGGGAATATAACTCTGTTAGTTTTTAAGTAGACATGATTAACACATGTTATGTGTACTGATAATATATTAGGGGATGTTAACCTCATGTAGCTGACGAATGCCTTTTTTCCATGAAGACTGGGATGGAATTGTGTACTGTATTTCACCTAAATATTCTATCAGCCAATGAATAAGTTTCCTATGGATTTTTCTATTAAGGAATGTTGAATTAGTCTGTAAAATTATTTATTTAATAACCTTAAGATATATTAGTCAAATTTTCTAGAACAGATACTATAAGCTCTGTGCATTTCTCTAGTAGCTATTATAACCAGTTATCATAACACCCTGGAAAGATGCTGGCAAAGATAGGTGCGGTGTTCATCATTACAGTGATTGCACTAGCAAAAGAAATATTTTCATTAAGAAATACTGTGTTTGTAATTCAGAAATTCTATTTCTGTATGTATTACTAGTTCATTATTTCAGAATTATTTTTCTCATGGTTCAAAGCCCTGAATTCAGAGGAGCTGAACTTCTCCCTGGCTTCATGCTTCATAATATTTAAAATGTTTATTTCTAGAAAGACATATCTCCCAGATAATCTAAATTCGTGTACTGTACTATATAACGATAGTAACTAATTGGTCTGGTTGACAAACCAGTGTATTGGCAGTACAGAAAAATATAGACAACTCTTGCTACTGGGGGGGGGGGGGGGAAAGCCAATCAAGAAGTCATAATTCCACTCTTTGGATCTGTTTGGGAAGAATTTTGTCCTCTGGGTTTCTGTCCTAAAACAAGGGAGTAGAGGTCTTAGATTCTGTAGCTCACAAAGGCAGGTTGATTCAAAACCAAGTCTTTTTTGAATCTCTTGTATTACAGTGTCACAAATTAGTATAATTAGATCTCTAGCAGGATGATTACTCTTAGTCTTTTTGTAAAGTATCTGCTACCAGTTAAGAGAGAAAGAATAAAAGCAGGATAAAGCCCATAGCAAAACAAATCTTTTAGTATATGTTTGATTTATGCCCACTTTAAACTATATGTATTTTAGAAAGAAACCTGTTTTCTGTCATCAGAAAGATGAGATTCAACATCCCTCAGCAGCTAATTTTTAGCACTTGGAGGTTCCCTTGGGCAGCTGTCAGCTACAACTTATTGTATAGGTACCTTTCACTAAACTCGTTATAAAGTGATTAGCCTCAAGAAAGATGTTACAGCCTGCTCTCATTATATGCAGTTTTGCAGCTGAATTCTGCTCTGTCAAACTTTATCAAATGGTGTGTTTAGAAAAAGTCACGAGATTAAACAGGTTGTTAGTGGGGATGCTATCATTTCTAAGCTATACCTGTTTGTAAGAATAAGTGTTTCTTAGGCTTGGTACTTTTTCCATCAGATTTCCGTTTACTTGAGTGTATTATGATATTACTTTCTACCTTGACATCAGTTGGGCTTTTGACATTGTCTCCTGTAACATCCGCATAGGTAAGTTTAGGAAGTGTGGTTTAGATGAAGGGACAGTGAGGTGGATTGAGAACTGGCTGAGTGGCAGAGCTTAGTTGGAGGCCTGTAACTTAGCTGTGTTCCCCAGGGGTTATTACTGCACAAAGTCTTGTTCAATATACTCATCAACAGCTTGGGTGAGGGGACAGAGTGTCCCCTCAGCCAGTTTGCTGATGATACAAAACTGGGAGTGGCTGACGCAGTAGAAGGTCTAGACAGGCTAGCAAATTGGGCAGTGAGGAACCTGATGAAATTCAACAAGGGCAAGCGTAGGGTCCTGCACTTGGGGAGGAATGATCCCATGCACTGGTACAGATTAGGGGTTGAGCATCTGGAGAGGAGCTCTGCAGAGGAGGGACCTTGGAGTCCTGGTGGACAAGTCAACCATGAGGCAGCAATGTGATTTGTGGTCAAGGCCAATGGTCTCCTGGGGTGCATTAAAAAGACTGTGACCAGCAGGCCTAAGGAGGTTATCCTCCTCTCTACTCTGCCCTGGTGAGGCTGCATCTGGAGTACTGCGTCCAAGTCCGGGCCCCCTAGTTCAAGAAGGACAGGGAACTACTGGAAAGAGTCCAGCAGAGGGCTACAAAGGTAATCAAGGGAATGGAGCACCTCTTTTGTGAGGAAAGGTTAAGAGACCTGGGTCTGTTTAGCCTGAAGAAGAGAAGACTGAGTGGGGACCTCATCAATGCTTATAAATATTTAAAGTGTGGGTGTCAGGATGGGGTCAGGCTCTTCTCAGCTGTGCCTGGGGACAGGACAAGGGGCAACAGACACAAGCTGGAAAACAAGAAATTGTCTGAACATGCAGAAAAGCTTCTGTGCTTTGAGAGTGACAGAGCACTAGAACAGGCTGCCCAGAGAGACTGTGAAGAGGATCCGTCTTCTTGAGATATTCAAAACATGCCTGGATGTGTTCCTGCTCTAGGTGAACCTGCTGTGGCAGGGATGTTGGACTAGATGATCTCTGAAGGTGTCCTTTCTAACCCCTACAATTCTGTGATTCTGTGAAGAACAGACTGTGACAAATCATCAACCAAGTTACTAATACTATTTTTTATTAATTTCTTGTTATGTAAGGTATTAATTTTTTAAAATTAAATAAGAGGTTTATTTTGCAAATAGAAAATCCGCATGTTAATACTTTGCTACAATAAGGTGAGTTGTAGAATATATCTTAGGTCCAGGACAATTTGTCATGTGACAATGGATCTAGTCCAAGTCACCCAATTACTTCCAAAGATACAGAAGAACAGTAACTACATCAGTATAGCCCAAACACTTCTGACATAATTTCTTAAACACAAATGGCACAGGTGTTTGTTGGTTAACAAGTGTCAAGGCTTCTGGAAACACAGTGTGCAGAAATTGAGTCATCCTTTCCAGACAGTGAGTGAGAATCTGCAAGGGGCTTTCTGGCCTTTTAGCTGTAGCAAGTCTGTTCTTTGTGGGAACAGAAGCATCTTTCTGTAACATAGGCATTTAGACATGAATTTTGAGAAATTAACTGTATCCCAGTATTGTATCATGAATGTTGTGAAGACGGTGAAATTATATCAGTGCCCTGTCACTTCCATTTGGGGAAGCTGCTCTCACAAAAGAGATGAAAGCGAAAGAAAGCAGCAGGCATAAAACCTTCCAGGTGCAGGGAAAAGCCTGTAAGGATCTAAAGTGTATCCTACCAGGGACTGAAAGGGACCTTTGTCCAGATGAGTTAGAGGAGTTCTTTATTTAGAAAGAGTCTTTGAGTAAAAGGCTTTTGACAGGGGGCAAAAGTGGCTGAGGAGCAGGGGCCATAGCAATGGCAGCAAAGACTGAGCCACGTTAGACTTTGGGGTATAAATGAGGGGCTCGAGCGTTTTGTAGTTGCATTTCCACTACCAAGGCAGCAACAACTGTGCAGGTTTTGCTTCTGTTTCTAGTTTTATTCTATGCTGAGGGTTTAAAAAACATAAACAATTTACTTTGGCACACTATACATCTGTGTACTATGTATGAGGCAGGTAAGGGTATAACAACAGCACTTACAGGTTTCCAGAGGATTTTCAGTCTTTACCTCTCTCAGAAACTTTAGGATTAGACTTTCTTTTTCTTTCTAGGATTTTTCTCCTCTGTATTTTATCACGTGGGCAAAGATTATGCCTTTGTGACAGTAAATGAATGAGGCCACAGTTATTTATTTACCTGAAGAATAAAGGTGCGTAACATAGGCTACCGCCACCTGGGGAGCTGAATCCCTCTGAGCTTTTATCATTTACAATTCACTCACCATTGCTTTGTTTTCATATATCTCACTTTTTCACCATAATCACAAACTGCTTTGTAAGTATTCCAGCAATTTTGATGAACATCCTTATTTGAATCATAACTTCAGTGTGACTTAGCACTGTCAGATGTTTCATCACAGAAAGTGTAGTAAAAATTCCCTCAAAACCATGGCACATGAGCAGACCCTCAACAGTCCCTAATGAGATATACACTTTGTGGAGCGGAGAGAAGCAGAAATGTCAGTTCTGGCAGCTGAAAGGGTATAGTTAGCCCAGGATTTCCTATAAGACAACTACCTGAGAGGGCAGATGTTTCAATAAAAATGTTAAAAATAAAGCATCTCTTTTGTGCCCCAAAGTCCCTAATTAATTAGAGTGGAGTTATTAGAGCTTGGTGGTCCTACCACCTAGCCACCTTGGGGCCAGCTCAAAACCAGGCGCTGAACAAATGGTAGGCAGCTGTTCTGGAGTGATTCCAGGTAAATAAAGCATCACACCTAAGAGCTCTCCAGGGAGGAAAAAAAATGTACAAATCAGAGAGACAGAAAGTAACCACAACTCTTATTTTGTTAAATCGAGCTGATACGGGCGTGTCCTGATAACAGGGACTGCTATTTACAGCTGCATCATATGTCATCAGAAGCAGAGCCAAGTTTTTAAAGCCAAGAATTTGAATCATGAGAGGGAGAGAAAAAAAAAAAGTCTTTTTTTTTTTTCCTTATTTTTTCCCCTTGTTTTAGATAAATGTCCATTAACTCATTCACTGCTGTGTTCTATTTATTTGTTTATTTGTAACTGGAGGAAGAGTGCAGTGAAGGACTAAGAGGTTGATTTGTGTTCTTTTCCCCAGAACTGTTTTGGAATGCTTTTGATATGAGATCAGCTTTCTTGTCTTAACAGCTAGTAGTATATAAATGCATACATGTACATATTAAAGGTCATTTGCTGCTGCTGTTCAGTACCCTACATTTTCTCTAGGAAGTATGCTTGATAGCTGAAATGTTATTAGTACAGATTGTCAAATATCTAGTGAGATATGTTGTGAATATATGAAAAGACGACACACTCTAATATATATGTTTGTGCAGTGCCTAATACAGTGCAACTAGAGTTAAATTGATATGTCTGAAAACTCAAGGCTTTTATTTTGCCGATTTGGTCAATATTTATCTTGACAACAAAAGAAATAGTTTCTCAGCTTTATATAATAAAATCCTTTTAGTGCAGCAGAAAGAAGACAGACACTAAAACATCACAGAGAAAAAGAGAAGAACTAGTCATTCAATATATGTCACTAACGCTTATTCAGTATGGGTGACTGTGAGGTCTCTAGTCCTCACATGTACCAAGAAACAGTGCTAACAGCCATCACTGCACATTTCCAGAATCATATTCCACTTAATGTAGCTCTTTACCATAAAAAGTTGTTACAAGTTTTTTTTTTTTTTAATTATATCTCTGAAATTATAACAACTAAGTGTCTGCAATATTTTCTCTTGTAAATCTTCCATCCTTTTCATTCAAGCCAGATTTCAGGAATGAAAGGTATGAAAGAAAATGCATATTTCTTGGACCCTGCCCTAGTGGTTGCCATGCAGTGCTCTTTGCAAACACAATTTATTGCAAAAGCTAAAGCTGGAAAACAAATATGATATCCTGAATACTAATGTGGATAAATTTTAACTTTTTGTTGGTGAAAATTGAACCTCAACTCTGACTTATTTGCAGGCCACGAGCAAATCTTCATTTTTAGACAAGGTAGTGCTTCCTTTCCATTAATTACTTTAGCAAACATTTCCAACTTTTAAAGTTTTCATTTGAGATCCTGAAGACCACAAAGAATATTTCAACTATGAGGTAGAATTAAACCTTCATCTTCTTTCTCTTTGTAAATATCTTAATAATGTTTTAACATTTTATTTTTTATCTAGATGAAGGTGTTTTTTCTCCTGTAGAGGTCAAATGATAGAATCTTAATTGGCAATGCTTGTAGCGTGATCATTTCTAAAGAACGTGACTGTGTTAATAAAATTTAGCTACGTTGGCAGTTTTAATTCCTGAAGTTATGTGTCACCCTGTGAGTAAGTCTCAAATGTAGCTCCAAGAGCATGCTTATTCAAGTAAATTTTCATTTACTGATCTTAAGATTGGGACAGTATCCTTGAACAGCAACTTCATAAAGAAGTGTTAATACACTGCTTTTAAAAATTCTTCCACTCTCTACATTTTAAAGACTAAACTTTATTTTTCCCACTTATACATTTCCGTTTGCTAGCTTGCCTACATCAGACATTTTCACTCCCATGATGTCTAACTTAAGAAATAATTTTTTTTTTTCCCATCTCACCTTTTTCCTTTGGGAAAGAAATAATATTTTAATATTTCTTTGACATCTTCTAATTGTATTTGGATCAAATAAAACTTCTAGGATGACAGGCACTACAATAAGAAATGCAAGAGATTTATAAAGAAAATATTACCAAAATTTTTCAAGCAAATGCAAATATCTTCTTACTGTGTCATTCTACCAATCTAGGTCTGAAGCCTGAGCTTGTTCCATGTCTCAGACTAGCTTGTGGAGTGTGGACCATCTGTCGCCTTAGCTTTACATCATTACTTATTTATTTCTATTTAGATAATGCCTAGCAGATGCTTCACTTTTTTCAGGCCATTTCTTCAAGATCCTTAGCATAGAATAATGGTTGGGACTTTTACAAGATATCTATGTGCCCCTGCCAAGATTCAATATCTCTTTAAGCCTTAACAGTTTTAACAACATATGTTTTAAGTGCATCCCTTCCTTGTTTCCATTGCCATAAAGAAAGTAAATATTTGTACATTTTAAAATGTGGATTTTCTTTCTAAAGCTTTCACCCACTTTTGTCAGTGTAATAGATGATGACATCATTGGCCATCATGATGACACTTTGGCCAATGGAAATATCACTAAAATAATATTCCCTCCATGATGATTCTTCTTTTCCCTTGGGAAGTTTAAAGATGGTAAACAAGAATTGGAAGAACAAAAATGTCTTTCTGTAAACCCGTCTGTCCTGCCTTCTCTTCCCTTAACTTCTCCTCTTGTAAAACTGCTGAAATCTTGGGCTGAACTAAAGAAATCAGTTTGGATCTGGTATTAGGGGTCTTTTAACAGACCTGTAGTTAGCATGTCTCATATCCACCATGTCCCTTGGTTTATCCTTCATTTCTGATCTGTGTTTGAGACACTACCTCTTAGGGTGACCATATACTGGAGAAAGAAGGATTATGAGGCATTCTGAAAGCAGTTAGTTTTGTTTTTAAATCAGAATTTTAATTTTAAACTGCTACTGCTTAGTCTTCTAAAGCAAAAGCTGATAATATGGGGGCTATAATTTAGCACTGCTTTTTTTTTTTCTATCCTTCAACGAAACCGTTCTTCAAGAAAGGCTGTGAGGCTGCTCAGTCCAAACTTGTTTTTAACTACATCTTTTCTATTTTCTCTTGATGAAATAACACCTATTTCAGTAAGCGGTTGTGACTTGTTTATCACTTGCATATCGAGATCAACTGCTATTGTCACAATGTGGTGTTTCAGGAAAATATTGGCAACCTCTTACAAACTTCCACTTGGTTGTGACTGCAAGCCATATGAAACTTCACATTTCATATGATTTGGTGTGAAATCATAAATGTGTGGTGAAAACATAAATATGTTTAATCATGCACTTGAGGAAGCCTTCTGAGGAAGGTAAATTGCTATCTAAAATAACTCTGTATTAGGGTGTATTGGAGCAACCTCTTGTATAGGGTTTCTTTTGAGGAATAATTCACCTCAGTCCTCTGAAATAAATGTTACCACCAATTTCATAAAGTTAAATTGAATAGTTGATTTATTTACTGTGAAATCATATTTCATTCATAAATATTGCTTATATTCATGAAAAACGTTCATTTTTCATTTCTTCATATTTACTGAAAGAAGAAAAGCTTTTGATTTAGAGTATTCATTGAAGGCTTTAAATCAGAAGTTTCATAATGTCCTGCTCTTCCATTGTGATACACAAATACCATGCTTGTCTCAATGTCAGAATGTGAGAAATAGATTGTGGAGAATGAAATCTGCAGGGTTCTAAAACCCACTTTACATTTTCCTGCAGTTTAAGGGTGAAGAATTACAATTCCAGTTTCTCATCTTTAAAAAAGCAGAGAAGCATGCACATGCTGCTATGTGTTCTTACATAATTTCATTTGCTTTACATATATTGAAGGAAAAGAGTGTATCTGCATGGGAATGAGTGGGAGGAAGATAGCAGGGGCACACAGGAAGTTGCAGTCCCTGCACTTGCACCATTTCCTCCAACCCCCACGCCTAACTGATTCCTCAGACCTAAAACCCAAGGTTGGAGAGGATGAGGGAAACACCACAGCCCAAAGCAGCACTGTTCGATGTGTTGGGGACAGTCTCCATCTGGCACCAACAGCTAATTCTGGAGCACACAGTGGGTCTCCAAGTGGCTCTTTCCTACTCTGGGTCTGATTCATGGCAGTACAACTTTGTCCAGTCACGTCCCACACAGGGTAGAGCAAGTAATTCAGATGCTACTTAGGCAGCAAAGCCTTTCTTGAGTCCTGACCTAGATAAATCAAATATTATCCTAATTGGATAGACTTAATTGGTGTTTGGAGGCATTTTTAGAGAGAGTTTTCTATTTCTACTGGGAATATTTTCATATTTCTGTTTATAATTTAGTCCACAAATTTGTTTATTAACCATTCTTGGCATTTCTTTCATCTTCCTATGAATTTCTGCTTGAGAGCAAGGAAAGTATATCTTTGTTCTCAGGAAAGAAAAGTTACTTTGAGTTTTACTTTGAAGCACCCAATGATATAACTGAAATGTCATGAATAATTTAAGCAAACATTGATGCAAATGTTACTAGAAATAATCAAGGAACTTTAGAGGTTGTAAATAAAGCCAATTTAAAGATTAAAATTGATGCAACTTAACAATTCTAATTTCGTATACTCACAAAAGTAGGACAAAATAGTATTCTGGAGCATATGGGAATGGAGCAAACAGCACCAGCATTCATGTGGATGATTCATTTGTGAGTAAAAGAACTTAAATATCTTACTGTGGCTCACATATGTACAGTAGGAAGACTGAATTTAAAAGCCTTTTCACTTTCATCGTGACATTTTGAAAGCACACATTTTGTTGATAATCTAGGTGTAAATAGTTGCACCATTTGCTTCTCTGTATGCTCCAACATTCTAAACTCCTCCACTTAAATGACCTTTCGACACTTGCTTTATACTATTATATACTGTCTTATTCCTGGTAATTTAAACAAAGAAACTGCAGGGGAATGTGTTGGCAGAGGTGGTGCTCGCCAACCATGATGCTGGGCTTTCAGTATCTGCAGGTCTTTTGCTTGTCTTATTCTGGGACCCAAGTCAGCCTGGCCATACAGCAGCTGGCAAAGTTCAATGGCTGCATGCTGCATCTCAGTCCCATCCCATCCACAGATAGTAGATTGGGACTCGTACACACAGTAACATATTCATGATGGCATGATTTGCCTCAAGAGTGTCTGAACACTGGAGCATCGCAGTGTCTATGATGCTGGAATCCACAGACTATCTATAGTACTCTGGGTTACGCTTAATTTATAGTAGATAAAAGAGGGATCTTTGAATAGTATTTTTAAGACAGGCTAAAAGGTATTTCTCTCAATGTTTTGGGAGAGTATAAATAAGCTACAGTGAGGCTAAAATAACATTTCAATCAATTCAGTTTGGTACCGGTCATTCTGGATCAGTGCTGGTAAAACAAATAGAAAAGACAGTTAATCTGCATGGATAGGATTTTTAATAAATGGTAAAGAGTAAGTTCATGCACAGCTTTTGGCCCTTTTTTTTAACATCATGGCAATGATAACACAAAGCTATCTGATTTAGATATAATTGTGTTACTATCATTTATTTCTCAACAGAAGAGATTATAAAAATACTTGAAAGATTTAATTAAAATCTGTTCTCTCACATTTAATACTGCCTAATGCTTTTAATTAATTTGAATATCTTTAATTACTTCTGTAATTTTTACCACATGTAAATACCTAATTAAAGTATTAACCACCATCAAATGTAGTTTAGAATTAAATATATAAAAGTTCTGCTGCTGATTAAGAGGATTACATGCAAAAATAGTCGAGTTTCAGGTATGAATGGTTTCTAAATGCAAATATATACAGATTAACTGTAGTAAAAGGGGAAGCAGATGAAGGAGATGGCTGGCTCAGTAGGAAGGTATAACCAGTATAAGACTTCTGTAGCTCTAGTGGTATTCAGAGAAGTTTGGAGGTTGTTCTAAAATTCACCGGTTAGTTACAATCCTTGAGGGACTGTCTGTCAATGGAAATTGCTGGAATGCAATATATTCAGCTCCTTTAGTGGGTTTCAAGGACCAGATGGTAGGGGATATAGTTATGACCTACATCCTCTGAGAAAACTTCCCTTTTCATTTCCAGAATCATGCAAAAGGAACAGAGATTTTCTTGTTCCTGGAGGCTGAACTAAATAATAGCCTCATATTTGTATGTGAGCCAAAATTGAATAGTGACAAATGCAGAGTAAATGTTGAAGGAGAATGATTTGACCTCTTCCTCACGATCAGCTTGGGAAAACCATCAACACAAATTCTCCATAAAGATATCCTCTGACATAACTGTCGGTTGAAATGAAATACAAACCAATAACCTCTTAGCTTAGACCAACCTGAACCAGTAAATCCCCATGGGTGTCTCTGTAGTGTGCTCTTCAGCCATTATGACTTTGGAATTAGCTCATGCTGAATTAATCCATCCCTGCCCTGTGGCATGGAGCTGTCATAATCAGGAACATAAGAGAAACTCTTTGGGTAGAATATCAGGTATTGAGGTTTTGCAGTATGGTAGAAGTAAAACTTCTTTTCAAGACATATACAAGGAGTTCACTTAAGAAGGCCAAACCAATAACTTGATTTTGGTTTCCAGTAGGATTTGATTATTCTGGAAATGGATCCTTCAAAGGTTTTTAGAATTCTAAGTCATTGCTCCAGGTCTTTGTGTTACTTGTGACAGCATTCTCCCCTTAAAAAACTGTGGAGTAGAGGAAATCAAATGAGATGTTTTAATATCTAGTACTATTGGTTTTGGTTTTTTGGTGTCTTGAAAGTCTTCTAGAGGTAAATTAGACAATTAGCTGTTTTGCCAGATCTTACTCCTAGTGGTCATTCCCAGTCTGATTTCAAAAAATGAGATGGTACAGATGTTTTAGTTGGCAAAACCTCAAACCAGTAATGAAAAGCTGAAAAGCTCTTTGTTTTTATCTTTTTTTCTTTTTTTTTTTTTCTTTTAAATAGTGCCCAATACTGACAAAAGACATATCTTACAATATATAGAAAATGTCATCAGGGATTGTCTTTGTTATTTTAGTAGTATCTTGGGTACAGTACATTGTACCTCCTGCATGCATGCTCCAAGGGCTTTTGTATATACTTTTTGCTGTTAATTAAAGACTGGCAGCTAGAAACTGGTTTTAGATGCCTTCTAAGGCTTTTATTATGGAGATCTAAACAGAGAAAACAAAAAGTTCACTTCTTGTTCTGGTACTACTTTGATGGAGTGCTCGCTACTAGGAAACATTATTTCAAGTGCAAAACCTTCCCAAGTATATAGGTATTCTCCGTAGGCAGATCTGCCGCTTTTGGTGAGACATGGTTTTGGGGAATTCAAGTAGTATGCATTTCTGAGGGCCCAGCCTCACATTTCAGTTCTATAGATATGAGATTCAAAGAATAATTTTCTAATGTTTGCCCCAGCTGATTTTTACTACAGCTGGTATTCACTGTCTCTGCCTCCCACCCAGAAAGACAAGGGAAGCAGTGTGTTACATTCCTGTCTTCTTCTGGAATACCCAGTAGACTATAAGACAACTTTACAGCTTCCTTCTCCTAGCAGAGAAGCAATATTTCAACTGATAAATGCATCCAGTTTGTGGTAGGTTTTTTTTGCTTTAGGTAGTTTTTTTTTGTTGTTGTGCCTTGCCCTGCCCCGCCCCGCCCTTCCTTTAATACAAATCAGGAGTAGTGGCATTAGAAAGTATCATTTGACTCAAGTATTTTATTGCTGCTAAACCATTAGATGTGTTTTATGGCTTTGTAGTTTAATTGATGTGGACTTAAGTTACAAACAGGGAATGAATATTTTGATTAGTCTTTTACATAAACCAGCTTTTTATGGAAAATTATCTGTCTACTTTGAATATTAAACTTTCTGTCCTTAACCATGCTGAATATTCCACTGGATATTGCATTTGAGTTTTCAAAATTACCCCTGAGATTCTGGAAATCTTGCATAAAAAAAGTTCAATTTTCTTTGTCTTCATTGACATTTTGACTTAATTAGCTAAAATGATAATATCTCCCTAAAGTATGAATAATTATATTGATGTCATTTTTCCTTAGACTGATAGCATATTGCAGATCTTGAAGTTTTATTCTGAAACATGTTTGAAATTTGTGTTGCTACTTTAAGAATCATAAGATTCACTTCATGTTCATTTAGGAATTTTTTATTTCTGGCATCCTTTAGAGAACTGAACTACCTTCCATATCAAAACAATTACATTGATCTCATATAAGATCTGTCGTCCTTTTTCTATCAGAGTTAGGGTGTGGGTTCACTGGTGGGTGTCACAGGCAGGATGTCTAACGCCCATATTTGCAAAGCTGCCTGAATAGCTGTGATAAGGTTACTGTGGAATACATTGTATTGCACAAGTGTGTCTTGTCCGTATTACCCCCAAATTATTAGTTACAGAAGATGGAGAATGTGAAGGGAATCATGCAGAGGACTGCAAGGAGAAGAAAGTCTCAGGTAAAGCAACTGAACGCTCTGCTGGAGAACTAGTTGTGTTCTGACCTCTGACACCAAGCTCTCACATCACACAAGATAGTCACCAACTGTCTTTTTTATTTTATTGCTGTCTAACTTGATAATCAGGGTCTGATTTCTGGAAATACTGAGCACTGACACCTTGTAGTGCATAGGGAGCATATAAAGTGCGGTAATAGAAAATGTTATTATGTAAACAATGAGGTCCTACATTTTGAAATCCTGCATACAAGAATAAAATGAGAATAATATAACTGTTTCTTCTACTTGGGCCTGTTATGAAAATTAACTTATCCCTCAATTAGTAATTGCATAATACCATATAAAGAACGTTAAAAAACAATTGGAAAGTAATTCTCCCAACTGTCTTCAAATCAAAGGCTGAGCAGTGAATGCAAGTCAGCTTGGGTTTTTTTCTTGAAAAGAGCAGTAAAAAGAACAACTTTTTATATGGGACCCTGGAAGGAAATTCAGTCTGTCTGCCTGTGATGATAACTGGAGCTGAGGTCTCCAAAGACACTCTGTATTTTAAAAATTGTACTTGGAGTTTGTTGATTTCTGAAACATCACCCTTCTGACCTGAAAGGTAAAAAGTTTATTCTTGAAATCATTTAGCAGACAGTACTGGCCACTTTTCATTCTCTTCATAAGGATGAACTTTAAAATTTGAATCTGTGCAATTAGATTTATTGAGCAATTATGTTTCTTCTAACTTTGGAAAATAAACTGTTTCCCAAATCAAGTGAAAATGCATACNCTCTGCAGAAGGAACACCTTCCCTAAGCAGGTTTTCAAAAAAAAACAAAAACAAAAACAAAAACAAAACCCATGAAACAAAAGAAAAGACATAGAAAAACTACTTTAGCACTTCACCTTACTTTCTGCCTGGTGTAGCACGTGTTGAAGGTTCTCTTTCTCCGCTCAGGAAGAGCTTGTTAATAGAATATGACTTGGTAAATTAGGCAGCAGGTTTTTGCACAGATATATATATATATAAAAACATGCATTATACAAGCTCATTTAAAATCACAGTGAGATTCAGCAGTAGGGCTTTCTTAGTAACATTAATGTGCAAACATTGACAAAAAAAGCAGTGATAAAACACAGAGAAATGTATCAGAGGGATGATGTTTTTCAAAAATGATGATGACGTCCAACTTGTCTCATCTTCTTGTCCCTTTTTTTCTTCTTTCTGTCTATAGAATATAGTGAGAGTTTTGCATAAGTGCTTTCAAACAACCCAGGAAATTCAGGTCAAATATGCTGGCTAGTAATTTGTAAAACCCAAACAGTGCTTGGCAGCCATAAATATTTAGCTTGTGTTGGTGTTATTTTGAGCATCTCCTTAAACTCTTGCAAAGCATTACTCCAGAGCTGCAGAGTGAGGTTTTTCTGTTAGCTTTGTTTTGTAAAATTTCTCAGATGTTAAAAAACATCTCTGTGGATATAGAAACAACTGTTAGATTTGAGACATTTTCTATCACATCAGAATCTAAACCTGTAAATGCGTGTAAATATTGTTTATTTTTAAGCTCTTTTCTTTGGTTAGGGTAATTATAGTAGTGGGTGGGTTTTTTTAATAGGGACAATTATTTGAAATTTGAATTTCAGCTTTTATTTTATTTGCTTATTTAGCTAATATGCTGCTTCAGTCTTTACCTGCTTTAAAATTAAATACTTAATCAAATGTTGAAATGTAAGAAACTTTCAATCTGTCAAGACCAGACACAACTATTGATAAGAGGAAAAAGAAAATAATGTTTTAATAGGTCTATAAAAGAAAAGGATTATGAGGAAAAATATTTAAAACAGAAACTTTAACAAAACTCTAGAGTAAGACAAAAGCTAAAGCTGGTTTCAAGATCAGAGAAATTCTTATTTTCATGTTGTTGGCCAAAGATATAGAGTAAGATTCTTGGCTAATGACACATTAGTTATGAGTATAAATAAGTCTTTAATGAGGCTGAAAAAAAAGCTACTTTCAAGAATTACGTATACAAGTTATATTCACCAGTTTGTACTTCTTAAATTCTATGGATGATACAAGAGTTGTTTCAGGAACGAACAGCTCAGCTGGTTCTGAACTTGGGGTGACATTGAATACATTTGCAACATGCTCCACTAGAGTGCCAGAAAATGGCACTGGGACATGCAGAACATCTGTCTGGAGGCACTGTTCAGAAAGCTTCTGATAGTATTTTGAAAACAGCTGAAGCAATTGAGGATGTTAAACTTATTTTAGTTATCAGCCTCTGGAAAGGAAGAAGTCATAAAAAGGAATGTTTGAAATGAACAGCAGGAGAAAATAGAAGACAGATAAATGGCTATTGCAGCAGCCCAGCTATACTCGCACCTGCAAACTCCTAGTGATTTCAATACAAAGAAATGAGTGCAGTTATTCCAGTTTTGTATTCTTAACTAGGTTAATTTTGCAAATAACCTTTCTGGGTTCTCCAATACATCCTTGGAACTGGTGTCCTAGATTCTATGTTTCAGAATTCCCTTGTGTTATCTGGCATTTCACTTGCATGAGATGAGTATGATGCATAATATTCTGGGCTAGAGTTAAAGAAGAATTAACTACATGTGAGAAGTTTTACCTTTTTGTAATAGACTAAAAGCAGCTGTAAGAGATTAAACTACTGTGTCATTAAAAAAGCTATAGTTTAAATCACGTTGTGTTCTGTGACAGTTAAGGAATATTGTGTCTGAACTACAGTGCTGTAACAAATTAAAGAGTTTTTAATTCTGTGTATATTAAAAATCATAGAATCATTTAGGTTTGAAGATACTTTTAAGGTCATTGGGTCCAACAGTTAATCTAGCACTGCCAAGCCCACTGCTAAACGGTGCCCTGAAGCACCACACCTACACTTCTTTTAAATACCTCCAGGGATGGTGACTCCACTATTTCTCTGGGAAGCTTTTTCCAAAGCTTGACAACCCTTTCAGTGAAGAATTTTTTCCTAATGTCCAGTCTAAATCTCCCCTGACACTACATGAGACCATTGCCTCTTGTCCTACAACTGGTTACTTGGGAGAAGAGACTGACCCCTACCTCGTTGCAACCTTCTTTCAGGTAGTTGTAGAGAGCAATAAGGCCTCCCCTTCAGCCTCCTATTCTCCAGGCTAAACAACCCTATTTCCCTCAACTGATTCTCGTAAGACTTCTGCAGCAGACTAATAAACAGCTTCATTGCCCTTCTTTGGACATGTTCCAGCACATCAATATCTGTCGTGTAGTGAGGGGCTGGAAACTGGACACAATATTTGAGGAGGGACCCCACCAGTGCCAAGTGCAGGGGGGCAATTACTTCCCTAGTACTGCTGACCACACTATTTCTGATACAAGGCAGGATGCTATTGGCCATCTGGACTACCTGTGCCCGCTCTTGATGCATATTCAGCTGGTCGTTGGCCAGCATTCCTAGGTCCTCTTCTGCCAGGCAGCTCTCCAGCCACTCTTCCCCAAGCCTGTGCTGTCACGTGGGCTTGTTGTGACCCAAGAGCAGGACTTGACACTTGGCCTTGTTGAAACTCCTACCATTGGCCTTGGCTTATTGATCCAGTTTGTTCAGATCCCTCTGTAGAGCCATCTACCCTCAAGCAGATCAGTGCTCCCTCCCAACTTGTTGTCATCTGCAACCTTACTGAGGGTGCACTCGGTTCCCTTGTCCAGATGGTTGATAAAGACATTAAAGACAACTGACACTAGTACTGAGCCCTGGGGAACAGTACTTGTGACTGGCTCCCAACTGGATTTAATTCTTTTCACCCCAAAAGCTAGATGGTTCGGTTTGTTGGTTTTTTCCTCTGAACTTCAAGGAAATCAAATCCTTATTATGCCATGAGATCTATATGGAGTCATCTCTGAGCTCTTGTGGACTAACCCGTGCTTTTATGAGGAACAACGGTACATAGGGTGGTGTATTTTTTACACAATTCTTATCTTTGCCTGGATATCAGTTATAGAAATCTCACTTGTGTTCACATTTCGTAGACTTCAGATATAGATTTCTTCTTTAAAAGAATTTGTAACATCAACTTATTTTAGCCTACTTTTTAATCCCCTTTTCGTATCTACAGCTCCTTCTCTGGTGATAGTACCTGCTTGATAAAACAATAGGATTATGTGTGACAATCAGATATGTAATGTCTGGATTTGTACAAGCTACTATGAGAGAACAGAAAAATTCCAGCTGAAGAAATAGCATACTTGACCAAGAGGAGATTTTAGGTTTTAAAGTGAAACAA
>VXBW01005408.1:538825-671507 GCA_013400375.1 Thinocorus orbignyianus | reverse complement strand
GGGGGGGGGAATCTTTGAGTTGCAAGTTTCAGAAATTTTGAAATATTTTGCTCCTAATTACCTTACTTTTTAAAAAGTAATTATCTTAATCAAGATGGAAGAGATTATTGCCTTGTTCTTCTGGAAACTGGCAGTTAAAGGTGAAGAGGAAAAAGCTTTGTTTTCCTTCAAGGGAGAGATAGCCATGGAGGTGCTGCTTGACGCTGGCACCATGTAGCCTGGCAGACTGCAAGCCACACAGATGGATGTGACATCTTGGTGAATCACCCTGAGAAACTGGGTTGGATGGAGCAGCACTGGCTATTTACTTGCAGGCCATTGCACTGAACTTATAGTGCCTCATACAGAAACTGACTGCCTTGGATGAAATGGCAACATAAAAATAAGCACAGATACAGGGCTATTGTAGAAGTCCTATCTTACCCAATATCAATGTACAGTGCTACTTATAGATATTAATTTTTTATGGTTATGCCACATATGTAATCTTTGTGCATTATAACTAAAGATCTAGGTTGATTTCCAGCTCAAAGGGCTTTTTTAGCCCGGTGTAAAGCTTAAAATTAAAAGTTTGGAGTCTCTGTAATCAGCCCATTTGAAATTTCATATCGGAAAATCCAGCAAAGTGAACCAAGCTTTTAAACACTGATACATTTTGAATTTTAATAGACTTTATTACAAGCTTCAAATTAAAAGCTGTCAGGAGAGATAAAAGGTTGGGGATTTGGATTCAAAGGGACTTTGATTAGACATAAAGGTCAGAAATAGTGGCAAAAAGTCGATGCATCTAAATTAAGCATAAACCTCTGGAAGAGAATATGCTAATCTTTCATGTAAAGTACTTGTCAGGCTGATCTTGGCTCATATTCACAACAGTTAAACTATTTTTTGTGATTAAATTTTTACAAATGGTAATCCATGTGTAATTTGCCTGTCAAGTGGGTGCCATTTGTTTTTACAAATGTTAGATTTTAACTGCTAAGGAATCGTATTATACTATATAATGTGCTCCTCATTAAAGATTTTGGTTTAGAATCTTTAGTTCAGTTTTTAACTGCAACTTTTTTTCATTGGAAATGTAAAATGTAAATGGGAGGGAAGGAAAAAGAAAGAAAATAGAAACTCTAAATGTCGTTGCTTTTTGTAAAATTAACTATAAATGTATAAATTATGCTTTAATTGAGCAGCTACTTCAGATTCTTAAAGTTATAGTAACTGTTAATATTTCTGAATGTTAAATTAAGATTCTGTACTGTTAGTGAACAAACTCATTAAAGACATAAAAGGATGACAGGAAGAAAAAGGATTTACATTTGTAGAATCTTCTGTAAAATTATGAGAAGTGACAGGCTCCATTTTTTGATGCTGAAATCAAGGTTGCATGTCTAAATCACAGTGACACTGTGGCTGGATTTTGCATAGCTGAGAACTAATAGGAAATTAATAGGGTGTAATATAGGCCTGTTGAATTCATTCTAACTTTGTGGCTTTGATGTGTAAGAACAGAAGGCATAATTTCAGTCTTTGTTTAGTGTCCTGGACAGATAGCTTCACTAACATCTAAGTATGGTCAGGATTAAAAATGTGATGGATAACACCACAGCACCTTCTTGACAGCTTTTCTGTTCAAATACAAATTTCTGTCACAGCACTAGAATGTTTGAAGGAGCATTCAGAGATGAAATATTGTAGCTGCAACAAGCTCAGTGTGAAGCTATTATGTTCTGAAAGGAAAAATAATTACAAACTGTACATCTCCTAGGCACATATCTGTATTAATAATGCATAGTAATAAATACACTTGAGTATACTAATGAAATGTTATTGAACATTAAAGTTTTGGGCACCATAAGGTTATGAATCTGTCAAGAAAAATGGCGATCCATCTACCTAGTTTTTAGTTTTTCTACCTATTTTAGGCAAGTAAGTATTTAGAAAAGTTATAATAGACCATGATTTATTCTAGCTTTCATAATGTCTCTTTGGCTTATTTTCTCAAAGTTCAGATTTTTTTAAAATATCTGTCCATTTCCATACCAAAAATTATTTCCTTTCACTTAAGTCTGTTACTATTGCCTTCAGAAATTTGTGGTAAAGGAATGCTTTCATTGCAGTGCTCTGTAGATGGAATATTGTCCTTATTATAGCTGTAAAGTAGGTCAGAACCTCACTGTTTGACAGATGTGACACACAATGTCCCTACCTCCATATTAATCATTAACAAAATAAAAAAGAAACTGATTAGTTCAAAAGAATGTCTGTATTTAAAGTTCTAATACCTGTAGGGATTTTCTTCTCTGTGCTCAACCATTAACTGAAGGACAGACTGAAACTTTATTCTATTGCAGCTGATTCCCACACAAGCACAGGGAGTCCATCTAATGCTGCAAGACGGCATAAAGCGTTACAATATGAGCCATTGATTTAGCTCAATAAGAAAGTAAAATGGACTCCATGAAGTGATAATAGATTGAATGCTGAATCTCTGTAATGAAATTTAATCTTGTGCACACGTGTTGTCCATGAGGTGGTCATTTGTCAGCTACCAAAGAACCCACAGTTCTCTACTGGTGCTGTCGTGATATGGGTTACCTCAGTTATCACAACAGAGGTAAACACAGATGAGATTGACTTGGATGCTGAATAGTCTGAACTCACACTTTTGTCAAATTTAAGCTTCCGAGAACTCAGAAGTGGGACATAAATGTCTTAAATGCTTTCAACCTTAGTATGATATGTACTTTTTTGAGATAACATTGATGTAAGTATGGTTCTATTTTCACCTAAGTACTTTTGCAAATAATCTTATTCTAAAGACAAGAGCATAGACCCTAAATACTCAATACATGGGTAATTAACCTCTTTTGTTGGCAAAGTCTTGGTCTTATTGGTGTTTATTTATGTGTTTCTAAATATTGATGTTAAGTGGGCCTTGACTGTACTCAGAATGACGGCTGAGTGTTTCTCATGCAGTCTTCTAAACCAATTCAGAATAGAGGGGCCACCTCATTTCACACAACATTGACTGCATCTTTGCTGTGATAATGTACTAGTTTTATTTATTCTTGGTTTATCTGTCAACCTTATAACATTTATATCAACATTCGGGATCCTCCCTATAAAAGTCAGTGATTGATAAAGCTGCTCAAGAAGGCTGCAAAACAGTAGTACTTAATGAGTTTACGGCAGTCCAAAACACTGATATTTGTATGTATAAAATGGGGTGTGAGGGATATTAGAGCAACAGATGAATATGCCAAAACTTTTATTACTTTTTTTAAATAAGGTGGGAGTAGAATAACCAGAATTAATGTTTCTTGACAGTTCTATGTCTAAGTAGACCTTGATTCTAGTTTTCACTAGAAACTTGTTTTTTCTTCGAAGTAGAGACAAGAAACACATTGTGATCTGGAGTTGTATGATAAATAATATCTTGATATTAGTCTTCAAACTTGAATATTACTTTGCTTAATTCCACATTTTATGGAGAATGTTGTTCTTCAAATAGGCAGAAACTTGGACATTAAGGTTTTATAAGTAAAACGAAATACCTTAAGCTTCACTTAGCAGAAAGTGGACTGCAATTAGTCTATTACCTGGCTTGTGGTGGTGCACATATGTTTTCCTAGTCTGAGCATCCAATGTGCTAAGATGACAGGATGCCTGGAACAGAGGGCGCAAGAATATGTTATTTTTAACTTTTTTTTCTCCTTAGGCTCATTTAGAAAAAAAAATATTAGAGGATAACTTTGGCTTTTGTTTAGAGGTCTGCTATATTTAACCAAACCTTGATGATGCATACAATATATTCTACTGAAGCAGAATATACTGTATGCAGTATATTCAACAGCCTGAGCAACAGTTCAGTCTGTAAGATGCTGAAGTTTGGGTAGGAGCACATTCCTTTGCTCCCCCAAGATGCCTAAGTAGGTGACCTTTAGCTTGAAGGAGGATAGTTGGACATCCCAGTGCTATCAGATTTATTCTTCTGGACCACTAGCAGAAAATCATGCTGGGCTGTCACAGCATCTTCATCCAAGGCATGTTGATGAGCACATTTGATCTCTGGCAACAGTGAAAGGATGTATGTATGTTACTTTCTCCCTGTCTTGTTATTTCACAACTAATCTGAAAGTAAATGAGCTATTTGTGTTTGATACCGAGACATTTTCTACTCTGCTCTCACAGATATGATTTTCCTCATGTTATTTCATTTCATCTTGTCCTATCCTCTCTGAAGTTAGAAACAAACTACTTTGAAAAAAGATCTCAGAGCTAATGTTATAACGTAACATTTCTGAATAAAATATTTATTTTGTAAAGCTTTTGCTTTGTAGACCTCAATGGTATCAGAGCACATAACCTTTGGTACCTTCTTTTCAACTATAGGAATTGAGTAGGATTGTGTATTTGGGTTTCCATTGTCTTTTCAGAATGTTTTTGTGACTTAAAAGTAATCTCTAGAATAAGCACAAACTTCTGTAAGTAAAAAAATAAAACAAAATCAGCTTCAAACCCCCAAAAGTTCTTTTCTTAGTACAGCAGATGAATGTGTGCACTGACCTATGCAGCTTGTGGTTGAGAGTATAGCCTACCATGCTGAAAGCCTGCTCGCAGTTTAAAGCAACACAATTTCTGATCATAACTGTGTTGCTAAGGAGTCTCTTGTATTTCTTCTCTTTCTTATTCTGTCAGATATCAAAGGCCAACAGGAATAAATGTTGCATTTTTACTTTTGTATTGCCTGTTTATGGTGGAGATTTATGAACAAATTACAAAAGCAAGCAAAACTGTAAGTAGCCTATGCAGTATGTAGCTCATTTCCTCTGTTGAATTCTTTCATATGTACACTTAATAGTAGACACTGGTGTTTTCTACATTTCAGCCCATCTCTTTTAACCGGAATATTGGGTGATTTCACACCACGTTAAAGGAAACTAATCCAATGGCACTAATGTGCCTAAAATCACCACCTGCTTCCTAGCTTGCACCTTGGTGCTCGTGATGCTTCCCTCCTTCATGCTGGTAGTGCGGCTGATCCAGTGGAAAACTAATCCTAAAAGAGTATAATGTTTCATTTCATAAACCGACTTACTCAGTCAGACATGAATTGGCAAGAGCAGAATTGCCCTTTTCAGTGTCAGCTCAGTGTTAAACTGGCTTAAACAAAGCCTGAAACTGTATCTGCAGAGATAGTAGGGATCTCAAACCCCACAATGGATTTAAATTTAAAAAAAAAAAAAAAAAAAGTATTTTTTAAACTTCATTAGCATATAAATAAAAAACCTGAGAAAATAAGCAAAATTGTCGATGCCATTTGGATAAGCACACAACTAAAATACAAGACCCCCAGAAGTGGAGGGGGAGAGCACTGGAGATTTCACACCCTGGAGAGTGCAAACCAAGGTTGGCTCATAGCTGCCCTCTGGTTCTCTCTAAGATTATATAAACTGGGACATTACTATCAGAATAACATGATGAAAAGGTAGCATTAAAATCATGTGCCCTCTAAAAGAGGTTAAATTCTCCAGTTCACAATTTTAAGATACCATATTAATAATTTAGTTGAGTCTTAGTCTTTTCAGTTGTAGCCTGCTAACGACAAACTTGCTTTCTAATGTTTAACGCCTGCTGCGCAAGTGGTACTTTTAACAAAATACATTTGCTGCAGGCTTTTTGACATGGCTTCACACTGAGATAAACACAATTAACACAAGCTATTTAAAATTCCTTTCTCTTGTGCTTGTTTATTAATGGCCTTTTAAGGTCCATTTTTGTTATTAATTTTAAAGAATGTGTAACAAATTTGATGGCACAGTAAGGGTATTCAACTGAAGTGTTTTATTCTTGAGGAATTTCAGGGTCATCTCCTATTTGTAACAGCTCATTCATATACATAGGCTCAAGGATAAGCATATTGGTCCTTCTATCAATATGCTGTACAGTAGAATCTATTGTAGCAGCAAATGGAGGATGAGCCAAAGGAGTGCAGGCAGGCTAGCTTACATAGTATAAAAAATTCATTAGAAAGTATTTCCAGTGAATCCTATTTTGTGTAAAAAGTCTTATCTTTTCTATATGTCACATCAAAATGGCTTTTAGTAAAAATAGTCTTGCAAAGAATGGCTACTGGGGGGGCTGTACTGAATATTCATAGCATATAGTACATTCAAATATACTGAGACCCTTTAGAATAAATATATTCTTTTTTTAGGTTAAGCTAGTTCAGAATATCGTTGCTAATCTTCTTTACATCCTTCCAGACAGTCTGCATAAGGCACTTTTTGAATTAAAAAAAAATAAAAAAGAAAGAAATGTTGTTCTCATTGAGGCCCAGCTTTCCTTATAATCAGTGGAAAGATTTCTCTTGACTTTGTTGGGGTCTGGATCTTCTTAGCCTGCTTTTGAAAGGGTACAGGGCAAAATACATACTCCAAAAATACTAATATCTGTTAGAACCTGCAAAAGCAAAGCTGTTGTGAGTTATGTTTTGTGCTCTCTTTCAGGCTGCCACCTCTGCTGACTGACTGAAACATCTTTACTTTACTTTCCTTGCTTTTTATAGGGGTTTATCTGAAAGTATACCCCTCCTGGCAGAATCAAAGGAAGACTGCTCCTTGCATCTTCCTTCTTCTGTGCAGCTGGGCAAGTGACAATTGCAATTGCGTTTTAATGGATGTATTCAAAAGAGGCGATGGACTGATTTGATAATAGGTAGATCTTCACCTTAATAAATTAGCATAGACTGAAACTGTCCAGTTTAGTAATTCAAGTATAGTAAATATTATATATTTGCTTATTATGGCCCTTATCCCCAGTGTATCCTGCAGCTATTTGTGAGCAATTCTGACAAAGACCTATATATGGATACAAGTAAAATGCAGGCTGACAAATGACTCAGTTGTTCAGTTGACTCAGTAGGGACTGTGCATTACACTTAGGAGGATATGTCTGAGTATCAGGCCTGTTTGCCTTGTCTTTGCTGCTGAGTGAGACTGAGCCCCTGTAGAGCATATTCCATTTTTAAGAACAAAGAAAGATACCCGTTTTGCAGACTGTGCAGCATGGCAGCAAGGCTGACAGTACCTCAGAGGCCTGGAAGCTGTAAGGCTTTTAGGACAAAGCCCTGCATACATTAGGAGCTGTTGGGATGGTTGAAAGAAATAAGGGTACATCCATGGCACCTCAGTAGAGAGATCATATCCGCAGCCACTACAGCATTCTGGTTGCTTCAGTGCTAGTGGCAGCATCCCAAATCATGCTCTCCAAAAGAGACTTTCAGGACAACATGGATTTCCTCATAAATCAGATCAAGCTATAGTTAATGCCTGCAAAGCAAGGCAAGTGCTGGATGGTTTGTTTAGGAAGTTATCTCTTGTGCCTTTTGGTGTAACAAAACTTGTTGGCATTGGTTTTGGACTACTCCAGTAGGATCTGGGGGGTATTTCAGTGCTAGAAGCCACTCACAATTGCTGGAGTGGAAAAAATGCCCAAAAGAAAGCACATCCCACCTTCCTGCTGTGCATGGACATGGTAAGAGGAAAATAGCATTTTTTTACAACTGGGACTCCATGGGCTGTCTTAATTTGGGTCACAACTGCAGAGTCCTCATGGCTATGAAAATACGTGCACTTAAAACTAACTAATCTCTTTGTTTGAACCACAAAATTATTTTGAGGCATCCTGACATATCTATAATTTCATCTAGCTTTTGGAAAGTGAAAAAGACATGGCTGAGATATCTCAACTATGGGATATTGTCATTACTTGATTAAGTTTAGTGGCTTGTTTTTGGAGGACCTATGACAAAGTGTAGCACCTGGGGATATTTATCCTTATAACTTTAAATGTGTACTATTCTTTTGCTCTCTGTAATATGTTGTTGTGATGATACTAGTAGAAATGAAGCCTTCGTACAGACGTTGAGCCTTTCATGGTTTGAAGAACATTCAGATTTACCCAGAAGGGTCCTTTTAAAAAGGGTTTGTTGGTAAAAATAGACCTAAAAATTAAAAAAAAAAAAGATAGGTTTCATACTGGTGTATCAATGATCAGAATTGATTTCCTTAAGAGAACTGGATTTGCTGTCATCAGGCTACTGAAATCCTACTTTCAGTAACTCACGTCTGTTACATTTAAATATTTATAGCTTTGAAGGTTCGCCAAGTCTGTAATAAGCACAGGGGAAAATAAATACATTATGCAAAGGGTGATTAGTTTTATCACATAGTCTTCTACAGGGCAGCTGTTTATTTTCAGTGTTCATTTTCTTGGATCAGTCAGGTAGACAGCCGTTCTTTTAGGGCATTTTTGTTAATTTAAGTAACTTCTTTGAATTGCAAATCTACCACCAAATTCAATTCTAAAAATTCAGCCTCCAGCTCATAATTATATCATCAAAAAAAATCTTTAGATCACTAATTCAAAAATATCTACTTGTCAGAGATATTTCAAACAAATGCAAAGCATACACACTGTAAATCACCCAATACATCAACATCTGTATGAAACTGAATATGAAATGTCCAGGTCTGCTAGGTTTCTCAAATAAAAAATATAATGTACATTCCCACAAGGCCACAGCCAGCTTGAAATGCTGTCATCTTGTATATGTGACTTCATAAACACTTTTAATGCTAATAGGCCATTGCAAAGATAGAAGTATGATAAGTGTGTGACCTGTAATTTACCTTTTCATTTTTTAAATTGTTTTGGATTTTTACCCAAGTACAGAGAACATGGAGAGTTATAGAACAGGGGAAGGAAATGAGTACCGCGGACTGGGCTGAAGCTTAGCATGCCATACAGGAAAGGGGATTTTCCTGTTTTGGAAACTGTCAGGAACAACTGCTGTGTAGAAGTATTGTCTCCAGTGTGGCCACCCATTTAGTCCTTGGTCTTGTTAGTATCCTTATTTAAGTCTGTACATAACTGGTTAGATATGTGTTTTGTGGTTGGGCTGTCAGACTTGTGCTATAAATGTTTGTGCTTCTTTCAATTTGTGTGTAAAGTCAGATCTCAGCTACCATAGTTTTATGAGGGCATTGCTGGAATGTTGCATTTAAATTAATTCTTTGTGTAGTTGAGCATTTTACAATACAAAAGATAACATTATCTCTCCAGTAGATGGATCTTACTCGGTGAATAGAGGCACTTATACTGAAATTGTCATCAGATATTTATTGACTGACACATTTTGGTCATTGTGGAGCAAGCTGTAGTATACTAACCTACAAGTGCAAAATATTTATATTTCAACGTGAACCAGAATTTGTTCTAGTACAAATTTATTACTGAGATAGTTTGTTCTGAAATACCCTCAGCCTGGAGTGTCCATTCCCATCTGAGTCCATTTTGAAAGGCATAGTTTGGGATGAGGATATAGCTATTTTCACCTTCTGTTTTGCATAGTTCCTGACAAGGTTTAACCAGAGTTGAGGTCCCTATGCTTCATGATGTACAATGCCTGTCTTTTCTCCAGATCAGCAAGATTATCCTGATGCAGTAACTATGCAGGCACTTTTCAAAAATCACTGGAGGTCAAGGGTAGCCTGACATAATTAATAGACCAGGAATATTGTGTATCTGCATTGACTGGGTTTTTTATTTACCAGTCAGGCCTTGGAGTTAGTATCCGGCAACTTGGTGGAGACAATTTTTTGTCAAGGTAAAGCCAGGAGGCAGTATGAGGTTTTGTGTACTTTCTCCTCTTTTCTCCTGTGCCTACATCTCTAGGTTGATTTTCAGTATCTCAAGCATAAACCACAGAATATTCACAGATGTCACTCATTGGAAGCTTTAACACATTTTCTCTGTTTTCATCTCTTGAGGCAGGAGATGTGCATGGTTCTAGTTCTTGTGGAAAGCACTGCCTTGCTTTCACATTCACATTTAGAGGAGTAAAAGTTTCATTTTGGGTAGGTTTCTTGGTGTAATTACTGCCATAAGAGGTATAACACTAAGTACATGAGCAGGAGAGAAGCAGCAAGACATGGGCAGTAGTGGTGGGCTTCTGGTAATATCCACAATGTCCCTTAGCAGCAGTTTGAATCAGAGCAGGAAACATTTTTGTTCATTTAGTCTACAAGGGTGGTTTTTTCCTCATTCAGAGTTGTTACTGGTCTAAAAAGAATTTAGTTCAATCGAAATTTTGGAAGTTGGCAAGAAGAGCAGTTAGGTCTGAGAAAGCCAAATAGAAGATTTGATGGTAAGAATAGAAAAGGAATAGGCCTTTAATATGTGGAGGCAATGGGGTTTCAATTTTTAGGTAATTAATAAGCCTTGTGTATTTACTTGTCTGGACTGGAAATTTTTTGACAAAGTACAAAAAAAATAACTTAGATACTTACTATTAATAAGATATATTGCAATATTAGTTGTTTTAATTTTGAAATACTTGATGTATCAGAGCAAAGTTAAGTGAATATATTATTATAGTGTAAGTACAAACAGCATTACACTAAATCAGTAGAATGTGGTACCCACAGTTAATTGTAGGATCATGAGTGCTATTTCTAGTTAATTAATATGCTAATTAGCTAGTTTAAAGATAAAAGGGGTATTAAAAGGATGCAGTGAAGAACTTGTATTTTTCTCTATTGCTGTGCAAACATAGGTCCCTGCAGTAACTTAATGAGGAAATGTCAAAGGAACAAAACTAACAACAAATGAATTAGAAGCTTAACTAAGTAATTACATGATATTGCTGAGACCTTTTGGATAGGGACTAGCATAACTATTTGTTTAGATTTTCATAACACCAAATAGTAGAGAGAATGGGATAACTAATACAGTCCATTTATTGTTAGAAATTTATTTTTCAGAAGCATCCTAAGAAAAATTTGAATTAAATAGGTATTTCTGAAAGCAATTGCTACTAGTAAGATTGAAAATATTTATAAGGTAGAAGCATGGAAGCACTTTGAAGGGAAGACAGCACAAATACAAATAGAAAAGAGTAGGCTTTTCCTGCAGTAATGAGGGCCATGAAGTAAGCTTTCAGTCAGCCTTTAGAATGTTAGTAGAAAAGGGATTCAATAAAAGGATGTTCAAAAACCAAAACTTGTGTTTGTTCAAGAATAAGCATCCTGAATCTGGAGACTGCTTCAAGGGCTACAGAGGCTGGTTTTCATCTAGGTTGGGAAAATCAATAGAAAATCTTAGTAGTGTGGGACTGAAAGAGGAAAGATCCTTAAGTACAATGACAGTGTGCCTTAAACTGAGTCTGAAGACCTATTATGGGTGAAAATAGGGCACAGAAGGTTTCAGAGCAAATTAAGGAAGAACTTTCAAGACTGAGGATGTGAAAGAAAAGAATACAGCAAATGAAGAATTTGTGGGCTAGAAAAATGCCTTCAGAGCTTCAACTGCTTTATTAGTGTTAAACTTCTTTGTAAACACCTTTCCTTGGCTGGAGAATGCCAGTATTTGGAGGTTTTGTTTCTGTCAGGAAGCCATGCATATTTAGGCTTGTCAAAGTTATGACACACTCAACACTAGAGAATGCAATTTGACTGTACTATATACAGTCTCAGCTGACATCCATGCTTGATAAAGACAAAAAGACTATCTCCTAATCATTTTAGTCTGTTGCTAATGGGCTTGTTATTAATACAAAAGCACTGTTACAGCTACTTTCAAAAGATACAAACATACAAAAGAAAGCATGCCACAAATCTTCTGGGCTTTTTTATATTTATTTAAACATTTCAACAAAACAAGAATCTAGCAGCTGATAAATGGAAGGCAGAAGTTGGCTTATAGAAACAGTAAATATCACTCAGAATAAATAATATCAAATATTCCATTGTAGAATTTGTTATACAAGGAGATTACTTTTTAATATTGAAGTAATGCATCTGGGACCTTTACTTCAAATGTATTTAATCTCAACATTGATAACCTAAACTGCATTTTACATTAACGGTAAGCCGGACATTGCACCTCTCCCCAAAAGAGGAAACAGTCTTCTTGCTCTCATTGAAAACGGTGGTGAGTCTCTACAAGGTGTTATTTTTTCAGAAGACTTTCAATGATTGTAGATCCCACAGATATTCTGGCTAAAAGCTGGTGCAATTCTATCCTCGTAATATTTGGGCAACTAGAAGCAAGGTAAAACTCTAAGTATACTTAAGTCAACATTTAAACTTCTTTTAACTCTCACAACAAAGCACACTCTAACATAGTACACAGCTTAAATCAGTTTTCTGATTGCTCTCTTAGTTTATTTATTCCAGTCAGAAAATGTCTAAGATGCAATATATTTTTTGCTCCCTTTTGCTAAGGAAACAGGCTAAGGATTTATGCCTTATATCTATCTGGTTTTCCCCTGGTAACTTTTGAAACACATTCCACAGAGAGATAGAGGTCTCAAAGACACTAAGTTCCTGCAAACTGTCAGTACTCAAAGTAGTTCTCAACAATCAAGGGGTTCAGTGGCTGAGCTTCTATCAGCAGCTTTTATGTATGCTCTCATCAAAACTGTCGTTAGGAGTAAGCTCTTTATTAGGCACCATCTATTGCACACGAGAGAAGCACACTCAGTATTTGCACTTGGAAAATTTTAACTTCAATCCTGAATTCTTTGGATGCCAAAGCATCTATGCAGAAGAAAAATTTAGTCTTTGGACCAGACTTCATCAATTCTGCAATTCACTTAATGAGATGTTTCACATGCCAGATACTATGGTCTCATGCTTGGGTCATACTCATTACTTTTTTTAAAAGAAATTTTTTAGGACAACTTTGGACGAGATGAGAACTTGTGTGAATTGTGTTTATACATATATTATGCCATGGCATTGTACCTCTTTAGACGGCTTAATTGTAGAACTGTCAGAAAGAAAATGAAGGGAATTTATAAAAGTAGAAGTCTGAAGCTTAGAAAAGAATAGCTTTAATGAAGTACACCCACTTAAAAGGCAGTGTTATATAAACCATAAGATAGTCTAGGTTACAAATCTCATTAGCTTTGAAGAAACTTAGACCTTTGCTACAGAGCTGAGTGTGGCCCAGATGTGGCGTCAGATAGAAAAGAGCCTGGGGAAGAAGACTTTTTCTTTAGTGAAGAATTGTATTTTACATGGGGTTTTATCTCTCTCCTGGATTTTTTTTATTTTTCCAAGTTGTCGTTTTCTGCATCATTCAATGTTATCAATATGAAGTGAGTACATTTTAGGCTCTGGCTTACTATTATTATGAAAAATGAAAAGCTAGTTAAACTGTGGCATTTTTATATCACCCACAGGGTCTCTCTGGTTTGGTGTTTGTATCTAAATCACCAGTTTTCAAAATATGTCTTCTGTATGATTTCAGCTATACCTGTGAATGACTGACATGTCTTAAGTGAAAGTTCTCTTGTCCCCAGTGGTGGTTAAAGTCAGAGCTGTCTTTTTTTGAATTACTTTATTTCACGAGCTTTTAATCATACCCCAGGACATGTCAAGCTTTCACATACTCTTTCTTTCAAGTATATTCTTGCACAAACACATGCTGTGGAGGAGATGCTGTCAGTTCTTCTCTTCTTCCATTCCAAGCACATTTTCAGAGTGGCATGATAAACTTGTAAGAAATTCAATATTGTAGTAAATTGCAGTTTGGTGAGGTGTGGCCCTCTTTCAAATGCTGAAAGATTTGATGATTGAAAAACAACAGCTAAAGAGCTAAAGAACGTGCTGGCAGTAAAACAAGTAATGCGGTTATTCTTTAAATAAATATTAAGTTTGTTAGTCAGATGGAATTTGTTCCCCTCTCTTAAAGTTACCTTTATGACATTTCTGTGAAAGTGAATTAATTTGAAGACCATTGTGAGATTTTTATTTCTTTTACTGTATACTTCACTTCTTTATTGAATTTTCTACACCTGGAGCATTAATTAGTATATTTATAGTCAAGCTATTCAACAATTTTGATTTTTTTTAATTATTGTCCTCATGGATCCCAACCGAAGTGTTCATGTTCGGCATGAAATCTGAATGCCCCAAGGGTTGATATATTTTTGGAGGAGGCCTAAGAGCTACTCTGTCCTGCTTTTACTGCTCAGGATAAGATATTGTCCATTTTTGTTACTGGCAGGCTTTGGTACAAAACTGTAATGATGGCTATTGTGATTGTTGTTATTTTTGTATTTGTTATTTTTATAGCTCCATAGGCAAATAAATACATTTTAGAAATTAGGCAGAAACTTAGCATCTGGGTCTCATTTAGAACTCCAGGCTCTAAAATTACCTCCTGTGAAATTTTAGTAATGTCTTTGAATGGCTGTGTATGGAATTGACTGACTTAAATGTCTCTTTGTGCTAAAAAGAGCAGTGCTGCTTGGAAAGCCTGCGGTTTACAAGGTATTTTGAAATGTACACAGTGAAGTCCAGTAGTTGTACTTAAAATTATTTATTGATGGAGATGTAAGTGAAGGAGTGATATTTGAGCCAAGAACTGTTTTCAGGAAGAAATAGCCTGTTTTCTCCTCAAGCTCATTTCTGAATTTTAGGAGGAAAAAAACAGTCTTATAAAGTGCTAAAAAATTCTAACTCTGAATTGCCAGTGTCAAGCATCAGTTACTTCCTGTCTGCTGTATGTTGGAAATCCACAACTATGTCATTATCTGTATGTTAGGACTTTTGCTTTGAAGCTGACAGTGTAGGCTGCCTCTGCTTTGGTTCCTGCTCTATATAAGTTAAAATTAATTCCCAGTATTCGTGACAGCCTTCATCTAATAGCTATGTCATCTGCCTTTGCACCTAATAAAGAGATAACATCTGTCTCTTCTCTGTTAGCTAGGAGACTGAGGGACAGTGGACATACCTGGGTGATAGAAAAGATCTCAGTCAGACAGAAACTAGAAATATTGGGAGCATGATGCAAACGCTTATATAAATGACTATGCTCAGATTTACTTGAATGCAAAGGTTATTGAGCATGCCTTATCAGCCATGCTTGGTCTGCACTGGCACTTGCACAGCCTCTTTTTCTGTGTCTGTGCTATGATCTCCTGGCTTCTGATTTCTGGAAGGACGTAACGGGGCAGACGGGTATGGTGTGGAGAGATATAATCTTGACCTTGCAGGTTTTGTTGGCACAGCCCCTATTCCATGCACAGAAACTGCCTCTGGTTTCCATACCAAGCAACTTCCAAGCATGTACATTGTTGTGCCTTTAGCTAATCAATTCTTGAAAGGAAACTATGGACTAGACAATGTGACTATGGACCAAAATTTTGCTATTACTTGCAGTTAAGCAGATTACATCATCAGTAGAGTTCAGAAAAAAAGATATTAATTAGGGAAAGATTTTAATGTTTATCCAACATTGGCCAAGATACAGACTTGGAACTTAGCTTTTCTATTTCTATTTTATCCTCATTTTGATCAGAAATTCTTTTTTTGTTCTGAGAAATGATGAGAATCATAGAATGGTTTAGTTTAGAAGGTACCTTAAAGATCATCCAGTTCTAACCCCCCTGTCATGGGCAGGGACAAAATATTTTTATGATGGAATAAATCTAAATAAATAAGATAAAATTAAATAAGTTTTCTGATGGAATGTTCAGAGAAATGTTTCAGCAAATTTATTCTCCAGAAAATAAATTTTAATAGAAAATACTGCCTTCCATTCTAGTCATAAACATCAGTTTAGTCTTTAGAAATCCCATAGCAGCCCTCAATTAACAAACAACAAAAAAATAAACTTATTACCCATCCAGATTTTCATTATGAAAGGAGGTTTTGTAAATATATGGTTTTATAGCAGTTCCAAATGCCACCTTCTGCACGGGCTTTAGATATATTTGGTGCATTAAACGACAGCAATGTATGTAATTGAACACACTTGTTGATAACTAGTTGCCTACTACAAAAAGTCTATTGAATTCCAGTGGCCTAGTGTGACTGAGGTCATGGTACATAAATTTGATTGTAATCGCAAATTAAATTTACATATACTTGCTACACAATAACATCAAAGCAAGAAAATGAAACAGCCTCCCCCCCAGTATAGCTTTGACAACGTAGAAAATTTTAGCTCTATTGGTCAGATTAGTTACTTACAATGGAACAGCAGTAACTTCTATGTTAATGCCACCTATTATCTATAAGAATCTGTACCTATGGTCTTTTAAATTACAAAGAGAAATTCTCAGAAAAATCACGTTGTGTGATATATCTGGGATTTTTTGTAGTGTATGTCTGAATAAAAATTACTAATGCATGAATGTCTTATTTTCAGAAATAAACAAGTTACTCTTATGCTGAGCTGTTTTATTTTGATGGTTATTTGGTTGCCGCTTGCCCAATATTACGACACATAACCTCTGACTCTAAAAAATTGCTTTTATGGTTTTCTTTTGTGGAGGTACTTATGTTTAGAGCCCTTGCCAATCTCAAGAGAAATCAAATTTCTTTCACTATCTTTTGTCTTGAAGCTTGAATTGTTTAGCATGATGCCTTAGTTGCATTTGAGTCATATTGCTATATAGTGCTTATACTCTGTGAAGCACTCATGGGGCAAAGAGCATATTGTAGCAGTGTGAGAAAACAAGGCTATGAATGTTATACAACAATCAGAAGATTTTTAGATTTTACAGAAGAAAGAGTTTTTTGGACTTAAGACTTAATCAAATAAATTCTGACTTATTACAGTCAATCAGTGGACTACTTCTGTAGATGGGAACTATTTGCAGCAGTGCTTCTTAGCAGCCCTCCGTACCTCACTGAAATCTTGTGGTAATAATTTTATTTTTAACATGATTTAACTGACAGATTGTATACCTGGTGAAATCAAATATGAATAAATTTGGTAAAAGCTGCCTGAACAGGATATGTGAACTCACACTGTCTGCTAGCAAAATTAAATTATTAATGGTTTAATTTCTTGTTTTTTCCACAGGATTTGAGGTTCCAATTAAAACTGTGTTTGGGCCATTGCTTTGCCTGCCAGTACTTAATCTTTTCCGAAAGCCTCATCAGTTATCTTAAACAAAAGAAGAACGAGGTAAGGAGAGAAAGTAATGAAATGCAGCATAGTACATCTGTCAAAGGAACAGAAAGTAGCTTTAAAAAAAATATGCAGAATCAATGACATTAAAAAATTATTTGCTGGGCATTAAATGTGTTCATGTTTGGCATCTTAATTCTAAGGGGTCTGTAACTACCGTTATGTTCTTGCATACACTGAGGGTTTGGTTGTTTGTGTTTAAAAGATTTACTGTTGATGTAGCCACAGGATACGAATGACTGATAGGAATCTGAGCTCTGGAATTGCTAAATGCACCTCTCTGTACTATGGAGTCCTTTGAAAGATTGTCTGACATCTTGAAGTTGAACATATGAATACGGTTAGCATTTCTGAAGTTATTTAAAATGCAGTTTTGGGTCAGTTAGGATTTATGTTTCCCAAATATATATAATGCAATATTGACTACTGTGTTAAAAGACTTACCCATTTTAGCACTTAGAGCTACACTATCCTTTGTTGTTGATAGTAGATCTTTCTAAAATACTGGGAACTGACTTTTGCTGTGTCACTTAGGATTGCAATAATATACAACAAGGCAGGCATAACTAGAGGTGACAGAGAGAAGTAGTACAGCGATTTAGCCTTGATGAGATAAGGATGTAAGGGAGACATGGTTTGAAAAATATGAGCCTTTTTTTGAGTCTGAAAAGTACAGCCTGCAGTGGCCTCCTTGGTAGTCAATGCTGACATTCATCAAGAAAGAATATTGGGATGTCAGTTCTTATTTTTCCTGTTTACTCCTTCTTTCTGCGTTCTCAGATTTCTGCTGAGGATCAGGTTCAAACTAATACTAGCTGGTGCAGACCAAGCTCAGTGGCTCCTGAATATCCTTTAACTTCACCGCTCATATGTGAAAGCCAGCAGGCTAGAAACCTTGTTCATTTCTGACCTTTTTAACATAACATGGTATTGCATTTTGTTTGGGACTGTTAAGCACGCACCTTATCTACAGCCTGTCTCAAGAATATTATCTATAATTTTGCTTTAGTATCTATATATAAGGCTATCTTTAAGAAGCTGGGAAAAAATGTTGTCTGTGGTATCATCAGACTTTGGATAGCCATAGGCCATGAAGAAAATAGCTGATGGTGATTGTCAGCACTAAGTAAAACGGGGTATAGTAGTTGTGTTTTTAAAGCACATGTATTGCTGAGTGAGAGTTGTCCCTCCAGATCAAGAGTTGATAATGTACACAACAGACTGTTACAAGCATTCCTGAAATATTTTCTATAATTGTTATCAGAAACTACTCTTACATATGTAGATTGTTGGATATGTAATGCAAATCCTTGTGGCCTGTCAGATAACTTCATGGTTTCTGAATCCCCTTTTTACTGTAACTGTGTCTTACAGCACAGTTACCTTCTATATTGCCCATCTAGGGCATACTTGCTGCTAAAAGCTGGGGACATTTGCAGGAAACTGTTCTGATTGACATTTGATCTTACAAAATTTAACTGAATAATCCATATGTTGAGAAGGCACAGCACAAATCTGATTGTATTGGTCTAAGAGACTGGAGAAGATGATGAAACAAAAAACATTTGTATAATTTAGTAAAAATTGCCTCCTAGCATTGCTTATGGAAGGAACATGAAGTGCTTACATAGAATTAGTGACCAAGAGGGTCCATCTTCAAAGAAATGTAATTAAACTTTAAATTAACGGCTCTTAAGGAGATTTGAAAAAAGCACACTTGATTTGTCTGTAGATCCTCTCAACTTTCTTTCAGTGCCTTATAATTGCATTTCAAAGCTATTCTTTCAATAGATAGATATCTCAAATTTAATGCCTTAAAGATTCTCTGATATTTATTTGTTTAAAAAAAATTAACTTTTCCACCTTCAAAACCGTCCTGTTTCTTCAGAAGCCTGTTAGTGAGGTACATTAACAACTTAAAGCCGATAATAGTAGAAATTATTAGCTACTTATAAGCATAATTTTTTTATCACAATGATTGTGGATGACATTAAAAAAAATAAATTCTTACACTGAATTGGTGCCTAAAACGAATAATGTGCTAACTATACGTAGCTTATTTTGAGACTGCTATTGATACTGAAAACAGTCTAATTTTTGTTGTGGTGTCTAATGAAAACAAGGTTTATCTGACTACAATAATGTGTATGTATGAGTGGGATATTTGTGTGTCTGTATCCTGCAATGATTTTCAACCTGTTGACTGACACCAGCAGGATTTTTTAGCCCAGTGACTGACATTAACAGAAAGATATAGTTTTAAAAGAAAATTATCTTCTCAACGTTCTAGTGAAAATAATCTTTACAGAAAAAAAAGGATTTTTAGAATGCCCTAAGGGAAGGTCACTTCATAAGCTTCTCTAAAGGATTCTACAACAGGAAGAGACTTAATATACCAAGTTTGGAGAGGTGTTTAAGTCAGAACCTGCACCTTTTAAACATGGGAGGATCCACAAAGAAAATTTGTGAATGCGGGTAATTGTCCCTGGGTTCTGCTGAAGAAATCAGACTGCCTTCCTCTTTGTGTGCTCTGAGTATCTCCTTCTTCCTCGTGGTACATATGTCTTGTTTCTTTGTAAGATGCTGAAATTTGATACTAAGGGTTATAGCTTTTGTGTTTAAAACCAAAAACCAGTATTGTAGTTGGCAGGCCTTGTGCTTTATGGCTTATATTTGCAGTTTCGACTGTCAAAGCAGAAAAACATCTGTTTTACTTATGGGACAGTTTATTGCTCCTATTGAACAGTAACAAACTTTATGTTATGGGTGAAAGAATTTGATTTATCTGCATTATTAAGTATACAAGGTACGTGATTAGGTATCACTCTCATAAACTATGTCTTACATTGCTATTTTATAAATTCTTACTAGCTTGTACAATCGGGGAAGGGTTCTGCAGTGAAGTCTTTAAGCAGGTGCAATATATGTCAACACATGGCTCCTAGCCATTGCCAAGTTGTAATATTACAGGCCTTCAAGATGAAATATGGTTTCCTGCATAATTTGTATAATGTGTCTTTAAGGTATTCATATTTTCAAGGTGTATTTGGATTTACAAGCTGTATAAGATAAAGCATGCTTTTGCCGTTTCTATTTTAGATATAGTACCATTTAAAACGCTTGAGGCTTCTCTTCCATACGGTGGTTGGTTTGCTCTGTGGATCTTAAACGTTCATTTCTACTGGTTCTCATATCAAAGATTCTCCATTAATATTGCCAGGGTGAAATAGGAGACTGACTGCTGAGAATCTCCAGGCAATCAATGAAAAATATATTGCAACAATACTGTCCTTTTCACTTTCGTTAAAGGTTGTGAAAGCAATTTACAAACATTAATAACGCATTACAATAAGCTCCTGAAGCTAGATATCTGTGAAGGTTCATTCCTAGAAACTGTTAAACTGCGATAAACATGGGTAACAGTTATGCTATGACAGTGGAAACCAGCCATTCCTTTTCTCGGCTCCATCTTCTGTGGACTCTCTTGGTCATCCATACAGTTTTGTTTCAAAAAATGCTCACAGGTTGCAGCTTCCTAGCTGTGGAGTTGACTTTTTGAGGCTACGCTTTGATCCTTCAATCAGGGCTTTAGTCCATCTTGAGCTTTTTATTAACTTGATCTAGAGTTTTGAAACAATCTGAAGAATCAAAAGGAAACAAAGACACTAACTGGAGAGGAATATTCCTGAGAACATTCGCCTTGCCTAGGTGTAGAAACTTTCTTAGAATGATCATGTTCAACATTCAGTTCATTTTACTCTGTTCAAAGGCTAGACCAAACAACTGCAAATTACAGATAAGGAGGAATAGCCACCTATTCAAATGTCAAATAGCAAGCCTTAGCTGTATTTGACAGGCATCCTCTTTTTCTTCTTTTCTTTATTCCCTCTTCCCCTGTAATTCCGTAAAGTGTTTGTTTAAATTTTACAGTGTATTCTGTATACTAACAGAAAACTTTTATTCTATATTTATTACTACTAGCTAAAATGGCAATGGGTAGAGAACCACTGAATTATCCATTGTCAGAAAGTGCATGGTAATATATTATGCTTGTGTCTCATTAACTTACCTCTCTGGAACCTCATTCCAACTTTCACAGGTTTCATAGTGATTCCAAAATACATTTAAAGAGCCAGTATAAGCTACAGAGATAGCAAAGTAGATAAAAGTACACTTTATTTCCTACTCTTTCATGCAATAAAAAGCTCCTTCTGATATCTATGGAAATCCAAGATGCAAAGGTGACAATTCACATTGTCCAGTGCACACACATACCCCTACCATTTGAACTGTGATCTCCTATACTCTCCTTGTTTCTACTTATAGTATCAAAACATCATTTTTAAAGATAGAATTAAAGCATTTCTTAGAGATGAGTGGAACTATCAGGCAGTGAAATGTCATTACTCCTTTACTTATGTACATAAAATTAAAAGAATGCAGTGCAATTTCTCAGTAATTCACCATGGAGACAGTTTATTGCAATATTCCAGAGTTCTGTCCTTTAAGATAAATGTATTCTTATGCAATTCAAATTATTTTACAATCTTTACAGTCTCATTTTACAAATCACTGATGTACTAACTTAGCTTAATCATCTATCTGAGTTTAGTCTGGCAAAAGCACATATGTGGTAGAGATGTTTCTTACTTCTTCCAACGTATTCTATAAACCAGTGAATCAGTAACCGGAAAGATAAAATGAATAATTCAAAATATCAATGCTGAACAAAGACCAGAGACGCTTACAGCATTAATAAATTTTTTGAATTTGTGCCTGTGGGCCATAATTTTGCAGATAAAACATATTTTGGAGTAAATAAAGCTGATCACTATATAACATATCTATAAATACAGTAGTATGTGCTTTTACTAGCATTAGAAAGATTGTGTGAGTACATTCTGTGATGTATTTTGCTAGCATCAAAAAGGCAATTAATGTTTAAATATATACCTTCCGTCTGACACATTTCACTTACACTTCCACAAAAGTGGTCATATCCTGTTCCTTTTATCTTTTGATTGTCGATGCTTTCCAGCACAAGGGAGACCTGTGGCACCAAACAGCAGTTCCCCAAACACTGCCAGGGTTGAATGCTTTGGTGCCTTGCTTAGAAGGCTGTCAGTGAACAGCAAGGCTAGATATATCAAGACAGTAGATGAACTCAAATAATTTTAGGCACAAAGGCTCAAAGGTTCCTCTTATCCTAGTGAAATCCTACCATAGGCTTGCAGCAAGGTGGCAGTTGCAAGAACTTATGCTCAAACTGCCAAGCCTGTTTGTGTATGTCCCTGAGCCTCATTGCATTCTGGAGTTGGGGGCAGAGGACCACAGCATTCGTCAGTTCCTCAATAGCATATGTTCCCTGGAAGACTGCTGTCCAAGTTTAACTTAACTCAAGACTACATGTAATGGTACGTTTTGCTGATAACTTAATTTTGTTAACAGCTAAGAAAAAAAAACCCCGTAACATGAGAGTTAATATTCTGAGCATCTCTCTTTGGCTGCAGCAGCCTCTACTGTATATCTTCTTCCCTCTATTCCCAGAAAAATTATTTGGAGACTTTCTTGGATACTAACCGTTACATAGCTTTCAGGTGTATACTAAAATTCTGCCTCCAGAGATTTAGATAGAACTCTCTGTAAGTAGACTGATCTCATCATAATCCCTGGTAGGCATTGTTCCAAATGTTAAACCACAATTTCAGTCATGCATCAAAATAATTTTATTTATTTTTAACCCAGTTAGCTCAGTACTTAAAAGGAAAGGTGCTGCAGGTCAGGACTCATATAGGTGGGAAAATACGAACAGTGGTAACGTAATGCTACTTTGGTTACACCATCCTTTGTGGTACAAGTTTAAATTCCGCTGAAAAATCAAAATACAAACAGGTGGCAGGTACAGAAAAGGCTTCATTAAAACAAAGCGAAACAGCATGTATAAGCTCTTAATTTAATTATTGCAGATTTATTTTGATTTGTATCTAAAACGTACCAGGGAGAAGAGAGATAAATTGTATTTACTGGAATAAAAATAGATTGTTTCAACACACAATATTTTCCATTAAGCTCTCTGTAGGTTTACAGCCTAGAGATCTTGTTCCTGTATTTCCTATTCCTCCATTTAAGAAGATTTTGCTTGTTATTTTCAATATAAAAAAAACTATAATAATGGTAATACTGGATACATCAAAACTGTTTTAGCAGGGTGGCTTGTTCCTTATAGCATCAAGAAGTTTAGGGCCAGCAGCTTGGGGAAATCTAGATTTGTCAGGAGATTACTCTCCCCAACCACCTCAGAAACCACCTCAGAGAAATTTGTTGTCTCACATCCCCACAGTGTCATAGGTGCAATGCACTACAGTCACCTAGCTCTTAGTTTCCATCGGTAGGATGTATAAAATTTTCTGTTTCTGCAAAACATTTGTCCAGGGTATCTCTGCATATTTGCAGGCTGGCTGTATAAGCAGTACCAGAGAATTTCAAACCTGTCTCAGTGCCTTTTAGCAGAGTTCAGGCAGCAGCACCCGAACATCAACACTCTGGACCCTTAGCCATACCTTTGCTCTGTGCTGTGCCATCCCCAAATCAGCCTTAGGTAGGGCATGTCTGCAGTCTTTGCTTACTCGAGCACTTTCAGATTCTCTTCCAGAAATCTGATGGCAGAACTGCTGGGAGCCATCAACTGAGAGCAGAAGTGAACTTCTAGGAGACAGGTTACTTGTCAGTAAAAGTTGTTTGAGTACTTGTCATACACCTTTGCATTTTGTCTGCCTTTTTCCCTCTCAGAGTCTTTAAAATATCATTAAACATTCACTGTCCAGGAGTGAGAGACAGGTATAACTCTAAATGTTTGTGTAGAAGGACACGTGTGTATGTTCTGATAGAAAGTGCGGTGCAAAGAATGGCTTCATACTGAAGAGCAGATTCTGGATATGCAACTACCCTTTTGTGGTACCTTCAGTGCATTTGGTATATAGCAAGCTTGACAACAGTGAATCGAAGTAGGAGCGTTCAAATTCATATGCAAACAGCTATAGCCAGTAATACTGCATGGATGTTATAAAAACCATTTGGAAATGGAAATACAGCCAGAGATCAGGGGAAAAGATTGAATTATAATTCAATGATCCCATATTTATAAATTATCTAGTATCTATAACACTTTAAAATAGGATTTATTTGCTTTAATAATTCATAGAAAGTTCACAGTAGGTAATTTATTAATAATACAGTGTCATCAGTATGGATTTTTCCCAGTACCTATTTCTATTCTATTGAGCCTACTGCTCTGTTTTATTGCAGCAGCATTTTGCTCAGTTTTAAACAACAGTGAAAGGAAGCCTATTACCTTGTTTTCAAAATAAAATATAGAGGTATCTATGGAACATAATGCTTCAGTTTGAGGTGTGGAACAACTGCAAACATAGAATTAAGTATACGCTCCTATTTAGATGGATACTAAAGGTCACTATGCAGAAGAATACTTAAAATATGCATGCACTTAGATTTGAGTCACACTACTAAAAATGAGTGGAATGACTTTCATACTTATTAGTATAATTATCCTATTAAGACACTTACTTAAGCGTTCTGCTCATTCAGAGCCAGAATATTCAAGCACTCTGTAAAGCCTACCACATCATAAATGCACTGTTTGCAGTCTGTTTACTAAATTCTTTAATATTCCATCATTAACTTCAACTGTTTTCTCTATTATTAATCTATAAATAAGCATTGTCCCTACAAGAAGTGTGTAGGTATTGGTTCATAAATGGTGCTTTTATAACAGTAACAGCTAGTAGGATGGGCCTAATTACTTATTAATCTGTATTCAGATTTTTTTCTTGTTCTCACCAAATAGATTTCTCAAACTGCAATTCTCTGACATGCATTTGAAACAATTTGTTGTAGAGCAACGAATCTTGACGTTTTCAAGTGAAAAGGCAATATCTGGTTAGTGCTGTTGCTAAAGAGGCGTTGGGATTGCAGTTCTTAAGAAAGCAGGTCTGTTCATTCCCCTGGGAAGATTAGAAACAAATATGCACCAAATAAGTCATTCTAGCTGTAATGATTTCATTTAAGCACTCTAACAAGTAAAAAATTGATAAAAAATAGAAGGAATGGAATGGGTTGATTAACTAGGAATGGAATGGGTTGCTAGAACAGCACACTGTAGTGGCAGAGGTGATTTTTCATTATAATTTGCTGCTGGTGTTGCCAGACTTTCTGGTGGCTCTCACTGTTTCTACTATGTGTGTGCATGTGTGTACAGTCTGTCTGCTCCTTAACTATTTTTAGAAAATATTTGGGAAAGTTCTGTTGGGAATAAATTTTGACATAAGGGATTCAGTGCAGTGAATGCAAAAAATAGTGTTCAGACACAAACGAGAGATGAACCAAGAATTAAATCTCAGTACTATTTGCTTTGGTTTGCATTGCTGCCATAATGGATAAGTGCAGTGGAACTGGAGCAACAATGCACAGACGAGACTTGTGTTCTGATGTTTAGCGCTGCCAGTTTGAAAGTGTTGTCAACACATGGGTTTCCTGTTTTATCTCTAAATCCACTCTTCAGGCACTCTATTAAAGGACCAAAACAGTGGAAACTGTGTGTACTGCTGGTGGTAGTGACTGCAGTTCCTGGCTCTCATTGGAGTTAGGTGGGAGAGGAGGCATATTTATCCCTTGCTTTCACAGAAGAGTGGTAGATTATGTTTTTGTGCTGTCTGGGTCTCGTGGGTAGTTGAACAATCTGACTATACAGTGTCCATCAGTCATGATCAAACATTTTTTAGCATTTTATAGTAAGATAGCAATATTGGTTTGGAATCAGGTCTGGTCACTTCCAAAATGTTTTCTAAAAAGCTGATCTATGTACTTCATAAAGCAATATTTTTTCCAAAATTATAATTTCTGTTTCAGATCTTGCCTCAAAAATAGTTTTGAAGTATGAAGCAGAGCTTTGCCTTTAATGATGATAAGGTTTTCCTGCCCTATGTATTAACTGGATCAGCACTATTCAAAGGCGTGTGTGTGTGTGTATTTCAGTGTTTAGGAGTAGGCAAACATGTAGTATTAATTTACATAAATGGTATGCTAACGTAACATACAAAAGTAGTGCTTTGTGGTAAATCATCCTGCATTCCTCCTTAGTTTCACATTAATTAAGTACACACCATAAGAACAGCAATGTCGTTAGCACGGTAGAGATTTTCAGGAATATATATATTATAATACCTACTCTGATACCACTGCACACTGTGAACTGGAGGAGATGAGGAATAAATTTATTTCAAAATCTTTCTAGCAAAACTGTTACTGATCTTCAGGCATTTGTCTCTGTTCTTTCCCTTACTAATTCTCAGCCAATGGACAAAGACATACAGTATTGCTACTTTCTTTGTGATTCATTCCTCATAAAACAGTCTGTTCTTTTAGTGGCACTTGTTCTTAATCAAGGTTTTTTCCTTCCATTACAGTCGTCTTTGGATCAGTCACTTCAGTGTATATAATCACCAACTTTTTCCATTACACTAGTGAGTAGGTGCTCTTACATGTCTGTCAAAGGGATGCTGGCACATTTAGTGTGATGCTTTGCAATTTCAGTGAGAACACTAATGGTTGAAGTGTGATTGCTTTTTTTTCCCCTCTCTCTCTCTCAAAAAAAATAATAAAAAAAAAAGCTTGCATGTTCCTCTAAGAGAGAAAAACAAAAAAGGATGGAAAGTTCCAAACTCAATTTATTTTTGTATCATTATAACATTCAAAAGTACAAAGGATTACTCCTGAAGAATCAATCATTTCATAATGTATCTGCAAAGACACTGCACTTGCGTATCCTAAAAAAAAATGCTGAAAAGGCTAAAGTATCAATTTTTTACAATAGCATGTGCAGAGTACAGCACAAAAATTCTCTCTCTTACAAATTAAATGGAAGAGAGAGGGGGAAAGTGCATGTAGATAAAACCTTTATTGACGTGGTATTTTTTCTGTGCAAAAATGGTGCAGCTTCTGCCTGGACCAAATAGAGACAGACAGGAGAGGTAATACATCATCATTTTGGTATTGATGACATATTTTAGTGCAAGAAGGTAATTGATTAGATAATAGGAAAAAAAAAATTCTGATAAAAACTCTGAAAATTAATCAGTCTTTTCATGCAAGTGATGTTTGTTCTCTAATGCTTGGAGACCATTCTGGCATGCTACATTAAAACCAAGACAAAAGAAATAATTAAAGAAAAAAAAAATAGTGAAAAGAATGTAAATATGTGGCCACACAGCTCTGTTTTCAAAATTGGGCTTGTCATCATGTTTTCTCTTAATTTTTCAGTTACTTTTTTCTTGATTTCCACTGATGGCTGTGATTTTCTTTTCCAGACTTCATGTGTTACTTGCTTTTTTTATTCTATCCATTTTTACCTCAACCTTACAGTTTTCTTTCTATAATATAGTTAAATTCTGTCTTTTCTTTATTATTTTCCTGTCCTTCACCTTCGTTGGTAATTGTTTTGTAAAGATCTGATGAGAAAGCTTCCATTCCCACAACTCCAAACATTATTAGTTTTTCTCTTGAAGTCATTCTGTACTAAATTACTGCATCCAATCCCAGCAGTCAGAGCATCTTCCAAAGTCCTGATATAATTTGTCTTTATCTCTTAGCTCATTTAATCTACCCTGCTTACCCTTTGCATATTTTCCCCAGTTAGATTTTTACCTTTTAGCTTTGTTTCTTTTCCCATACTTTTCCATACTTATATATTGGCTGTCTTTTTACCATTTTCTTCTCCTACCCTTTGGAGCATTCCTCAGAGCCATCTCTAATCCTCCTTACACATTCATGTACTCTATTATTGAATCTCTATCCTAACTTGCTGGATAATAAGCTATTTGTGGAAGAGATCAACGGTATGGTTTTCAACCTTGTGTACATTTACTGTAGTGCTTAAAGTATATGATGTAGACCTCCTTGGTCATCGAACTTTATATGCTATGTCTTAATAGTAGAACTTAGAAGTAATTCACAAAATAGTATAAATAAAATGATCTTATAATTCTCAAGCCGTTCAGATGCCTTCATTTATCCTGGGTATGCACATGTCTTGCAAACAAGAAATGTGTTCTAGTATCTTCTAATATTTATCTCCTAATACAGAGATTTAGAGTGTGATCCAGCCTCAAACCTAGTGTAATTAAGAATGAAAATTTGTCTGCTTGCCCATGTTTTAGAAACACTGCATCGTGCAGCATTTCAGCAAGTATCACAGTAACAGTGACATCTTTGCTTAGTTTTTTCTATGGCTGTGACAGCTAATTTCCAAATGAACAGCGGGTTCCAAGGCAGCAACATGCTTGCTGAGGATGGTAGACACTGCGTGCCCCACCATCACTGCGCTGCTGTTACCTCATTGCTTACATGTTGTGATTCGAGGCGTGAAGAGAGCAGCTGGGGCTATCATAAGCAGTGTGACACGTTACACTGGTTTCTCTTCCTCCCCCGCCCCGCAAAGTACACTGAACAGTCGTTGCTTTGTCCACACACAAATAATTTTAAGCTATTCCTTGGAAACATGAGAGCTAGTGCTGGCTGTAATATTTTGAATGTGATGATTTAGCGCTATGATAATTCTTGATACTGTCATGATACCATTTCTTAATATTCTGAGGTTGCTCTGTTAGGGCACACTGGCTCATTCGATCCCATATCTACTTTTTATATTCCTTTTAGAAAAGAAAGAAAGTCAAATTTAAGTATTTGATTATATATTTGATTTTGATGCAGCATGGATCATTATGCTGTGTAACTAACATTTAGGAAACAGCTGTTATGTAGAACCTCATGGGATTTTGCCTTGGAAGGTTCATGAAAGCATTTTGTCCCTCCAGAGGCACTCTTGCTAGTTGCAGAGCAGCTCACCTCTGATCTGAGCTTAGAAAAGAAGTGAAACCTGCACCATCCATTAAGGCAGGTCCCAACACCTTGCCCTAAGCCACCACCTTGTTAGTGGGTCATTAGTGTTGGTTAGCAGAGGGACCACAGCCTTCATTAGATTCTGAGGCAAGCTGAGGAAAAAAGTTTGCAATGAGTTACAAAACTGGACTAATTAGAAGGGCACTACTGTGGGTTAGGATGATAGTACACTGTCTAGGTATGGATGATGACAAATGCTACAGTAGCTCCTGACTCACCTATTTTTTAATGAAGACATTCTTAATGAAGAGCAAAGTTTTCCCCCTGTTTCCTCAGTTTGGGGAGGAGGAGAAAGATGGATCTCAGCAAACACAGCTAACTCTCTCCTGTTGGCCCTGGTTGTTATCTATGCTACATATTCAACTGTGTGACACAGAGGGCCTAGGCATCAAATTGCTACTTAGCCAAATAGTTATATTTAATTATTTTTTTAATGTGTTTAAAGCTTTTAATAATATTATGAGAAAAATAGAACCTGTTTTGAGGTATGTGATGTTCTGCGTTCCATAATTTCTCTTTGTGTAATTTCTAAATAAGTTAATTAAGTTATTGAGTAATCACCCCACATCCCTTGCAGCTTTGTTGGCTTCCTGCATATCTGAAACAGGCGGGTGATATATTGCATGCTATCTCTTGTAAAAGAGGTGTGGAGTATTTTAATAGCCATTGTGCAATTACATTTTGAGTTACAGAAGTAATGGGATTTATTAGTTTTCTTGTATTTGCTTTGTTTTCATTTATGCCTAGTTTGGCTTATATAAATCTGAACAATGTAGTGGTTTAATTGCCAACAGAATCCAGGCTGAAAGCCAGCTTTCAAGGAGTACTAGTCTAATGCCAAAGTAATATAGTATGTGAATCTGGTGGGAGGTGGAGAGGATGCAGGAAGGAGTGTATGGGCTGTCGCTGTAAATTACCATGTTTTGTAGCTCCCTATTGGAACATCATCCTTTAAATTTGCAAATCTGAGGAAAGCCATCTTTTTTGGACTACTGCGATTTTTATTGTTACTTTTTTCCACTCAATGTTATTCTAACAGTTTGGAGAAGGAATCTGTCAATAACATGCTTTAAATACAAGTAAGCATCGAGGAATTGAATTGGATAGGATTTTTAAGAAAGCAGCTGCAGCCCACAACTGTAGGAACTATAATCAATTTTATGATTTAAGGTGCAGACCCCCTTCTCATTTTTCTGCTACACTGCTGTGGTTGTTCATTGAACTACTTCCCTGTTTCTTCATGATGAGGCCTTTCTGGAATTGAGGAGAATTTTTATTGTGTAATGTCCTATTTTAGTAATCAGCTGAAAAGACTGTTGAACTACAGTATCAAACACTATCATACCTGCAGATCACTTGTGCCTTTTCAGAAATACTTCTTAAAGATTCTGTCCCCAGAAAGAACAAATTAGTTCAGTGGAGAACTGTTGGGAAAATTAAACCAGAGGGGAAAGTCAAGTGTAGGTTGAAAGAACAGGACATATTCTGTTTAGAATACCCCAATCTTTTCTAAAGGAATGTATTGTGACACAGCTAGTCCAAATGTACTAGTACTGATAAACTTCTTCATTTTGAGTGGTATAATCATGGAATGGTTGGAGTTGGAAGGGACCTTAAAGATCGTTGAGTTCCAACACCCCTGCCATGGGCAGGGCACCTCCCACTAGACCAGGTTGCTCAAAGCCCCATCCAGCCTGGCCTTGAACACTTCCAGGGATGGGGCATCCACAGCTTCTTTGGGCAACACGTTCCAGTATCTCACCATCCTCACAGTAAAGATTTTCTTTCCAGTAACTAGTCTAAATCTCCCCTCTTTCAGTTTAAAGCCATTGCCTCTCATCCTATCTCTCTACTCCCTGACAGTCCCTTTCCAGCACTCCTGTAGACTTCCTTCAGATACTGGAAGGCTGCTATCATGAATGTCTGTCTGCTTATTTTAGAAAATCAACTCCAGACAAGTTTTTTAGCATTACATGAAAACAATGTCTTCACAGTTAGAGAAAAAACACATGAAATAACACATGTGGTATCATTATTAAATGATACACAGTTACAATATACATGGATAATGTTACACATATAGTAGTTGCTCTAGAGTATTTATAAATAATGGCTGTTAGAATACTGTGAATCTACTGGTGAAACCAGCCTGTGTTGTACCTTAGTGTTTGCGTGCAGCTATTTCACCTTGCTTAGTCCTTTTCTTGTAGTACAGTAGCCTTAGTCTTTTCCTGTACATCATGTTCAAAATAATCCCCAGTCCCTCTGGAGATGTATTCTTGGGCCTAGTCTTAATTCCTGGTACACTGCCAAATTTGCAGTTACAAATAAACTGAGATAATTCCTTATTGACATATGCAGAACACTTTACCCACATTCCTGTTACTTAAATGTGTTTTATTTCTGTCTCTCTTGTAAAATGTGTGTGTCTTTTTCTACGGCTGGTGTGCCACAGAAGTTCAGTAGAATGAGTGGTTGCAAACTGATGCATGATTTTGATGCTCTCAAGAGGTCTAAATGCAACAGGCATTGCAGAGGTGCATCCTGGCTCCATCTGTGTGCAAACAGCTCATTTGCTTTTGTCTAGGGTTGTTCTAGGTTTCTGCTAAGGAAGAAATTTAAGCACATTGAATGTGTGATTTGCATCTTTCCCAAATTCATTGCCTTTCTTAAAATACTGAGCTGAATTTAGTGCTTAGTTTAAAAATGCTATTTTAGTGATTGTTTAAAGGCCAACTAGTGAGGCACTAAACAAAAGCTATGGTATTTGTAAAGCAAAAAGCATTTTCTGTAACAGCTTCTTGCTACTTTGTGATGTGATGGGGGATGGGAACATTTTGAAACCTACTCTGTGAATCATTCCGAGCATTTTGTGTTACTGAAACGTGAATATTATTTTTAAATGTGTAACTGTGCTATTAGAGCCTTCTGTGATTTAGAGAGAGCTTTCAGAATACTAAAAAGTCATTATTTACTTTCTTCCAGTCTATTAGTGCAGAACAATCCTCACACGGGCTCTGAAGTGGCAGGCTTGATTGGTTCTCAGTGGACTTGTCTTGTTAATAGGAGAAAAGAGGCCCTTGCTGGTACTGCTGCTCCCGCCTGGAACATGACTTCTCTAGACAGCTAATTGTGTTGCATTTTGAACTGCTCCCTGGTGTGACAAAGTAGGTATCCTCAGACCTTTACGTTAAATGGACACCTACTCCTCATATGTGCGAGAGCTTCCAGAGTTTACCAAACAACAAGACCAAGCAATAGTTTCCAAGAGATGTCATCCCCCTTTATTGAGGTGAAACCTCAATGTTGTGAAGGTGGGCATACCACTAACCATAGTGAGGTCAGGCAGCTTTGTTGAATCTCATCGTTTTTCCCTTCTGCACGCCTTACATGTGCTTCTGGAGCTGGCAAACATTTACATGATGGGGCTTGGATCACTTCATCTCCTAAAAATTGAGTGCTTAATGCACTCTTTGTTTCACCAGTAATTAGGCTTCAAAGATGTCCTTTCAGAGGGCTAGTGTAGGGTAATTACATTCTCCAACACAGCTGCAATAAATGTGAGCTGTTCGAAAGCTTTGTTGCAGGAGCTGTAGCTCTGCAGCTAGGAATGAGTGAAAAAGAAGTGCTGCAGAGGTGCTGTTTACATGCAGTTCCTAGCAATACTATTGCCAGTGGCTATTTATTGAACTTTAAATACATGTGTAGCTGCTCTCTGTCAGTAGTATTATCTGAAATGGCAAGACGGAACAAGTCAAGCACTTCAAGATAATACAGGTTCTCATTAAGCTTTAAACCATTTTTCTAAAATCATTAAAACTGTATTTTCACTTGTGCTTATTAAACTGAGATCCATTAAAAAAACAGATTTTGGTTAACTTGACTACGCATTTGACAGCAGCAATAACAAAAGCCCCATTCAATGTCTGTTTGAATTACTACGGTTGTGAAGTGGCAGTAGCTATAGCTTGTTTTGGGGATGGCTTATAAATATTAACTAATGTGCACGTAATCTCTAAAATTATACAGTGAGAAGGGGTTTAACAGAGAACTGGTCTTTTTTTCAAGTACTTCAGTGACTTGGAGAATATTTCATGGGTACAGGTTCATTTTACATCAGCTCATCTGTGCCTTTGCATTATACAGGGTAGTTCTGTTTCCTCCTTGTAGATATAGCCCAAGTGTCATTCTGCCAGTGTCAATTTTGCTGACAAATGCAGTTTAGGCAAGTGTAAGAATCCATCTTTATCCTTTCCTTCACATTTACTTCGTAGGTGCTTCATGGGTCATTCAAAAGAATGTGGACATTACATGTTTCTGGAGGACAGCTGGAAAAGTGCCTGTAACTAAGAAAGCAGCACAGGCAGTTTTACAAGGCTTGCTCTTCATATTGAGCATCCAAACTCCTGCTTGAATAAATAGATGCAAATGCTCTGCTCCATTATGGAGAGATCCCTACCAGTTATGAGATGCACATTTGGGATCGCCCATGCCATATTTTGGTGTTTCAGTGTCCCATTTGGGCAAAATTTACCTTCAGGGGAAAGAAAGGTTGTTGAAGGCAGGTAGAATTTGAAAGCTGAGGGATAGAGCTGGCATTGAGGTCCAGATAGCAAGAAGGCTAAAGTCCTGTAGTGAATCTTATCTAACGGTACTCATTTATGTGTGCATCTTAAATCTGACAGCCAAGTAAATGACCAGCTTTTCTAACAACAAATTATCTCAATGTATTCATAATTTTAATGAGTGGAAGAAAACACGACAATATAATTTTGGGTTTAACTATGGAAGAGAGACGTGTGAGTTTAAGTTTTGATCTGGATGACAAATGGGGCATTTTTCAATCTAATTTTTCATTTCTAGCCACGTAACTCACTCAAACCATGATTTCAACAAACAATGTAAAATTGGTGGTGGCCATTTATAATATGAACCACTAACAATTGAATAATATCTAGTTTATTTTCTCCAGGGTATAGTATCTAGTTTATGAATGCACTTGTACTTCATAAATCATTCTCAAGAGCAAAAGGGAGAAAAATGAAAAATCCATTTTCCTTCAACCCCTTGGGTCTTTATTTGATTTTTAATGAAATAGAGAGGATAGTTCATCAATGGCAACAATAGAGCATTTTCAGTACACATCTTTGTGAAAACAAACAGAACAAAATCTTAAACCACCACCATTAAAAATCCCCAACCAATACCCCGAAACAAATAAAGCAAAGGAGCTGCCTTGAGACACAAAACAGATTCAAAATCAAATGGATTGTTGAAGCATTTAGAGGCAACAGTTACTTAATTTAGCTGTGAGATGTTCTTATATAATATACAGTAGAATACAGACAATCAATATTAAGCATTTACATGATTTTTAGGTGGCATAATATGGTTTCAGAGCATCAATCTATCAATACTGTGTATTTGCTTTCTGATTCTGGCTCACATGACAAGGGGAGCTCTGGGATCAGAACAGCTCTGTCCTGAATGTGGTATTTTTCCTTTTGTTTTGTTAGACATTGAGTTTGTATTTGTCATAGGACAGTGTCACTCAAAATTCAAATAACTGAATTCTGCTAAGTGGAATAGTGTTAACGATTTAAGGTTGTGTGAGATCAGGAAAAGATTTTTCTCCTCTTCATTTAAGAGTGTGTTTTCTCAGTTTGACATGCAATAGTGTAACGACATAATCTAATTTGGCCTGCTGTTTATCATAGGCCCTTGTATTTTACACAGGTCCTATTGTATTTTATTTTGCTTACACTGATATTACTGAGACCATCCTCCCTCTGATTCTGGTTTGAAGATACCAAAAGTTACCAAAAAAAAAGATGGTCCTTTTGGGAGAGGGGTGGTAGTATCCTTTGGTGTTTTATTCCAAAGATAAATTGTCCTTAAAATATATGTCCTTATTTCCAGGTCATATTTGTCCCTCCTGAGTTTTTTACTAGATTATACCTTGCTGCTGGATTTACCCCCCTTTTAATTTTACTGTTTTTTCTTAAATGGAGACTTAGATGCTCTGGTCAGCTCTCAGTCCATTCCTTCATAAATGTTCGTTTGGCATTCTCCTAATGTTATCAAATTATTTCTTTGTTTTGCTAAATGTGAATGCCAGGAGCAGATTCAGCTATTTGGTATCTGTCTTGCCCTGTTTCATTTAGTAGAATAAGGAACTGGTGGTGTAGCTTTTTTAGCAGAAAATAGGAAATTTTGCTGTTCAGTTTTAGCAGAAAAACTACCTCTGTCATGTAGTCATCGCATTATTGTTTTGCTTTCAGTGACCTTGGTCTATTGCCAAAAATGTATAATAACTCTTACTTTCACTAGAAAATCTCTCAGTCCATATAGTAAGGCTTCTGCAAAGTGGAAGAAAAGCTGTTATTCTCAGACTAATGGAATATATTTCTAAGAAATATTTCTATTACAGCCATTATTAACTTGATTTTCTCATTCAGATTGCAAGCATCTAGTAGGTTTCTAATAACACTCTTTCAGAAAGCAGGTGAGAAATCTAGATCATCTCGGTGCATTAGACTCCAATCTTTAAATGTTACTGCATTTTAAAGGTCCATTGAAAGAATAAAAATTGGAGCTTTATTTACCTTAATGATCAACATGTTATTCAGTCAAAACTAATGCTTATCTTTAGCCTTATGCTATCATCCTTAACATTTTAACAGGCACTTCTTGGGCTGCCTGTCACTGTAATATCTGAAAGAATTGTTTTGGAGCAAAAGTGAAATTGCTGTTGTTTCGTTGTCCAGGGCCACAAATTAAATATTTACTGCTACTTTGCCACTCATTGCACTGATACAACTAATTGCCTTTTCCTTTCTGTTGTTTTTGTTAGAACACATTGTTGCAGTGTGGGGGATTATCAGGCCACTCGTGCCAATTGCATGTGGAAATTGCTTATACAATTGTTTATATATTTGTTACACATAGGACAGTCTATGAAAATAAAGATATAGAGCGTCAACTCTCAAACAGCATTTGAAAACTTCATACAGTGTTCAGAATTCCATCTTTGTTGTGCATCGCCTGCAAAATAACTCTGCATAACAAACCTAAATATTCTTTACACCCATTAGCAGCTGAAACTCTCCTAATAGTCATTGTGGTTTTTTTCATGCACTGTGATTAGTTGTTTTGCTGCCTTACATGGCAGTTCTGCTAAATTTTTATTGCTCCGTGTGCTCATGGCTCATTTATTGTTTTATTTTTCTTCTGTTTGGTTACTGAATAGATTTATTATCTTTGTATGAAATAATTCTGTTAAGATAACTACTTACTTCTGCAGAGACTTCTTCAGTTTTAAATTATTCTGTAGTTTTTGGTTTCTGTTCTTCATATACAAAATGTTGCAAGCAATCTGCATGGCTTCTGAAAAAAAGGTGGAACAATAAGAATTAGAAGAAACTCGGTAGGGAAAAAAACACCTTATTTTATAAGGTCTCACTTTTGGACCTTTGTCTTCAAAGGAAACTTGCTTGAATGGCAATTTTCTTCCAAAAATTCTAGCATTGCGTGTTATTCTTGTTATGCATTTTTGGAGGAAATGCATACCAGTACACCAGAATGCTCAGTGTTTTGAGGAGCTTAGCTCTCATATAATCCTCCAAATAAATACATAGTCAGATTTTCAAAAATAATTAAGCACTGTACACCTGCAAGTTATTCTCAGTCAAATTTGGTTATGAGTGTGCATCAAGTCTGTGCTCTGAGGCTGCAGAGATAGGTCAAAAGTAGAAAGTGAACAGCCATTTTGCAGAATGAAACAAAAAAATCTCTCCAAATTTCTAAGAGAAAATCTTATAACAGTAGACTAAGCAGTTCTTGAATGCTTTCAATGTACTATCGGACTGCTTGTTAGATGATGCTTACATTAAAAGGGTAACTATTTAATAAGGAAGATATTTCTACAGAGTACTCTAAAACTCAGAGCCAACCCACTTTTATAATTTACTGCAGTTTTAAGGCTGTCACAGATTTCTTGTATGTTTTATCTACAAATAGTTAAACTGCTAATAAATCTGTTGTCATGTGAAGTACCTGGTAATCATAATATTAGCATCAGAAATAGTCTTAGCATGCTGAAAAACACATGAGATGTGAACATATTCCCTAGCAACAATGCAGATATTAAGTTACATGAGCAATTGGATACCAGTCTTGTCATAGATATTACATTTCTCTTTATCACTGAACATCAGCTAATTAAAAAGTGCATTTAGCCAGAGGAATTATTTTTATGAATTCACAAATATGCTTTAAGCAAATACAAAGAAAAAGTAATAAAGCTTAATTTACTTATGAACATCCTACTCCATCCGCTATATACCTATATATCAGCATTAAGATTATCCAGTATTATTGTAGTATGCCTTTTTTCAAATTATGTTCAGCTCATTAAAACAGAGAACTAAATTCTCATCTTCCCTAGGACGTGACTTTGAGAAGCAAATTCAAATCATGATTAAATAGTTGCTTTGTTTAATTTCCAAACAGCAATACATAATGTTACAGCACTCAGGTATGCTTCTTTCATTCATGTATGGAATTAAAGGGGCTTGTTCTCTTTATGTTGCTGCATAAAGTAACTGGCACGTCTATTCCCATGGACAAGTGATTTCCTTAGATAATGATGGTTGATTTCTTATCTTTTCCAAAAGGAAGATTAGGAACAGAACAGAATGATGACTTCGTTCTCCTACATCTGCCAATATGTCTACAGTTCAGTACAGTTCTACTTGAGAGCATACTTAAAATGTGTATATGTGAACCTTAAAAGTTGGATGCTGAATGTCTGATGACTGCAGGTCATGCAGATGAAACCGTGTACATCATTCCATTTTATTTTATTCTGTTTCAGTTCTTAGTCTTTCAATTTTCAGAAAAGCAGCTGGATCAAACTAATTACTGGTTTTCCTTCATGTGTCTACTAGATGTGAGACTGCTTAAAAGTTTGCTTTCAAGTAAAAATAGTGGTTTAAATTAAAAATACGAGAAAAAAAAATCTGTTCAAACAAGTTTGTATTCTGTTTTCTGTTAAGTAGCAACTCACTAGTGAAACTAAGCGAGAAGCTATATGCTCAAGGCTTCCTTTGGGATTTTTTCTTTCCTGTCCATCTTTCCTCAACCAGCAATAATCTGTTATGTGGGATTAATTCTTCAGTCCCAGCAGGGCCTGATAGGTGTTTGGAATCTTTAGCAGAAATCAGGAAGTGGAGATTTTAAATCCACTCCTTGAGCATACTGCCTCGAACAGGTGTTTGCTGTCTGTTGCCGGAAAGATGAGTTATTCATCCAGTTATACATCCATACACAGCGTAGCATAGCACCCTGGCAGGTGTCAGGAGAAAGTCCCAGCCTCTCTCCAACCAGGTATCATCAGTTGCTCCTGATGATAAGCTGTCCATTCCTGAAAATGCCAGGCAAACGATACAATTGTTCCCTTGGTCTTTCTGCTTTATATCTAAGCACTTGGAGAAGTTCTGTCTTCAGCTGTTCTCAGCTTCCTTAGCCTCTTAAAATAGCACATTTGATGTATGCTGTCATCCATGAAAATACACATCAGTTTAATTTTCCATTGATGCTTTAAGTTAATATGGTAAAAAATTAAAAGCTAGTACTGTGTCCGTTTATGTTCATGCTGTGCTGCCTATGTATCTCTTCAACTTCCGTTTAACTTTTGTCATAACTGACAAAAGTAAAACCATCACTATGCACTGCTGACTCTGACTTGAGTTCATCTACCAGGTAGTTTTATTGAGAATACTCCCACTACAGTTGCTGACTTGTAAATATCTGATCTGTGAGGGCAAAAACCCTTTCACATAGATCTGCCAGTAGAACTTGCCTCTCACAATGCTGCATTAGTAGCCTGCATTTTACATAACTTATGGGCTGAACTAAACCTTACATATTTGGAGACGTTTGATTAGGAAAGCAGAACAAAATAATTCAGTGCAAAGAATGTACCTTTTTTTTCTGCAGGAAGAGAGGAGATTTATATATAAATTACTTGTTTTCCTAGAGTGCACTTGCTGTACAAGACAGAACATGGCTGGTATGAAATCATTTGTGACACTAACATTTGTGTAGTATGTTTGAGGTAATAGATGACTATTGATTTGATAGATGGAACTAACTCATAGGCCTTTGATAAAGTGTTTTTATCTCTAAATTACCTTGTGAATGCAGGACTAATTTTCACAACAGTCTCCAATTTGAACTTGGGTTATACAGCTGTGTAAGAATTCTTACAGGGTGTACAGTCAGCACATTGTTACAGGTACTGATTTCAAAAATAAATTCAAATGCAGTCTTTTAAACTGTCCATGCACGATCACTCTGTGCAGTTTTTATCCACTAAACATGGTGATTAGTAGCAAAACCATAGACTGTAATGTTCTTGAGGCTATTCTGTTGTAAAAATACTCCCTAGACCTCTTCAAGTGTATGCTACTTGTCTACATTAAATTTCTTGAAAGAACAAACCACAAGCAAAACAACACAGCAAACAAACAAAAAAAACCCTAAAAACTTTGTTGGTTTTGAACCATTTCTTATTCCTTGAGCTGTCACCTGGCAGGTTTTGCATTATTTAGCATTTTTAATTCAATTTGAAATATTTGTTTAAGAAATAACTTGATCTATGTAGAAGTATTTCTCCTTTGAATTTTCCAACTATTCAAGTCAAAAAGTTGCAATATTTCATGTAAGAAGAATCAAGAGAGCATGGAACTGTTTCCCTTCTACACATGAGATCATGGTGGTCTTTGGTTATTTTATAGAAAAGCAAGATGGTGAGGAGTACTATAAAACACCAGGGACTGGAAACGCAGCTTTTGGATGTGGGGGAATGATAGGTCAACAATAGGTAGACAGTGCAGTGAGATGGAGGCAAATTGACAACTTCCACAAGCAAAGCTGCAGGTCAAATGCATTGAAAGGAAAGGATTTCACCTTTGTCTTTCATTTGCTTTTTGATGGTGTTGAACACTGCAGAACATTTGTTCAGTGGAAGATGTAGTCAAAAGAGTTTGTTGTCTCTTTATTGGGAGAACAAGGGAAGAAAGGAATGCTTTGAGGAATGTTTTTTCTTTGCCCAGAGGCTCTATGTTTGAAGTAACAGAACCACATGTAAAATCAAAATGATTGCAAACCATATCAATATAAACATTTTTTTTCTCGTTGCTTCCTGAGATTATCCTTTTACACCGTTTTGATTCATTTTCAGAGTTATGCATTAAGCTTATGACAGACGTTGTTTTCTTTTTCATGCTCTTCCTGTTTTTCTTTCTTTCAATTAATTTTTCTAATCTCCAAGGATGTTTAAATCTGTATAAAAATCTGAATTCTAATAAACAATAGCACAGCATTAAAACCAGAATTGCATATAGTGAAATGCATTGGGAGAGTTTCCTGGTAGAAATGTCATGGTAGGCTTTTCTAGGTTCTTATATTTTACCCTCACGCTGGTCCAGGATAGCTCTTTTAAAGTGCAGAGGCACGATAACTGTATTGTTCAAAACAAATGTAGTGAGCATCTGCTGTAAGTTTTTGGAGACTGTTACTAACAAATGTTGCTATATTTTAGGAGCTAAGTTTAGAAAACCATTAATCCATACTTGTTACCAGCTTAGTAGCACTCCCGGAACTTACTGTGAGCAAAAATTTTATTAGTGAAAGAATTACATGCTGATAAATTATCAGAAGAAAAGCCTTTAATGTGGGAAAAATCTACCCATTTATTAAAACAGAGTAATGATTTGTACCAGTCCCTAAAAGAGTCCCAGACACTTAGACAGAATTGCTTAGTTCATGAGATACCCCTTGTTGTCTTTTGTTCAAACTTGTACTCAAGGCAGGGTTTAGTTGGTTCTGTGTTGGCTCAGAACTGTAAAGTTATTTTTAATAACTCCAAGGGTAAAGGTTCCACAGCTTCTCTGGATCCCTGTTGAAGTATCAGACCACCTTGTCTGTGAAAAGATTTATTTCTTACATTTTGTGAGAATTTCACACACCATGACATGTGTTTGTTGCTTCTTATCCTGACTGTATCTGGTTCCATCTACTTTATATCGTCCTACTATGTAGTTGCAGATGGAAATAAGGTCTTTCCTTCACCTTTGCTCTCCAGGCTGAAATAAAACAGCTCTTGTCCTCTCCTCGTATGCCATGTGCTTCATCCAACTCACCATTTTTGTGGCCCTTTGCAGGAGCTCATTCCAATATTCCTATGTCTTTCTTGTACTGAGAGACATAGAACAAGTCGCAGAACTTGAAATGTGGTTTCACAAGGACTGAATAGAGGACAAGGATTGCTTCTCTCAGGCTTTTAGCTACATTCTTGCTAATCCAGCCCTGGATGCAGTTGACACTTCCTTGTTTCAAGGACATGCTGCTGGCTCTGGTTCAAGTTGTTATCCAGCACACTCAGATCTTTACTGCAAAGTTGCTTTATCTCTGTCTGGCCCCACATCTGTATTCCTTGTGTGGGATTCTTCCACACATTTTCTTTGCTGAACTTCACGGGGTCCATACCAGCCCAGATTCCAGCTTCTTCAGGTACTTTCGAAAATCAGCCCTGCATATTGACCATTTCCCCTCAAATTGGTATTGTCTGCAAAGTTACTGAGTACACTCTGTTCCATCATCCGGCTTATTTTGCACCTTCAAGTGTGTAAGTATATAGGAAACCCTAAAAGTGTAATACTAAAAAAAAAAAATAATTATTAAAAAGATGATAAAAAATACATGTGTTGATATTTTTATTAATACCTATAAATATTTTAATGTGGGTATTATCAGATGTTGATGGTCAATGTATTTAAAGAGATACTCAAACAGAATGCCATGAAAAGCCAAGAAATATATGAATTGATCTCTCCCTGGAAGGAAGATTTTAAGGGATCACACAGTTATTCTGTGGTAATGTTTCAAAAACATTTTCTTCTTCCAGTAAGCGTGTTTTGTTAGGGTAGCTGGCTCTTTCCGGGAGATGTACACTTTTCTGCACCAGTGTAAATTACATATCCTCTGAAAAGACAGTTTTCTTTTTAAAGATCTCTGAAATCTGGTGTCAGCTGACTTTTATGTAGACCAGAGATCAGATTCGGAATCTGAGAACTTCTGAGATCACAGTGCAATCACTCCTGTGATCACATTTTCAGGTCTTACCTTAGCCAGTATATATGCATCTCAGAGTCATTCTCCAGAAGGATGCAAAATAGAACTTTTATGAAAAAGATAATTTTACTGAATCAGTATCTAATATTTGTATATTATATTTACACTTAGGACAGTGATATTTTCCTTTACTTTCTATTGCTCACTTTCACTTCCTAGCTTTTAAACAGCTGCATATATCTCTGAAATTTTTAGTAGTCTCTTAGTTCAGGCCATCTCTTATTAACTTTAGGACTTGAAATTATATTGTACAGAAAAAATTTACAATTTATCGTTTGTTTCCAGAAATCTTTTATTCTGAATGAAATTTTACAATTTTGTTCAAGTCTGAGTTCATTCACATCCAAAATTCCTACTACTCATTTACCCAAGAAAATTGCAAATGACAATCAGGATGCAATCAGTTAATTGACTTTAGCTTCATATACACTTTCATCTAGTAACAGAGATATTCAAGTGTGGACGTAGTTGCTTCTGTCCTTCACACATTGGCCTTTAGTTCTCTTCAATAATAGCTTTGGTCATTTAATAACGTATTTTACAGCAAGGTCAAGTTAACAGAGCTTTTATAGGCCAATATTTTACAGGGAATTGGTGAACCAAAACTGTAATTGTGTATGTGAAATAATCCTGGAATAATTAGTGATGATTAGTTGGCTGTTATCATTGAGACAGGTTACAAGGATTTGATATAAGAGGAGGTAGAAATCAAGTTGCCAAACTTACAGCAAGTAAATGTTATGTATTTCATAAAGCTCACAATTTTCTGTCTTATATCTAGGCAATAGGGCAAGTACAATACTAATTGTTATTATTATCATTGGTATTGTAATCTAAAACATTGCATATTTACAGTGAGTCTTGCTGACAGTACACCAGTGAGCTTCAGAAAGGAGAGGCTGTTGTCAGTGTGCAAAATTAAATAATGAATCTTAACAGTGATTAAAAACTATAACCTGATTAAGTGTTTTATGCATAATTGTAATTCTTTTTTAATCCAGTTTGATACTGTGCAACAGAAAACAGTTGTGTAAGGTTTCTAAGTATCACCTAGCAACTTCTGCGTAGCATAGAGAACAGTGTGTGAACATCAACCAAATTCTGGATTGTTGAAATCAATAAACCCCCCTCAAATAGAACTAACTACAAAAGGAAAAAGACAGAAAGAACAGAAAATCTTTGCAAAAAGAACAACTGTAACATGATTGAAATATGCCCTTTCTCAATTCTGATTAAGCCCCAAATATGTGTTCTAAAACTCTGCCTCTCCTTGAGTCCTCTCACACCTTGGAATGATATACTGGAGATATTCAAGATATTTGGGAGGAGAAGCCAAAAGTGCTTTTGAAAAGATAGTTGAAATTGTAATGATGTTTTAAAAAAAAAAAATCTAAACAATTTGAGTTCGAGTTAAATGTGTTTTAGGAAAGAAAATGTCATGTGTGCAAAATATTTGACAAATAACAGGGGGGGAAAAGGAGATCAAAGGGAACCATGTTCATGTCTAGCTTTCTAAACAAGAGCAAAAGGCTACATTCACAATGAGGATTTAAATTTCAAAAATACTTTCTGTCAGTTATGATATACCTCTAGGAAACAGCAGATGTAAGCCAAAAGTCTCCCAACATCTTTCAGAACAAAAGTTCAAAATAATTTTTTATTCCAAGTGTAATTAGAAAGTGACAGTCTATAAAGTGTATATGAGGTCTGTCTTGGTCTTTGCTTCTGAAAATGTTTCATTTCATAAAGAATGCATCAAGAGCTGCATCAAAAGAAGTGAGGCCAGCAAACTGCAGGAGGTGATTCTCCCCATCTTCTCTGTGCTCATGAGACCCCACCTGGAGTACTATGTCCAACTTTGGAGTCCTCAGCAAAGGAAGGATGTGGATATGTTAGAATGGGTCCAGCAGAGGGCCACAAAGATGATTAGAGGGATGGAGCACCTCTCCTATGAAGACAGGCTGAGGGAGCTGGGGCTGTTCAGTCTGGAGAAGAGAAGGCTCTGGGGAGACCTTAGAGTAGCCTTCCAGTCTCTGAAGGGAACCTACAGGGGAGATGGAGAAGGGACTCTTTGTCAGGGATTGCAGCAACAGGCCAAGGGGTAATGGTTTTAAATTGGAAGAGGGGAGATTTAGAGTAGATACTAGGAAGAAATTGTTTACTGTGAAGGTGGTGAGACACTGGAACAGGTAGCCCAGAGAAGTTGTCGAAGCCTCATCCCCAGCTAGGCTCGAGGAGGCTTTGAGCAACCTGGTCTTTTAGGAAGTGTCCCAGCCCATGGCAGGGGAGTTGGAACTCGATGATCTTTAAGGTCCCTTCCAACCTTAACCATTCTATGATTCTATGATATTTAAATTTTCATTAGAAAACAGACTGAATCCCAGATGTTGCATCTTTCAAGAGGCTGATATAATTAGCTGTTGTATTTAACTCTCCTCCTGCGATGTCTCTTTCTTCAAAATTCTTAACCAGAGTGATTTTCATGGGAAGGTTTTTTCTAAGTTTATAGGCCTCAGACAGTGCAACATATTCCCTTTCCAGTTGACTTTAGCTCATACCGAAACTACTCTTGCGGGCTATTTACAGAAATAGTACCATAAGGTACCTGCTGATTATTTAGGTAAAATTGCTCAGTTTACTGTCTGCCATTTTTGTCTCTACTTATTTTCAAGCATGTTATGTACTTCTGGAATGATATGTACTAGAGAAGTGAACTAGGCCTATTTATAATTGCTTATGCAATTCCTTTAAAAATGCAAATTTACCTGGCACAAAATTAAAAAGAATAAATTTAATAAATGCTACATCTTTAATTTGAATAAAAGTCAAAATAGTCTGTAACACTCATTCCAGACAATATATATTATTTTTACAGTGCAGAATAATTCCTGGTTTGTACAGCTAATGCTGATTAAAAGAAATCACCTCTTTCAACTTAATAAAACTAGCTAATTTAAGAAAAGTCAGTGTATTAAAATTTACTGTACATGACAACTGTTCCCATTTCAGAATGCACCCTTCCACCTTTATTTGATTAGATTTCTTATTATAAGTTCTGAAAAGGTTAATGAATACCTTAACAAAGCAGCTCAGGTTCTATAATTGGGTGTAATAAACTGATATGGTGATGGGTTTCTTTGTTGATGTAATTGTAATGAGGAATCTTTGATGTGTTATAAAAACAACACAGTAAGGAAAGCATAAAGTGTAAAGAAAAATAAAGTCTCCTAAGTTCAGAGTTTACAGGTACGCTATAGAAATCATTTCATTTGCTAGCTGATGTAAACAGCTAACAAAGCTCTCTTCCATATATCTGTAAGCTTGTGCCTCAAAGACAATTACTTTTCTCTCCTGTGAGTGGAGACAGAAAAATTCTATTACAGGAACTGAATTGTGTAAAAAGGTGTCTCCTGAATGCCTCTTCTCCAAAACCCAGCTTTGCTTTGAGTTTCTACTATAGGATTTCAGATTGCCCTCAAAGTGAACCTTTTGCATTTGACTTTGGTTTAGTTAGGGTAAAAATGAGAGTCTAGTCATTGCTCATGCTAAGAATCCATTTTCTTGATCATTCAGGGAACTCATCTCTGAATCTAGTTTCAGTTTGCAGTACTGTTCCTTGAATACGTATGGTGAATTATAGAGAGGAGTACAGCTTGCATAACACTAATACTTCTATGTGTTTGCTGAGCTTCTTTAAATGAAGTCTCACTGACTGATGTGTCCTAGGATTGCATTTGGTCGTCTCATTCCTAGTCATGTAGTACCAAATGTTTTATTCTTTCGTATTTTCTGTTTCATGATCTTTCAACTCTACCATATGCTTTTGTTAACAGTTTCCAGTTCTCTAGCCTTGCCTTTCTTGCACCACTGAGCTTCATTTTGTCTGTTTTATATGGGTCCTCAAGGATATATAGTTCTTCTGTATGATATCCAGAGTTGCTTCTGCATTGATGAAATATTCCAACTTCTTTTCATCAGCAGATTTGTTAAGAAAATTCTTATTTTTATTAAAAAGAGTTCTCTTTAACAGTGAGGATGTTTTACAAGGTGGATCCAAAACTGATCCTTGAAAAATAAAATCTTCTTAACCTGTTTTAAGTTCAGTTTTTTCTTTTGTCACTTCCTTTTTCCTTTCTAGTTGTAATCATTTCTTGTTCTACCTTGCAATATTTTTCTAATATTTTCCCTTGGGGCAAGTGGGATTTAATTATCCCATTAAATACTTTACTGAAATATAGATCAGTAGCAGTTGCTGTGTTTCCTTTGTCTCATATGGATATAGTGTGGATTAGTAATAGAAATGGCTTGTGTGCAATAAACAGTGAAGGTAATTACAGTGGGAGAGAGATGGGAAATACACACAAGGTGAATGGACTGAAGCAAATTATCATATTGAATGAATGAATTTAGATATGAAACAGATTTTTAATATTTTATTTCCAATTTTGGTTCCTAGTTCTCCTATCTGCATGCTGAAGTGACTATATGCTATCATGTAATGACTCACAGAATCTTGGGGAGGGAGGCAGGAAGACTGTACATCTGAGTGTAAAAATACAACATGCAAAAGTGACATGAATTGCCATAATGTAAGCATGTAATATGAGCAAGTTTTCTTTCAGCCTACCTATGAGATCTTTCTTTATAGAAATATTTCGCGGATCTTTACCCATAACCTGTCTTCAAATAGCATTCAATGTTTTGCATGCATTTTAAGATTTTGATACATCTTGAATTTTTATCAAAAGAACACCTTACACCTGAGGTTATAGTTACCGCTCTACATATATCTGAATCACGTGGCTATATGAGTGGATGTCTTATTAACAACTGTAATATTTGTATATATAGCTATCTTAACCTAATCATAGAATGGTTGAGGTTGGAAGGGACCTCTAGAGGTCATCTTTTCCAACTCTCCTGCTCAGGCAGGGCCACTTGGGGCTGATTACCCAGGACCACATCTGGTGGATGGATTTTGAAATATCTCCAAGGAGATATTCAAAATGTTGCCCTCTCTGGGCAACATGATGGTACAAAAACATAATACTAGTGTAAACAGTCTGTTACTGTGCACCTATGTGATTCCTGTGCAAACATACAAACTTCCATCCATGAAGACTGCAACTGGACAAAGTAAATTTTTTTAAATCTGTTTTTGCAAGTCTGCACAACTGTTTTAATCTAACACTTTTTTCTTAAGATACAGAGAGTGGTTATTTATCGTCATAGTTGTTTATATGTTGCTGTTGCTTATATTTCTCATTTATCTATGTAGTTGCAGAAAGGGAAAATTAAAACTTGAACGTATGTAGGATCTCTGCTGGGTTTTTTTGTCCTGTGATTGTTTCCCCTGTGTGAGTCAAGCTGCAGGGGAGCAATTTGAAGTACCTTTACGTTTTTGCATGTAGTATAACGCTCATTATATAGAAAATTTCTCAATTCATTCCATCTAAAGTCTCTTCCAGGGAAAATTCATGATTTATTGTTATTTTTTTCCAGTAGCGCCTATGATATTCAAAGTCTTGTATAAAAAGGAGGACGTGGGTTTGACCCAAAGAACTTGTGTCTTATAGACGAGAACAAAGTATTTTATATTCACAATACTGTGGCTGTCTTAAATCTGAATGTTAAATACAACATTTTAAATAGATAACTCAGTCTTTCATTAGAGCATGAGGTGGACTGAATAAATACAGCTTCAACAACTGTCCATTTTCAATTTGTATTCTCTCTCATTGTAAAAATGGTTTATACATAGTTTAGTTTTATATGCCCATTACTATTATCTGCTTGTCAGCTGATGTGAATTGTGATTGTTCCCTAAGCTAGTGAACCCATGAATCTTGCATCAGGTTGGCATGTGCTTGAATAACGTGCTAGTAGTTGGAGTTACCGTGTAGGGAAATTGTATAAAAATCAAGTTGAATGATTCCTAGCCAAATGTTTTTGAATGGACCTCTCAGGCTACAAAATAAATTTACATTCCTAGTCTACCATTTCTTACTATTACCAGCAAAAATGCAACCATTTCACATCAATATAATACATGGAAGGAATATGAAATGTGAGAAAAAGAACCAAGAAACTGCATCTATCACCTTCCAATCCATTTGGATTTGAATAGAAACTACTAGTTTATGATGATGAAAACACCTAAGAAGATAAATTCTTGCATTCCTATTCAGTGTTCTTTGTATATTTTTAAAAACAACATCATCTCAGAGACAACTCAAAGTCTCTTGCACATTGGTAAAAGAAGCATTTTTCTCAAAATCAGATTTAGCCTTCACTTCTTTTCCTGTTTGGCACTTTATTGTTACTCATAGCATACAAGCATTTTTTAAGAAATATGCTCATCAACCAGCCAGCACCTATTTAAAAAATATTTTGGGTTACAGAAAGTGAATTTGAATAGGAAAAATGTATGCTGCACTTCTGAGCTCCACTCATTAAATCATCACCAAAAAAAAGATCTTATTGTGCCATAGAAGTGACACATAAACTAATTCACTCTACTGATGAGTGCTTTCAGCTGAGTCAATAGTAGAGATTATAACCTATCGTAGTTGAAAATACATAAATTTATTTAATCAGTTACCAGGAGATGAAAATAAAAATAAAATTCATTCAGTGTCTGCATTTGAGGAAATATATTTATTTCACTAGATACTTTGTCACTCCACTGCCTGATAGAAATCCTAGGGGTCAGTTGTGTGATTCACCTTTAGGCACAAGGTGCATTGTTTTATGTCTTGCCTGTTGTCTTCCCAACTAGAGCAGTCAAGTCATTTATTTTAATGTGGGACCATACGTTCCTTCTGTCCCCTTTTCTGTTTACAAGGAGAATTTGAGTATGGCATTCTTTTCTCTTTGATGTTTAGCTGATACCTTACTGCAAAATACAGATGCTATTTTTTGCGGTGAGACGTATTGAGAGTAATAGCACAGCAGTAGCAAAATGACACTAAGTATAATGGAAAGTTAATAGGAGGATACTCTGGCTACTGCTAGGCAAGCTCATGTCAGAGGGATTACAATAACCAGTATTATTTCTATTATCCAAGGCCTGTTATGATCTTCTGAGTGCAACTGTGCTTTAAAAGTAGGGATGGGATTTTGTATTGAAAAATTACTGTAATAGAGAACTACAGAGTTCAGTGTAATTTTGAATGATTACAGCACTGTTTCTCTACTACTTTTAAAAATTGTGACCCCACAAAGGTTTGTGACATCTCAGCATCGTATTTAGAGCAGGAGAGTGTACATCAATCTTTCTCTAAAATGGCATGAACAGAATATGGTTTGCTGTTATTTACAGAGTCCAAAAGAGTTTAAGGGAGATTGAAAGATGACACTAAAATGGTGACAATACAGTTTAGGACAATAAAGTACTCTCATTCGTCCCATGTTTGTGCATGTACTTTCTATAGGCAAAAAGTGGGCATTTAACCTTTTAAATCTAGTTACTAGCTTGCTTTATTCACAGATTCCTCATTTACTTTCACTTGTACGTTGTCCGCTATCTGCTTAATAAATAAATAAGTAGACTTTAAGTGCTTCCTTTTCAGGTACTCTAAGTAACCAACTTCATAGTACTTCATGCTAGGTTGGTTTTGTATGTAATAAAAGGTCCACTGCACAGGAACATTACTTAGCTCACCAGGATGGTAAACCAAAAGCCACACCTTTTTTTTTTTGTTCTTTTTTTTTTAAATAATAAAAAATAAGAGAAGCAAAAATATCTTTAATAAGAAACTAAAGTTCTAGGAAAGAAGCTAAAAAGGACTGGAGACTTGAAGGTGAAAGTTCAGAGTCTCATCTTCCTCATCTCTAAATTTAAAAAAAGATAAATTAAAAACTGCTATCAAGTACATTTATAAATTGTTATGTTTTCCTCTTCTGTTGGCGCACTGTTGGTCACATCCTTAATAGCATATTTTCAGATGCTTACCTAAATTCATCTGAACTTCTTCCTCTATGAAACTGGCAGGATGATCAGAGGGCTGGCTGACACTCCAGAGGGCTGTGTTGCCATCCAGCATGACCTGGACAGGCTGGTGAGCTGGGCAGAAAAGAACCTAATGAGGTTCAACAAGGGCAAGTGTAGGGTCCTGCTCCTCGGGAGGAAAATTGCCAGGCACCAATATAGGTTAGGGGTGGACTTGCTGGAAAGCACTTCTCAGGAGAAAGATCTAGGGGTCCTGGTAGATAGCAAACTATCCATGAGCCAGCAATGTGCCCTTGTTGCCAGGAGGACCAATGGAATCCTGGACAACATAGGGAACAGTGTGGCCAGTAGGTCGAGGGAGGTCATTCTTCCTCTTTACTTGGCATTAGTGAGGCCACAACTGGAATACTGCATCCAGTTCTGGGCTCCCCAGTTCAGGAGAGACAAGGAACTACTGGAGGGAGTCTAACATAGAGCAACAAAGATCAGTATGGGATTGGAGCATCTCCCTTATGAGGAAAGGCTGAGAGAGCTGGAACTTTTTAGCCTGGAGAAGGCTGGGGGGAGACCTCAATGCTTACAAGTTGTAAGGGGTGGATTGAAGGCAGATGGAGCCAGATTCTTTTCAGTGGTTTCCGGTGACAGGATCAGGGGCAATGGGCACAAGCTGGAACATAGAAGTTCTGTTCAAATATGAGAAAAAACTTCTTACTGGTGAGGATGATAGAGCACTGGAACAGGCTGCCCAGGGAGGTTGTGGAGTCTCCTTCTCCGGACATTTTCAAGACCTGCCTGGATGCAGTCCTGGGTAACATGCTCTAGGCAATCCTACATCAACAGGGTTGTTGAACTAGATGATCAGGTTGCCCAGAGAAGTTGTGGATGCGTCATCCCTGGAAGTGTTCAAGGCCAGGTTGGATGGGGCTTTGAGCAAACTGCTCTAGTGGGAGGTGTCCCTGCCCATGGCAGGGGGTTTGGAACTCGATGATCTTTAAGGTCCCTTCCAACTCCGATGATTCCACGATTCCATGAACTAGCAGCAACTAATAGGAAGACTTTAATATCTGTATTCACGTAATTTTGAGATTTTTAGCCTTTGCTGTGGTAGGGTGTCACATGAATTAGTGTCACTGGGTACAGGTTATTATGTAAGGAAATACTATTAAATGGCTCAGTAGTGTGGGATATTGATAATGTAAGGTCTAATCTATCTATGTATGGAACAAAGAGGTGGAGAGCTGGACAGAGCTTTTCTTACTCCTTTGTGTCTTTGAGCTTCTAATGATGGTGGGCTTTAAACATAGGCACCTGACCTCTCAGGCTCCTAATAAGTTTTTATTCTTGTTCAAACCCTCTGTCAATACTGCTGTCTGCAGTGTGTTCCGGTGTCCACAATTCAGAATGAATGTTATAAATACGCAGAAGCTCAGCAAGTTGAACGAATAATGATGAAAGTGAAAGATTAAAGAGAAAACCCCATTCCTAGAAAAAAAAAAACATTCAAGAATCTAAGTTTTGAAGTGTTTACCAAATTCAAGATGTTGATCAGATTTTTCCTTAAATGTCATTTTCATAGAAAGTGCCTAATAGATGTGCCTTCAGTCTAGCAGAAAAAGGTTTAAAAATATTTATTAAAAATGTCTTATAAATGGAAGCTGGAGATCAATTTAGGGCAGAGATGATAGAACATTAAATAATGATTATCAGTTAGCTATTGGAAAAACTTACCAACAGATAGTCTTTATTTTTAATCAGGTTTATATTTTTTCCAGTAAGAAATGTTCTTTTGAAATGGAAATTTATTATTAGTAAAAAGAAAAAACTGTATATGTTTACCACAATTTTTTCCTATCAAGTGAATATTGCTTGTTTCTGCATGCTTTTGCAAAGACTTGTTAATTATTTGTTAAAATGATTGTTTAATTTTTTGCTCTTTACAGATTGCAAAGTTAGGAAGGAAGGCTAGCTATTCTTTGGACGTTTCTTTTTCTATTTCTTTAGCTCTTTAGTAGTTTTCAGTAGATTTTCAGACATTGGAGGTTCCAATACTGGCTTTTTAGAGTAGGGTTCTCTAAAAAGATTTATCTACAAACTTAGTTCTAAATTTTTCATTATTTTTCTGAATCTGTACTTTATATTAGCATAAACCCCAACTAAGCAAGCTGTCTGATCATAATAGTTGTTTTTAACTCCAGTTTAAGAATACTATTTTGATTTTTAGATCACAAAAGAGCTCCCAAGCTGTTGAGATCCTAAAATTAGTTCCACCTCACTAACCAATGTATAATAGTCCTTCCCAGAACAATTTCCTCCATATACCTCTAAAAATTGTTTTTTATTTCAGACAAAGTGGACGCTTCCGTGTATTGCTGTTGTGCTTTTGAGACACCACGGCAGATACATACTTTTAGAAGTGCACAGTGTTTGCAGGCAGCTTCTCGTTTATTTTGTTTCATCTTGTTTTGGGTTTTTTCCAGAAGAAAGCCTTATTTACTTTCTTCTTCTAAGCAGATCGTCAGAAATAAATTCCTAGCATGAAGTTACTAGTAGTTTGCTCCCTTGTGTCTTTGTCCAAAGACATTTGATATACATGATTCTCACTCTTGAATTTTAAGGTAAACATATCCATTTTGGAAGGATACATTATTTTCTGCCCTTCCTGAAGAATGTTTTACCAATGTTTCTAGCTATAATTTATCTCATAGTTATGCTGTCTCCCTTTCTAATATGTTTTTGGTTTGCTGTTACTTTGTCCCACCGTGTAGGTCTTTGCTCAGGCAGCATAGGAGTGGCACTGACTGAATAATGTGAATCAACTGAAGAGGGTCACATAAGCTGCCTCTGTCTTTTGTGGTGTTGAAGTTATTTTGTGTTTTTTAGAAAAATAATCTACAGCCTTTGGCACTTTTTTGTAACAGCATTCTTCATTCCAAGGGTAAAAGCAACATGTGGGTAAAAGGGGTAATGCTAACTGCTGCAAGTCTACTGTGTATATACACCTTCTTCACTAGCTGTGTTAAAGCATCCGAATTGTAACACCATTTGGAAATATTGGCTCTTGCAGAATGCGAGTGATCACTTCATGAATGTGTTTCAGTGTTTTGGTTCCTTTTGAGTACTTATCTAAAAGTCTGAAATCTCAGATTAATCTTCCATACTCACCCTCCCCAAGTCAGCTACTCTGATTAGATATATTGCCCTCTCAGGCTCTGTTTTAAATAGTAAATATTAAGGGGGAGATTCTCAGCTATAACAGTGGTTCACTCTCTGAGAGTGGGTGGCATTTTCAGAGTGCAGGCTTGCTATTTTCTTCAAGCATTGTCCAATTTCAGCTGAATTAAAGATGTACAAATTCTTACAAATCTTGTGGCAATGAGCAGCTGTTTGGAAGAAAGAATATTGGATCATTCATTCAACCACTTTTAACGACATTCTGGGTGATCACCTAGTCATGCTTGAATAGTTGGAATGGCTGCAGCATGAGCTTCGAAGCAGTGGTTTCACAAGACAGGTGGTGGGATCTATCCTTGGAGAATTAAGAAAACAGGTGTAGAAAATAAGACCTCAGAAACTGATCCCTGATGTCTGTGTTCTGTTTATATACTGCTGTGAAATCTGCTGGTTTTTACCTACAAGACAGTTAATTTGGAAAGTAAGAAGAGAAATTAGTTGGAAGGCTTGAAAGAGTAGTTCTGCTTTGATTAAAAAATGTCAGGTCTTTAAGGCTCTGAGTATTTTGAAATTAAAGAGAAACTAGAATTATTTTTTCCTTTTTAACTGCCCTATGAAAGCTCTGGGGATGAATATTTCTCATCCTTCTCTGCAAAGAATTGTCATAGCTTTATAAAACCTAATCAAGAGATAAATCAGTCTTCTCAAATAATAGGCTTTAGGTAGAGGGGACAAAATTCTGAAGGTGCCACACAAGTTTAACTGCATTTTCCAGAGCTCAAGTGCATTTTTTTTTACTGTAATACTAGACGGCATTATTAAAATAGCAGAAGACATTGACTCTCAAATGGTTATTTAAATGATATACTGCATACTTCCCTCCCAAGTTCAAGGGTGCATTCTGTGATCATTTTTCTTCTACAGGCTCATGAGTCTGTCAGGACTGTGAGGGTTCAGTAAGTATACTCGATAGATGATCATCTGAATAAATTAAAGGTCTGTTAAATAATACTGTGTTTGGGTCGGTATGTCTGATACAAACTGATCATGTAGAACATGGATATGTGAGTCCATGCATTTTAGTTCATATAGTAGTTGCAAATGGAAATAACATAAGGGGTCCAGCCATAATCTTTTGTATTTTCTACAAGTGAAGACAGGTATAGCCATGAATATTAGAACTTTCTTAATATCAAATTAAAAGCAGAAAAAAGACTTTGGACCAGAGATTGAGCTAAAAATAGAGAACTAATTAGACCTTTGTTGAAGCATCATTTTTGTTTTAAGGTTCAGATTGGAGGAAGTGAACATTGTTCTTGAATACTCCTGCACTGTACAGGCTGAAAAAAATTATGTACTGAATACTATAAACTTAAGACTTATTTGCAAGACCTAAACCTTAACCTATTTTTTTGCAGCAGAATAGGAGAGATCATGGGCATTACTGTTGTGTTACATGACAGCAGAGAATTTGGCAAGATACTCAGGTGATCCTAGGAAGTCAACCATGTCCCATAGTAATGAAGCAAACAGATCTTTATTAGGAATGTCATGAAGTTGCTGACACTTGAGGACATTAAATAAACAACANAGACAAATTGTATTTTCTGAGTGATTGGTTCTGCATTACCATAGAATGGTTTGGACTGGAAGGGACCTTTAAATATCCCCTGATCCAACCTCCCTGCAATGAGTAGGGACAATTATGCTGGAGGCTGAATTGGATAATCATAAAGGGATCCCTTCCATCCTTATAATTTATGCATGCACAGAATAAATGCTTAAATGCAGTGAACTGTCAGAAATCCTATAAAATATATATGTTGTAAAACATTAGAAAATATTATTTTTCAATTATCTGAGACACTGTGAAGGGGCCCAGGTTGATATAAAACAATTATATAAAACAAAGAGTCGTGTCTTTTCCAGAAGAACACACAGGACAGAACACTAATAGGAGACTAATGGCACATCTTGTGTGAAGTTTGAGACTTCAGGGATAGGTCTACAGGAAAAAAAAAAAACAACAAACAAACCACAAATAAACACATTTTGATCATCAAAATCGAAACAGAAAACATTTCTCTATCTACGTTATTGCTGAGATGTTTGAAATATTTCTATGAGTTCTAAATGTCAGTAACTGGATTGTCTTGTCATTGTCATTATATCGTCACCTAAACAGTATGTAAAAAATGGTTTAATCATAATTATTTTGACTAGTCACCTTGCAATTATCTTTTCTATATTGACAAATTGTGCCATTTTGTCATAAGTACTTCAAATAATTACAGCACTTGTCAGAAGTCTGTAAATCAGACTATTTCATGCAAAAGAAAACTTTTTTTTAAAAAAATCTGAATCTGAATCACGTTGTATGCTGTCCTTGATGTGGCATCACATCACTTCTGTTGACAGGTGATAGCATTACAGATAAAGAAGCCTATTCTACCAAAGGATTATGCCTGTCAGGGCCTAGGAGATTTTGTATCATCCTGAAGCTGATTGCAACATTCTTTGTGCAAGTTTTGGGAGCTGGGGATAAGACTAGATGACAGGGCTATCACAATGGGTTTGCATCCTGCCCTAGTTTAATGGAAATGGACACCCAGGTTTTTTTCTTTTTCAGATTCTGTATTTGAGACTGTGAGTTACCACTTGAATCCTGAACAGAATCCCTGTGATAGACACATTACATTTTGTCCCCTTCTGCTTGTTAAACAAGCTTATAGGTTGAAGCAAACGTTTGTCACTTTTTGTCAGCTATGTGATGGTAATGTAATGCTTCTTCTCAAACCTGAGATGTAGCTGTTTTGTTGCTTTCCATCTGCATCAAGGTTATTAAAAATTTAGAATCCTCCCCCTATTTTGATAGATGGGACATTTAGAATTTATTTATTTTTTCCTGAACCTCCAGACTGAAGGAAATGGTATTTCACTGTTTTTAAATTTCTGTGATCAGATGCACATAACTGCAGAGGAGCATTTGCAGCTTCTGGAACATTGGAACTAGTTCCAAGCCAACCTGCTTCATTTAATAGAAGACTCATCTATTTTCAGTGGCATCTTTAGCCAAGGCCAGATACAAGGGTTAAGATTAAATTGACTGATCAGTCCGGTGAGCTGTTCAGGAGGCTTGTTTTTAAATCCCATGGATAAGTCTTGGGGATAACATATATCTTTGAACCACAAGATTTTTAAAAACTAAATATAAGCAAAGCAAGTTTAACCCATCCTGGTTTACAAATGCAGCTTCTCTGAGGCATCCTAGTTCTTGAAGGAGCAAGTCAGCATAGTGGAAGGACCAGTGAATAAGATCTATGGAAACTTGGGTGTGGTTTTTATTGTGCAAGTATCTATACAATTTACATTTGACAGTCTATCTCTAGAGGGGGAACAAACAAACAAAGAAATAGTTATTGCTTAGAAACAGGTCCATATGTGTTCTGCTCAGAGTTACCATGCTGCAAGTAAACTTAAGACACTATTCATATGGGGAGTAGAAATAATGTATGGGAAAACGTTTCTCTGCTGTGCAGTACCTTAAGCATGGTATGCAATATACTACCCTCTCAGACTAAAATAAAGATCTTCTTTTTGTTCCTCCAAGGCTTATTAAAAAGAATCAACAATGTTCTAATTAGTGTGTGTGTTATTTTCAGCAGTTGTTGAAATGGTTTCATTAACTTTGTTTCATAAGCACACATTTCGTTCTACAGCATTTTACTAGCCTTAAATTATAATATAATGTTTTGATATCATAAATCATTGCTAATGATAATTAAGGTTTCAGATGGAAAGTAGTAGCAAGGGCAGTTTCGGTGTGAATGCTCCAGGCAAAAAACCCCAAGAAGGAATAGGAGAGCAAATGTGCAGAACTGTGTTTTGGTTTTGCTAATTACCACTTCCATTAGCTCCCAAAGACTGCAGTTAATTCTTAGCTTATGGATAAACTGGTGTGTGTCTGTAGAGGGACGAGTTCTTCCCATTGGTGTTTCTACTTGGTTGTGAAGGTTTGGGTTTAATTAGAGGTTCTAAAACAAACAAAAAACTCCTCTCACAAATCAAAAGGGAAATCTCAAGTTGTTCCAACCTCTGAATATGACACAAAAGACTTGTCATTATTAATATTATTTATTAGATTCATTCTTCTTAAAATATTTTTCTCTTTCAAAAACTATAAAAAAGAATTATCCAGATGGTACCAAACATATCAATGAGCTAGATGAACTGTTTAGTGGAAGGATTATTTCTGAGATACAATGGGGGAAAAAAAGGTTGTTTTTTAAGGGAAAAGGCATTTGAAAGACCTTTAAGAAGCATTTTGTTAATATCTGAGGATAAGAGATCATGCTGTGCAGCACTGTAATTCCAATATGGGGCACTGTTTATGAGAGCTTGTTGAGGAAGCTCTGTGGCGTGCAAAACACCTGCTATTTCATTTAAACTACTTTAGATATATTTTATACCCTGTTTCTTTTCTTGCAAAGAACTATTGAGCATGTGATAATTGAAGATGACAAATTACAACAATAATTGTCAGGATTATCATAGAACATTTGTAGCTCTCTACAGGAATAGTGTCTGATGACCTGTTGCTAGGCATATTATTAAATATTTCTGTTTTCTTCTGTTCTACCTCAGCTTTGTACAGCATTTGTTCAGCTACTAAAATGGCTGCAATAGCTTCAAATGGTATATTTTAAAACTTCATGCACTATATATAAGTGCAATAGGTCTCAAGTAGCTGATGATGAAAAAGTAGGTGAAATGTTAGTGAAATTAAATATTTTGTATTCAGAATACAATGAATTAAATATTCAGTATTCAAACTAATGTTTGTTACATAGAAACATTGTTTGGGGTTAATGATATATAATTTAAGGCTTGTTTGTCATATAAAGGAGTATACTGCAAGGCTCATGTAGTGGAGGTATATAAAATTTGTAGACTAACAATTTGTGCTGTATGAAGACATTGTTTTCAAACCACCCTGTCTTTTTAAACATCTTACATATTCAGAAGACAGTATATTTGTTCTACCTTATTTTAATGTTTTAAAGACTTGGGTTTAACTGTAGATGATTTTTTTATTTCTTGAGTATAGAGAGCTCATAAACTAGTGTGCTGCAATTGTGCAAGTTGTTTGGTTCAGATTGCAATCTCAATTTCCTTCCCAGTGATTCGCTGTCATTCTGTTTTGCCCAAAAGCATTGCAGTTAGAAGGAATTTCAGCAAAAGCAAGTGTGTTTGACTTGAATGAGAGAGGATGGTGAGAAAGGTCTGGTAGGTTTGTACGTGATGTTCACTGCCAAAACGGATCACAGTTAGTATTGCTCTAGAGCTACCATAGTAAAGTCTTAATGTCTCCTTTCCCAGCCCTTGCACCCGAAAAGAGCAGCCTTTTGCTTTTGTGGACATAGGACTTCCATATCCCCTTACTATCAATTCCCTGTTGCTCCTGCTGAGATAAAAAGCCCAATTCACCAGTCTTTCACCTCATGTTCTGCCCAGCCTTTTCCACCTGTATGACAGCCCCTGTCCTTTCTTCCTAAACTTAACACTCCTTCCATCTCGGAGGTCCCCATTCCTCTTTCTAACTCCCATTCTAATTCCCCAGCTCTTCTCATCAATTCAGTCAACCATTCTTCGTGTCACTGTCAGTCCTTCACACAATTCCTGCTCTGGTCCTCCTCCAGCTCAATGGAATACTGCCACTTCCCTCATGTCTCACTCTTTTTCCCCCATTTCACACTGTCATCTCCTGTTACCACATTACTAATGACTGCCATGACCAGAAGAGACTTCCTTCTCAGACAGCGAATCATGTATTAAAGATGAGTTAGGTGCTGCTCATTAGCTTGGGGAAAGCACTGAACACTATTCATTAAACTATAAGCAACTGTTCTTTTTACGGTGATGGTGCATATGGACAGGTTGGAAGTACTGTGAATAACATTTCTGCCTTTGACCTCACTTCCCAAAGAAGGTATATCTTTGAACTGCATTAAAGTAGATGGAAAGATAGTAATTTCCCAGAAACGCAAGTAGTGGATTTATAGGGAATAAAAATCTCAAATCCCCAGAGCTACAGGTAATTTTTTTACTATAAATGTCTGATTCAAATCTGTAAGTTATTCAAGTTTCTGTGAATCTGTATTTAATGTTTGTTTTTTTTTTTTTTTTTCTCTGGGAGGAGGAAGGAAGTGAAGGAAAAAAGATTGTAGAAGCGAAGGGTGGCTGTGCTTAAGTAGAATAGAAACCTCTAGTACATCACTCTCTGCCTTCCCTGAATAGAACCTGACAATAAGACATCAGTGAAAAGCACTGCTGCAGCATAATGTCATCTAATCCCAGTCCTGTATAGTCTAAGCATGTGAAGCAAGATCTTTATAGTTGAAATTATTTATAGTTCACTTAGTTGACAAAATATTAGGCTAGTGATTAGGGTGCTGGGGGCAAATAACTTTTCTCTGAGCCCTGAGATTTCCCATTATGGTGCAATTTGTAGTAAAATTTTCAGGAAGATTCATGCAAATGTAATATCGCAGTTCATAGACAATTAATGTTAAAACGGGAATGACTCCAGTGTAATTCACTTCAAAAATTGAATCAGACCCTTTTTTCATTTTTTGTAATATTCATGGTTCTAATGCTACCTTATTTTATTTATGCTATGATATGATATAGGGGTCCCTTATGTATGAGTTGTTTTGTGTTGACATAGTCTCTGCTATGCTTCAGACAAAAATGCTCAGCATTTCACTTGTGGATAGAGCAGTAGTACTGCCTTCACAGTCCAGTTTGTTCTTTCTTCTGAATCTTTAGTTATTTCTCCATTTTACACAATTGGTTTCTAAAGGAATCTCTAAATGAGGAAAGGGTTAATCAGCTATGAAAGATGAATATCAAGCATCCACGCAAAGTGCCATATATAAACTAGAAAAGCCCCAGGGCATCAAGATATTACTTGTCAATTTTATACTGGTTTTACATGCCTGTTTATTCTACCAATCAAAAAACCCACATTTGTTACCTTAGCAACATGGTTATGTTATCTCCAGACATCTGAACAAAATTCTCAAGACACATACACTGTTATTCAGGTGAATCTCTATTACTGTAGGAATTTAATTTGTAGTGTCAGCATATTTATGGTGATTTTTTTATCTACATCTTTAAGCTGCATCTGTCTCCATTATCTCAGCTTTGTGGTTGTCTTTTCAAGATTTCATTCTTGTCAATTATGTTCATAAATTGATTGAGGGAATTTTATTAAATTACAGGTGGCAAGCTTTAATTAAAAAACGTATTTTGAAAACATCTATATTTGGTACAAAGAAACTAATATGCTTTTGTTTAAGAAAAAGGCATGCTATCTTCTCTATCAAATAGTAGATAATAGACGGAGGACATAATTTGAAGTCCATTGCCAAAGCTAATAAGTAGTTTTGGTTGAAAGGTAAAGTACTGTATTGCATTAGAAAATGGCTAAAATGGAAATCAAAAAGTAGAAATAAATGGACATTTTTCAGCATGGCAAAAGGCTAATGCTGTTGCCAAGAGACCTAAACTCTGTACTAGAAACGGCATTGCATAATAGGTTTACTACTTTTCTGAACACAGTGAGATATCATAGTTTGCAGAAAACAGCTTTCCTGCAGTCCTGCTGAAGCCTGATAGGTCTCATTGAAATCTTCTACAAACTTTGTGAATAAACCCTATGTGGACAATGAATTCTGATTTGGATGAATTATATATTTCAAGGCAGAAAAACAGTTCAGCTGGCCATACCTGTTACTAGGCTTTGACTAATGTCCTGGAAGAAAGTCTTAGATATCGTTAGTGAGGAACTGGTTTGTGTTCTATGGCGCTTTTTCAAGTAAACCTAGTATGTATATGTAATATATACCAGTAATCAGAACCACTGAAAAAAATGTTATACAGTAGTGCTTTTCTTTCATTATTATAAACTCTCCCAGTAACAGTTCCTTTAAGCAAAAAAAAAAAAAAAAAAAAGGAGGGACACAAGGTGGAAATGTCATTTTAAGGTTAGATAATTACTTTGGAACACAGTAGATTTATGTGGAAATTATTGAATAGCAGAGTGATGTATAAAATGTGTTTCTGTTTTCCTCTAAATTAAAAGTGAAATTTAAATTAAAATAAAAAATAGAAAACTAAACATTTAGGAAAGAATGTAAACACTAAACTCCAAAAACTTGAATTCAGTGAGAAATCTGAAGACTCAAGGTCCCAGAGAGAACTGGCACTGTATGTGAACAATAAGAAAGCAATTACAGTGGGTAAACATTTCTTTAAAGGAGACAAAAGTCTGTAAGTTTTAAGTTTAACTCAAATCACCAAGTGCCTGAAGTGACAAAGAATTTCCTCTCTGCAGATTACTCTGTCCTGGCAGATTTTCTTTCAAGTTAAACTGAACCTTCAGTTACTGGGCAATGTAGCAGATGATACATAGGTTTGAGGGACCACTGCTCTGATAAGAGTAACAATCACTATTTTAATAAGGAGATAGCAACGGGTAGCATGAGTGTGGCAATGGAACAGTGATCTTCAGGGCTGATTTTGCTAAGTCTTTCATTAAAACTATCGTTAACCTGATTTTAGAAGTCATTTTATGAACCAAAGAGGAGATTCTTGTTGCTGACAACTCTTTTCCATTGATGAATGAAAGGGTAGCGGCATCCAAAAAATTACATGGCAGTAAACTAAGCTCTTAAGTCATACAGTCTCGTCTGTTTAATAATGGGTAGGATAATGTGGTGTAGGCAGCTCCCTTTCACATTGAGAGGAACTAAGCTCACATTGCTACAGGAAGGAGCTTAAACATAGGTAGATACAGGTAGTATCACCTGGTGCATCCTAAATTCCTAGCCTTTAATCCTCCTCAAAAAAATCTGTGTATCTCATGCCAAGGTGCATGCATCAAAAAATGTTATTGCTCTATCTATTAACCACAACATTGAGTCTTATTGATTAAAAGATCATCTGTGGGATAAACTTAGAAACATATACCATACCTGTCTAGGAACCATGCATTTTTCTCTGCTGTCTAGGAGAAAGTGCAGTTTATATATTACTTAAGTGCAATTAAGTATGTGTTTAACTAAGGAGTCTGCAGGATTCCAGGCAACTTGTGACAGTTGCCAACAGGAATGACAAACAAGCCCATCTCCCACTGCAACAGACCAAAGCTCTGTAGAACAAATTGGAGGTATTCGTCAAAACATTCACATAACAATGGTTGTTTACCGGAGTAAAGACAGATTTTCAAACTGCAATAAAATGTACAACAAACTTGCATATAAACTTATACATATTCACAAATTTTTCCTGTCTGTGTCTTCACGGTTTTGGGACATAGGCTGTACTGGAAAGGTAATAGCATGTATTTCTCCTAAATGTTATCTGTTAGCTTTTAGCTTTTCAACAGCAAGAGTTAAATGTGGTGTGCCACTGGAGCCCCTTTATAGCTCCTTTATTTATTTCACATAAATATGGGATAAATGAAGTGAGTAAACAATCAAACATTGTTTTTGTTTTACTTGACATTTTCTATAGCTCTGGAATGTTATAGTGAACATAGGCTTTTATCCAGTGGTAATGACGTAAAAGTTGTGTTTGATTGCCTGTGCCCTTCACAAATCACAAAAACTTATTTCATAGCACTCCATGCTATCAAAAAATGCAGCCATGCAGCACTGAAAATAAAACAATTTAATGTGAATTAGGGCCGCATGCCTAAAATATTCACACTAAGAAGCCTGACTGCTGCTACTTGGATCACCTGAATCTGTTGATTAGAAGGAAAATTTGAAGAACAGGTAAACTTTGAAGTCTACAAAGAGTTCTGAATATTGCTTGATATCAACAGTGATCTAAAGAACAAAATATGATGCTATTTTCCATCATTTTCTTGCTATAATAGTACCGGCCATATTTTCTTTTCCTGGCAAAATCATCAGTGAGTGTAGATAACACTGTCATAGCAGAAGAGTGGCCTTTTGTTGCTGTGTGCCTTTTAAAAGAATCTGTTGAATGGATAATAAATTTGAGAAATACATACAGTACTACTGTTGCCTTCAACACCTTTCCCTCACAGGAAATTTAAAAATATTTTATCCCCTATAAATATCCATCAGCTCTGAATTTGTCATTTGATCTCTTCTATCACACAAGTAATCTCTTGCATGAGCTTTTGTACTTTGATTTTGACTGTAGAGAAAATAGACTGCTAAATTCAGAAAGTGCAAACATTGTACATCTGCCTTTGTTTTTCCAAAAAAAATGAAGCTGTATAACTGTTGATGATGTGTAGCATCGCATAATGTGCTCCTGACCTGCCAAGATTCAGTGATTACAAATTAGGAAATCATTGCTCATTCTGCTCAACATTCTTGTTACATTAATGCCATTTAATATTTATTTATATAGGGTGACATTAGACATTGCTTTGCATTCTGCATTTTATATCACTTGAGAGGGCATGCCTGCAGTTGCAGGTGGTCCTGAGTCTAGACCAGCTCTGTCATTTATGCATAGGACAGTACCGATATCAAAAATTTGTAGCCTTCATAATAGAATTTTGGATACCATACTTTGCTCTTATGCTTTCCTGTTAGTATTTCCTCTTATCTTGAGAAATACCATTATGTACATTTAACAAGAAAGTAGAAGCCACTATAAGGTAGAGATACCTGGTGTTCTTTTCTTTCTGTCTTGGTTCAGCAGTGAACAGATGTGATTTGGATCAGTCCGGGTGTGCTGTTACTCAGTAGTCAGCTACTACATAGATCATGCTGCTTTGGTCAAACGCAGAAATGATGAAGGCATGCTTCACCGTGATTAAGGTCACAGTATGGTAAATTGGGAACAATTTTCTTTCCAATCTAATTTGGTAAAAAGCATTTCTTGCTCTGTACTGAAGTTCAAGTGTGCAAATGAAAGAGAAATGTGGAGTAATCCTCTACTACTGACCATCACTTTAAAAGCTGGTGACAGATGCCCTATATAGGAACGCAGTCATATTTTATATGTCCTACATGTTCCTGACAGACAGCTATGATGCATATAGGTATTTTTAACTGATATTGAATACATCATTTTTAAAGTGGTCATGAAGTTTGAAAAAGAAAAAAACCCACAAAACTCCTCCATGTTTAAAATGACAGAATCTTCAGTTAAAATCTTCACTGCGTGAATTAAGTGTTTCGTGAGTAAAATAAATTTCTTTGTTGTTTATAATACATTTTCCTTTAGTAGTACTGCAATGTGAAAAATACATTTGAGGCAAAAGAAATAGCATATCTTGGCACTGTGGCTTAAGTAGATTTCCTATTCATTGAACAGATAAATTAAGCTAGTATAATGTGTTACTGAAAGCGTTGTTTCAACTGCTACTCTGTTTCGTTGTGTTATCCTCCACAGGAAGTAGTCCATCACTGGTACTCACCATTAAATTCTCTTTCCAGCTGTGATGTTGGACCTGCTACATACATTTAAATACAGTCCTGTTTTTTCAGTTGTGTTTATCTTCTATATGTAAAAATATAGTTGGACTATACAACTCAGAAGCAGTCATTTATTTCACAGCTAGTGACAAATAATGGTCCTGTAACACAGCAAAGATTACAATGACAAACTGGCATGCAAATATTTTAAAATGGGGGGACAGAAGATTTTTAAGTATAAACAATAAAGGTAAATTTCCTTGTGAGCGAGGATTGTATAGATTGGTATTTTTCTCTTCTCCAGTAGGCATTGCAGATGCTGAATTCAGTGGAACCTTCTCAGTTCTTCCTTTTTTTAGTGGTTTTGGGAAAGTTTAATTTTATTAAAAAGGCACAGAAAGGAATGTTCTTTGGATCTTTCAGAATGTTGGAACAGCTCATATTGTAAATTACAATACTAAGCGATAAACAATTCAAAAGGAAATAGCTTAATCTCTGCAGGAACAGTAACAACAAAAGTGCACATATTTCACTTTCATCTAAATAGTAGATTGGCCAATTTTAGCTGTTTGTATTTCACAAAGCCTTCCAGCTTGAAATTAATTTCAAAATATTTTCAGTAAAAGCAGTCATGGAGCTGGAGTCCCCAAACCTCTGCTACTGTGTTGGATCTTCTTGAGCAACATCCTGGTTTGAGGTAAAGCAGAACTAAAAGCATTTGTTGTTCATTAAGTGGCCAGCTCAGACTAAACCAAGACAAGCTCACTGGAAGTTTTGTGGAGATGATTTTGGGTTTTGGTCTGTTTAACATGATGTACAGCTGGAGTTTTGCAGGGTCTCCAATATGGCCTGAGGGCTACGGGAATGTTCCTGTTGATTAAAACCTATCTTGGACTATACCTTTAGAAGGGATGGAGGATAGTTCACATATATATGGAAGAGAGGAAGAGCAGAAGGAAGAAGCAGATATAGCACAATGAATCACTCATTTAATCACATAAAGAAATGGGCACTAAGAAGGTAGCTCCAATGTCATTGTAGCACCCATGAAAGGTACATGACTAAACCAAAACCACAACATCACATAAGCTGTGTGGGGACTGACTCTGTTCTTGTTGTCAAGATATGGAACTTCCCATGGCTTAACTGAAAGCACTATTTCCTCTTCCGCTCACAGGGTTCATATAAATCTTTCCACTTTATTTTTAAGAATAAAGATCTGTGAAATGATAGTGATTCAACTTCCAGCCTCCAAAGAGGTGCTTTGGAAAGAATTTCCTTTCTTAAAATCTGAATATTTTGCTGTAACTCAAAAGGTTTTAACTTTTTTCCTTGAAGACAGAGTGTTTTGAAGTAAGTTAGCCTTGCCTGCACTACTAATGGGCATCTGTTTTATTTTATAGAGAGGTATCTGTAATCAGCTGGATGAGGGAAGCTGGAAGACCTTTTCCTTGTCTGACATAGTGGGTGTATTTTTTATTTCCAGAATTCAGTCAGAACACAACCAGCTGCTTGGAGGAGACAGCATCCAGTGTAATGCATGTTTATATTGTGAAATAATGCTTCATTCGTCTCTTACCACTTAGGATTTGTTTCTCATAGTACTGGTCATCCATCCATTTTGAAACCTTTTATGAGGCTGTTTAGACAGTTATCTCCTTTACTGAACAGGGACAGGGAGGGGAGTGGACTTAGCAATTGTCACACAGTAAACATGACACTTATTAAATGTCATCACAAGGAGAACAATTGTATTTCGTGTCATTAGCTATTGATAAATGCTTTGGAACTTGTGGCTCTGTTCTGCAGCATCTCGTTAGAAGTAAACTGTGAAGCTTAGCACCGACTGCTGTATCTGATGACAAGGTTATGCTTGAATGGTCATGAAAGTCCAATCCAGGTATACATAAGCATCTGAACAGCCCCAAACTGAAAAAAATCCATCAGCTGTTTTATTATCAATTGCTGCAATAATCTACATTTCTGAACAAAAATTGTTCACCTCACAAATGGTGCCAAGTAAAGTAGCTGAAATACATACCTGCAAATAAATTAAATAAAAAAATAATAAAATAATAATTAAAAAAAAAAGACAAGTAGTAATGATCTGGAATAAGTAGCAGATCCTGCTTTTAATAGCTTGTAAAATATCTGTTCAGTAATATTCAGAAGAAAGTCTAAAGGTTGTGAAAATTGATTTCCAGCCTTCCCTGGGGTAAGAATAGATAGAAAAGAACCTTTCTTGAATTAGCTTGTGTAACTTTTAATCTCCCATCCTTGACTACCACTTGATACTTAAAAGATATAAAATGTACTCGATCATTAGCACAACAGTAATCCCTCCAGTGTGTGTGAGGTGAAGGCGACTGTGGAAACTTCAGCACTTCAGTCTGAGCTGTGTGTTTGGTGTGGAGGTTGAGAGGAAGCTCCTGCTTTTCCCTCATGTCATTAGCAGAAAAAAAATGGTCATTAGTAACCTAATGGGATTTTCTTATCTCTTGTTCACTTTGCAAAGTTATTATTCTAGAGGTGGTGTTTATAGGCTGTCTGGAGACATTCTGTCTCTTCTGCACTGCCTGGCTGACACTACTGAAGCTGGGAAATCACAGAGGAGCCAAACCACACAGATTTGATACTTTCTCAGAAACAATTTCACAGCAGTAATATGTTAGTTATCGAAAAAACCTGAGAAAAGCGAAGATATGGGCACCAATAAAAAGTATTTTGTCTTTCCTGTAAAGGAGGTTACGTATATGTGTGTGTATACATATGCATATACATAAATTACGAGGAGTAAAGATGAGATGTGAAAGATGTGAAGGTGTGGGGCACAAAGGCTGTTATTCATTCAGGGTAAAGGGCAAAATAAACTTCTTTACTTGACAGTCAACAGGGCAGTGGGAACCACCAGATGTGCTATTTAGACTAGAGGAGAAATTGAGCCATATAGACCAAGAAAGTTTGGGACTTGAGTGCAAAAAGTGATATCAGAAGACCTATATAAAAGACTTTGAGCTAAGGAAAAGCTAAATATAGAAATAAGTAGTAATGAAGCTTAGCAGCCAAACCAAGAAGATAATAATATGACCTTGAAAACTGTATGACAAGAGAGTTCCTTTGGTTGATGTGCCAGCTGGAATGAGGCAGGGAACTGGGATCAAGTAGAAAGTTTTGTAACATTAGATTTATAATACAGTGCTAATCACATCCAATAGATGCCTCAATGAGAACTCAGATTTCTCCTCCTAATAGAAACAGTCTAAAAGATCTTGAAAAGGACATTCAAAACTGGCTTTATAGTGATAGAACACATTCATTTGACACTTGCGTTTAAGTCAACCTTTAGTTTAGCTAGTCTCGCCTGAGTGGAACTGGGGAGGGAAGGTGAAGAGAAATTATTCAGCAAGAAGAATTATAACACAGCTCCCTGAAGTGTCCATGGGTAACACATTGAAACATTTTACAGGGTAAGCAGACCTTTAGGTACTTGACTCTTGAAATTGTTTCAGACAGCTGTTTTATAGAGTGTTATGTGCTTTGTGCAATTAGGGTAAACTACATTGTGTCTACAAGCTTTTAGCTTCATTTATTTGCTAAAAAGCTGAAAAAGCTTAAAAAAAAAAAAAACACAATTCACAAGGCTTTTTGTAATACTGTTTCTGTACTAAGTGGTAGCCTTAAACAACCAGAAGAATATACATGAAGTGATCACTTTGTAGAATTGGATCAGAGGTAAGATTAAAATGTGCATTTTCATTTTGCCTCGACTAGAGGAATTAAAAATACCACTTTTTAACTAATAAAGCATTTATTTGAAAGTCCCTTGAATTTATATCTTAGATGGAGTAGAGAGATTTCTCTTCTAAGCTAATGTGCAGCACTGCTTTAGTGGTGGGACCTGGTAGTTTCTGTGGCACTGACGTTTACTACTCTACACAAAGCCACAGCTAATAGGACTATAAATCTAACTTCTGCTAGAAGTTATATACTGATACATTAGTTATTCTCCAGCTTGAGTTAACAAAGTTGCTTTTGTATTAACCTGGCAGAGCATATGCCTGGAGGTTCTAAACTGACCTCCAATTTGTTTCTGCCACGTAAAGTGTTGCTGGATACAAACATCTGCTTATTTAATGAGATGTAGGACAGGCCTTTCTTGTGCATGCATCTTAAGAATGAGACAGATATGGATATTAAACAAATAAAACCGTAGACACTTTTCTCTAAATTCATTTTGGGCTGCATAGTTGAAAAGTAAAATTTCAGAGTAAGCTCTGAATTTCACTTCCCATAAATCTTTTTGTATACTGGATGGTTCAGGCCCTAAGAAAGAGCAGAGGATTTTGTTGTACTTAGTCAGACCATAGATGTATCCTCTCTGTCATCTTCCTCACAAGCATAAGTCATAGTGCTAATCAAGATGAAAGACTCAGGCTTAATCATAATCATGATCCCATCCCTAATACGGAATCTCCTTCGGGAGGTTTAAAGACTGATCTGTTTAGTAATTTGATGCTGCATAGCAACAAATATTATTTGTCTATTTAGCCTTCTAAAAGCATTGCAGATAACATCGTGTAACTAATCTGAGCTAGTGTTATGTTACAAAATAAGAATATTTCCTTTTCTTTGCTTTTAATTTATATTTCCATTCACTGTTCCTTTTCTTCTTGGACTGTGTTGTAGATTACATGTAAGCTCAAAGCAGTTACCTTGGGATCTTAATAGCGTTAACTGGTCTGTGACCGTTGTTGATCAGCAGCATGTAAAACAGTTGAACGAATACAGATAATTGAGAAAGTTTCATTTAATTAGTAGATACTAAGGGGTGTGCCCTGCGCTGGAAGGAGAATTGTATGTAAAAGAAATCAGGGCAATCAACTTGATTCTTATCAGTCATGTGCAATTTTCCATGTCCCTTGAAATTGGTTTTTTTCTTTCTTGGGGCCCAAAATTCCAGCTTTTTATTTCCATGTGTGGTTCTATTCCTCAGTTATAATCAATACTTGATCCTTCCCTTAATCTCTTGGGCATGTATAACTTCATTAAAAATTGCATTTGTAAGTTTGTAGATGATCTTAGGTATAACTAAAACAGTACACTTTGTGGAATAACTGATTGATTTATTCTGCAATTTTAGTTGCTATGCTGTCTTAATCTGAATAACTTTCCTCTGATGAACTATGACAAAAAACATTTATCTTTGTAGTAATGGTTATAGTAACAATCTGTAGCAATGAAAAATAAAGTAATTAAAATACCAGCAAGTTTTGAATATGTAGCCAAATATACCTATAGAGTTCTGCAGGTTTATTAAAAATTAAACCCTGCTCTGTAAACTATTTTACTTATGAAAATAGTTATTAATAATATTTGTATTTAGATTCTGGTACATATTTCTTCAGAACTTAAATTATATTATGAGACTGCAAGCACTTTGGATAAATGTACTAGAACTTTTCTGCTAGAGTAGGTAGCACAATATTTGTCTGAATATTAAAAGCTGACTGTGCAATTTGAGCATTAGAAATATTGTGTTATAAATGTCAAATTAGCATCAAACTTCTTGAACATTTGCATAGAACAGTCTTACTCTGACTAAATAACTGCCTATCAGTTGCAGGTATGAAATAAAAAAAAAAAACAATCTTCTCGGGAATGACAGAATGTCAGCTTTTCATTCATATTTTTTAATTAGAAATTGGATAGCAGTTTGAATTCCTAGCTAATCATTGCGCAGTTGTAATATTCAGGAGGGGGACAGATAGTTTACTCAAATCATTTGCTCCTCAAGAAGTGAAGATCAGGTGTCTGCATTTTCCAAGTATAGAATATGAAAATAATTGCATATATTTTGAGGAGAATAATGTTTCAATACTCTTGCAAAGAATTTTTCAAGTATTTGTGACTTGTAGGACTGTCATAACACACAAGCGGCTGGGGTAATCTGTGGAACACACCCCAGGTCTGGCCACCATGTGGTCCCCCATACAGAGCAGCAGCAGGTACCAGGGGATAAGAATACCAGCACGCCACACCACATACTTTTGATATGTAATTAATTCTGTATATGTGTGCGTCTGTGTATGCTGGGGAGGACAGGACAGGACATCCAACTAGTAACTGGAAGATGAAGGATTCTAAAAGTGCATGTTTTTATGAGCTTTGTGTATTTGGTTTTCAAATACAAAGTTCTAGAAATATGAAATGGAAAGCTGTGGTTCATTAGCCCATCTTCTGACCTTCAGGTCTATATTCTATCAAGCCTTCGGTAACTGTTCTTAACACATATCCATTATCTTCATGTTAAAATCACTCTTTAGTTTTCATATGGCTTATCTACTGCACCGTCTATGAAAACAGCATTTTTAGTTGTAGAAATTAGGTGGGGGGGTTCCCCATGCACTCCAGTTTTGAAAATATTTTGATGTTCTCAATGATTTCTTGGAAGTCTTTGCTTTTTTCCCCACACTTCACTTATTTTGGTATCATCTCTACTGCAGCTATTGATTAGATAAATGGGGAAAATTGGGTACCTAATCCTGAAAGCAGTTTGAACTTTCCACATTATTTAAAAAAAAAAAATCTTTTCTTTGTCATGACCTTTGATCTTAGGTTGTTTACACAATACAGAAATATCTTAACTACATGGGAGAGAATAATTCTGCCTTCATTAAAATCTAATGGGTCATACATATGCCAGTGAATTAATTCCTAAAAAATGCAAAGTAATCTTAGAAAAAAAGTGTTCACTGAAGTCTTGCCGTACAAGAATCCCTTTATAGTGAGACACACACACATTTTGAGTGAAAAAGAGATTGAGGATGTCTGTGGCTCAGCTCTTATGCCCTGAAAACTCTTAAAGTGAAAATAAGCCAAAATGAAGCTGAACTTGTGGAGAAAAGCACTAGGGTATAACCAAATATGGCGTGAAAATCAGCAAATTGGTTGAGGGTGGTAGTTGATCTCAGCCTCTGCCATTTACATTTCTGATGGATGTTTGCAGCAAGCTGATAGGCAGAATTATTTGCTTCTCAGATCCAGCAAAATAGGTGTCTAGGAAAATAGCAAATTTATTATCATTTTTCCTGGGACAGCAAGGGGTAACAGTTTCAACCTAAAAGAGGGTAGATTTAGCCTAGATATAATTTTTAAAAAAAAATTTACTATGAGGATGTTGCCCAGAGAGCCGATAGATGGGTTGTGTGAGAGGATTTGGGTGTTATTTGGAGGCACTGTGTATTTCTGTGTTCAGTATAATTTGTTCCATGAGTCAAAGCCTGAACATAGTAAGTAAATTCTTCATCCTTGTGGTGTTTACTTTTTAAGGAGGAGGGAAGTTACTTTGAATTAAATAAGGTCCTATCAGAATTTGGATCCAATGAAGTTGACTGAACACTTGAATCCTCTTGTAATATCATAATATCCTGTATTGGATGCAAGTTTTGATTTTTCCATAGAAGTTTTAAACTTCTGGGGGATCATCACTTAATCTATTTTATTTTAATTTTAGTTCAATACTAGAAGATGTGCTCACACATAGTTCAAAACATTGACCTCTTCTCAGAGTCCGCTGCCCAGCAATTGCAAGTTTACCTTAACATTTGGTCTTTGTGATGGGACACTTGGTTAGCAATTAAAAAAAAAAGTCCAAAATTAAATCTGAGACAAATGTCCCAGATTTAAAACAAGTGCTTTCTGTAAGTCGATAAAAAATTATATAATATTGTAATGGGAAAATAAAAGACCTATGCTTTCAAAATAATTCAGGGCAGTTGATGATCCTAATTTAGGGAATAAGGGCACAGATATTACCATTGAATGTTTCAAATGGTCTGTCACAAAGATAGCATGGCAACTGCTTTTATGACAAATGTTTTTATTTCTTAAGTTATAGTTCCATTACAGTGATAAATAAAAGCACTTGAATTAGATTTTTCTTTCTCCTCCCCTCAGAGCATTTGATCTTCACTTTTTAGCCAAAGTATTGGTAGTATGTTAATGTGCATCCATAATTAAGTTGACCTTGTATTGAGGATACTTAATAGTTTGGGGGTTCTTTGTTTTTAAGCCAGCAGAGACCCAACAAAGGAAACAGAGGGACTTCCTGACCCTGTACGGGGTGATACTGAGTCTACTCTGTATTTTTAAGTGTATTTTTGCAGTGTAGGATTTGTCAGTCACTATGCAGTTCTCTGCCAGTGGTGAAAGCTCTTCAGAGTGTTTCCAAGATTCTTAAATTGATTACTTGAGCAAAAGTGTACACCAGAATTTAAGCTCTTGAGTTTTTAAAATGTGGTATCTGTTTAAAGCTGTTTGAATAGCTGTACTCAAAAATCTTTGCAAGCAGAGACAAATCTTTAAGCACTATCATCTCATGATTTCTTGGTGCTCTGATACTTCTTAACGGTACTACATAAATGGCAGAAACTTATAGGGAAAGTCTCCTGTTTAGGAACTTCCTACCTATCTCTGTGTCATTCTAAAGGAAGAGAAAAATTATGATTTACACGTTATCTGAAATTCAAAATGTCATTTGATGGAAATGTCATTAAATGCAGAAAGATGCACTGGCCATTCTCTAGGTAAGGGTCTCTGTCCCCCTATCTAGCTTGTTAGAATTTCCTATTCTAACCAAATCCATGTGACAGCATTTGTGAAAGTAGAAATGGCAATGATACACTGCAGAGCAGTGATCATATCTTTTTCCTATGGCTGCCATCACCCCAGCCACTTTGGGAAAATTCCTTTCAAATTTCCTTTTTCCCAAAAGAATACATACGCAGCACAGTTATGTGTGCATTACACATATATACATATAAAGCCTCTTTTCTTTGTTTCTGTTTCTGCATCCCACCAAATACAATGTAACGCATTAGAACTGTATAACCTAAATAGCTTGTGACAGCAAACACCAAAATTGTTGATCTACTTCCCTACTTTGATGGATGTAGCCTGAGTGTGGCAGTGTAAATTGTTGTCTCTACCCAGCATAACTCAGATGGTTCTCAACATTCTCTTCCACTGAACTCTTTGAAGGCTCAAACTGTGTGTAAATATGATCTCTGATTTATTTACTTATTTGCCTGACTAGAAAATAGTAAGGACATAAAACAAAAACTCTGAACCTTTTAAAGTGAAGACTGAATCTTTAATCTGCAGACTGGCAGATATTTAATAGATAAATGGAATTGGGGCTAAATGGTAACAGAGAGTTGAAACTATCTGATTCAACCTGAAACTCTGTGATTAGTATAGATATTCCTATTATATCTGCCAAATAATAGAGTGCCTTTCAAAAGTGGGTAACTTAAATCCCAGACTTCATAAAATTTGACATCATTGTATTGATGAGTTGCAGGTTGCGCAAAGATCTGGTCTAAAGTCCTTGGAATTCAATAGAAACCTTTGCACTGGTTCTAGTAGGCCTCTTACTAGAGTGCAAAAACTTGCAGTTGTTACAAAATACACTTCTCTGGATAAACCTAGATACCAGAGAGTAAAAGACAGGGGAACAGTCAAGTTCCTTGACATTAGATTGTCGATAGAGAGATAAAATTTAGCCTTCAGCAAACGAAGGACACGGCTAAGCTGGATATTTAATCCAGCAACTCCCTGAAGACACTAAGAAACCAGAAGGGCTTGAATTTTGAATTTTGATGCATTACTGTTTTCTAAATACTGGATTAATAGTGTTCATGTTAGCAACACTGGACAGATGAGACAATCTAAATTTCTTCCTGAAAAACTGGAGGGATTCAGTCTACCTAAAATAAGTGTGACTGAGTTGAGATGAATGTTAGGAAACTTAAATCGTTTTTTCAGCTTTGGAGTTTGCATTAGGTCTGGTGAAGAGCTATCAGGTATCAACATACTTCTGTTTGTACTAGATGAAATGCATAGCTCCTTAGCTACCTTTTCTCTCTGTTTTTCTCTCTTCCCATCCCCCTCTCCTTGTTTTCTCCTCACTCTCTCCTCTTTTTTGCACAAAACAGCTGGATTTATAATATTGCTGAAGCTAGATTCCTACTCTGTTCCATTGTGGAGACATCAGCTATGCATTTGTGCTGTGCGTGGAAAGAGCAACAGATAAAAGACCTTGGCTAGATAAGATCTGGTGTAAACTGGCGTTATTCTCAACTTACACCAAGGTACCCAAGTTGAAAAAAACTGATGTACTGTTTGTTGGTACTAAAATACACTGGTAAAGCTTGTTATCTATTAAATGAACAAAGAAGTTTTTCACTTTAGATTTGGGGTATGAAGGGAGGAATTTTGGAGTAGGAACTGGATTTCTTTAACATTGGTAAACTCACTAAGATACTAAAGCATGTTTTATTAAAAGCTTAGTGGAAATTTTCTATTTCAAGATAAATTATGCTTGCTTAACTTCCAGGCTGATCTCTGCAGCATCTTCTGATAAACAATTTTTTGAGATTTATTAATTCACATATGTTCAGTAGCCCAAGCAAATATGGGTTGAAAAGAAATACAAGAGTATTTCTCTGGAGTTCATTCCAGTTGCATGTTTACGGCTGTCTTTGCCTTTGCTCAGTTAATCAGAGTAATAAGAATCTGACAAGGCAGTTTATTGAATGGGATTGAGCTGAAAAGTCAGGGAAGTTACAAGTCCACTTAAACTTGTTTGATAAAATCAATCAGTTTGGAGAGCATTTTTTTGGAATTATATAACTCCTATGGCACGGTGAAATTAAAAGTATTTATCAAACATTGGGACTGTTCATGCTTTCATCGAGACTTGAAGCTGGTGTGCAGCTACAAGGAATGATGAAGTTGGGTGAAATCGGAGTCATAAAAGGTATAGCTAAACAAGGGAAATAACAGTTCTGAGTAGCTAAGAAGAGCAGCTGTGGAGTGTTGAATGGCTTCCTGTTCAAGTCTTGTTGGGAATACAACAGTAATGGGAGTTTTTTCAAAACATTGACCCACCGGTCCATATCTGTTAGCAATTGTTTTTTAGTAGTTAGGGGTTTAGTGCAAGTGATATATTTTCAACAGCATCTCAATAGAAAAAAATATTGTAATACAGTCCTAAATTGTTCTGGGTATTTGAAATGAAACCTGTATGCATCGTGGCTTTTATTTTTGATAGAAAAATTCATGTTAAATCCTTATGCTTTTGAGTTTTATATACATCAGAAAGGTCTTTTTCAACCGAGAATCTTAGGGATACCAGATTCCCAGTAATGACTATGGTAGTGGCAGGAAGATCTGAATTTTCACCTTGTTTCAGGATCTCATATAAAAAAAACGTTTTGTGGGTTGCTCCAAAATTCTTTGAGGTTGCTTTGAGTGACATGGCTTATTTAGCTTATTTATTCAAGCTGTTTGGTGCTTTGTACAAAATAAAAAAAATATTATAGACGGGTTTGTATCTGATAGAAACAAGGAACCAAACTTTTAATTAATTTAAAACTGTTGACAGTTGATGATAATGTATGATAGCTGGTGTATGCACTGATGTTTTTTCCAGTGAAACTGCTTGAATGAAAATGAATTGTGCTGGTTGGAGGGGCCTTTTGGGATTCTGGTCCAGACATAGAATCTTACTTCTTTCAGGAAGAGCTGTACTGCACAAGCTGTGAAAACGCTTAACAGCAATTCCTGACCATTTAGCAAGGAATTTCTCTCTTGAGAATCTTCTGCCTACCAGTTCAACAGTTATCTGGGAACACATGGCTATGGATACCCAGCATTTCTCTACTACACTAGGCTTCAGTGTATGCCATGTCAAGAAATACAGCTCAAGAATCATTCACACTGGTTTGGTTTTCCCAGAGAAGAGGGAAACATTCAAGACCAGGTCAGATGGGGCTCTGAGCAACCTAATCTGGTTGAAGATGTCCTTACTCATTACAGGGGCGTTGGATTAGATGATCATTAAAAGTCCTTTCCATACCAAACCATTATATTATAATGCTCAGGCTGCCCTCGGAGACAGTGGATTTACCAGTGGGAATGTTATTTGAGAATGGGATGAGGGTGAACCTGACAAGTGCTAAGTAACTATAAAATTAACCTAACGAAGTACAGAATCACATTGTTTGATCCTACATGTAAGATATTGCGACGGAATTGCAAAGAGTCCATATTTATATTGTCCACTGTTGTCAAATATACTGTCATCACAAGAACTTCAATATTATAGTTATTTTAACTTCTCACTTCATTACTTTTTGATAAATAATTGGCTTAATTTCCTGTTAGAACATCCAAAAAAAAAAAAAAAAAGCACCCACATCTTCCATTTGTTGTTTTGGGATTTTAGGGGGCTGTAGGGAGGGTTGCCAAAGATCATTGAGAATTATCAGTATCTATTTGAAAGTCCTCAGTAGCAACTGAAGCGATAATCTGGGTGTTCTGCTGATGTTTGGTATCAGATTCACAGTGAGTTAAATTGTATTCTATAAATTTGCAATTTATATATTTATTTTTCATTTATTATGTGCTAACAATTATTGCGATGCAGGACTATTTTTGACTAGGGGAATTTCTTATCAGATACAGAATTATTTTACTAAGGTTATCTGTAGCAGAAATGTAAGCAGTGGGATTTTTTGTCTCTGATCTGTTATGCGTTTGGTGTATGTAAGAAGTTCATTGAAGGAATTGATATTTTATTCTACTGAAACCAAGGAGTAAGGCAGAGCTTTTCCTGTTAGTGTTACTAGTCCTACTTCAACTTTCTGCAAGTGCTTTGGATTCAGATACATTGAATCACATATATATTATATATGATTGTGTATGTTCTTTAATCATAAATATTTGATGTATGCACTTAACTCACTGAAACTACTTTCATAAATTTCTTCTACTGAACCTGTGTAAGAATCAGGGCCAGGAGTCTGTGATGAAAGATTAAAGTAAAATATGAATCTGTTGTTCATCATCTCTTAGGTAAAATCTTTTTCAGTTTGAAATATATCTTAAAGTGCAATGCAAACTAAAAGAGGTACTTGTTTATTTTGCTGAAGCAATTTTACACTTGTGGTTGGTGATAAACAGCATAACATTACTGAAGTTGATTAGGCACTATGCTGATATTTTTCTCAATTTTCAGGGAAACATTAGTTACATTTGCATCCTGTTGGTAAATGAGATAGGAAAGAAGTTCTATGAATTTATTTTCATGACATCATGGCAGAGTTAAGATTCTTTAAATAGCAAGGCATCTTATTAGACAAGCATGATTTTGAAATTAATTATATGCATTTTAATGAGGGGGAAATACTTTACTGTTGTTGCACTGCTGTTCTGCTACTGGATGTGTGTATAATCAGCTTTTAATTTCTGCTTTCTGCACCAAGCAACCATGAGTGGTCACAGAGCACACATTCCTGTAGGAACTCATAGCTTCATTTGTACTGAAAGGAGAAACCAATCTGCCAGTATTGCTGGAGCAATGTAGTTTAAGTAAAAGTAAACATCTACGGAACTTGGTTTCAAGTAGACTGCCAAATGGTTTTAGGTGACTTATTGCTCTCTACTTTTTAACACTTCTTTTTTTTTGTTAGAGCAAGGTGTCTGGAAACTTTCTACCTTGAAGAGTCCAGTCTATATTAAGGAGGAGCTGGTCATAGTGTTAAAGCTCTAAGTCTAATAAGTGGGACTGTAATTTCATCATAAACAATGAAAGGTATGGTTGACACCATTTTCCTGGTATTTGAGGAACAAAATGCTGTTAATGAATAAAATTAATTCACTGTAAAGAAAATATTACACATACACTATAATTCAGATTGAAAAGCTCTGTTTACTCAATTGGAGCCAAGATTTTCATAAAACAGATGAATAATGTATGTTACTCTGTTTCTGCTAGCTGAAAATATGTCTTATTTTATCCCATAGTCATTATCAGGCAACTATTCACAGTTTGATACAGAAAGAGATTAAATGCCTCATTGAAGGTCACAAAGGAAGAGTAACAAAGCCAGGAATTAATCAGAAAATCCGTAATAATTGTCTAGTTTCATATTTATTTAACATAAATTCCTAGCACTTCAGCTAGGGCCGTTTGGTTGGGCAGTAGCCAAAGTCATGCCAGCTTCCCCAGCTTGACAAAATACCTATGTTTTACTGTTGCTATTAACAGTAAATATTTCTTCTGTGATGACAAGCTGCAGTCAGAGCCGAAGATGATCTTAAACTAGGCTGTATCATAAACTTACATGCTTTTCACAATATCTTGGTTCTTTACAAGATCTGATCAAATATTATTTGATGCAGTTTTAAAAGCAAAAGCTGTATTTTCTCATGCATTTTTTTCCTAGTGAATTTTTCAATGGAGTCTTACTTTGAAGAGCATAAGAAATTTTTCATACAATGGAGAAATATATTCTCCAAAGATTTATATTTGTCTATTCCCCTCCCAAATCAAGAAAAAAGTATGAACTGAAGACACAGAGGGAAGGGAATAAAAAGTAAAACTCAAATGACCCTTGCTTTTTCTCACATTGTAATTATTTTATGTTTGAGTAGAAAAACAAAAGAACCATTCCCTCTTCCCTTTTGTTCATTTCTGATATCTAGCAGTTGTAATATAGACACAGTATGTATTCTTTCTATATTTGAGAAGATATGATCGTGTGGTTTAGGTTGTAAAATCCTATTGAAAAAGGATTTCTCTCTTTTCAATCTTCTTTAAAAATACACCCAAGACCTAGCAATTTTTTTCCTAGACATTCTGTTCATCCTAGGTATGTGATGCCAGCAAAAAATAATAGATGAGGTTTGTAGATATTTTCACATCTGTTCTCATTTCAAAGAAACAAGTAGTAAGTTCTAGGGCATGCATAATTGCCCTAGAAAACAGTTGTATTTCCTGTGTACCCTTCACAGCTGTTTGACATTGCTGCATTCCTGAGCATAAAAGCCATATTTGGAATTAAACTGCTAGCTCTATGAGAAACAATCCATCAGTTTTACAGACGTTACAAACCCTTCAATTCACTACAGAGTTAACAGTACCACAGTATATTTCACATTACCTGTTCTACTTTCAAATAATTGATTTAGGAATAGGTATTATTTGGCCCTGACTCTGTCCACATCAGGCTGAGTAACTTGTCAGCACACAGCTTAGAGAAAAGGAGTGCTCCAGCAGATACTGTAGCAAGATTTAATCCTAGGCGCTCCACCATTTCCCACCTGAAATGGGGAATTTTAGCTCAGTCACGGAGAAAACCTGCAAAACTTCATGGTCGCTACCTTGTCCTTGTGCCCACGTTGGCCAATGTAAAAATAAAAGAATATTTGTTGAAGCATGGGTACTAGAGCCTGGCTTTCATCTCTCTTAAGTGTCTACCTAGAGAACAGTAGTCATAGTTTTTTTCTGTCTCAGTGAAGACGTGGTGGTTTTTGACAGTGTGGAAAAGGTTCCAGAACTACAGGTGAGAATACCCACGTCAAAAAAACCCCTACACTTTGAGCATTTTCATAGAAAGTCCATGCAGGCTGGAAAGGATTGAAGGTGTGGCTCTGGCAATTTGTTAAATAAAGGGTTGTTGTGTGCTTTATACAGGGATGTACAATAATGAAACACTCTAATATTTGGTTTACTGACTGTGAACTCAGCTCTTCTTAAGTACTAACTATCTGACTCCAGGCTAAAGGGGTCAACAACATGTGTGCAGGACACCAGGGACCATGAACAGTTGAGTATGGGACATTTTTTGAGACATCTCAGATTAATGCTTCAGGCATTGCTACATTGACTACGGAGCCTGACACTGCTAGGAAGCCTTTAATGATGTTCATATGCTAATTTCAGTGTATTTTATATCTAAGCCACTCAGTACAAAAGCATAAACAATTTTTTAATCTATTCTAAGTTGAGGGATTTATGATGAAATGTTGAGATTTTAATGATGTCAGAGTTCATAAATCTAGGGAATCTTGGTATTATTAAACTAAATTACAAAGGGAGAAAAATATCTATCTTCTTTGTCGTCACCGCCATCACTTACTCTGAGCACTTTGACATAAAAAGAGTGATCATTTCCTGAGTACTCATTTTATCAATTAAATAATGGCAGAAGTACTGTGTGGCTTATTATTCAATACATATAGATACAGCAATATCCAATATTCTGCACCAAAATGGTAAATAATTTACTAACTGACTTTTTGTGAATGATCTGTGATCAATTTAGATTTTTTTTAAAATGAAATCCTTATTGTGAGAAAGGTTGATAGTTTTCATGTCAGTTTTGAGAACAGGATTTTAGACATATTAGACTTCTATTCTCACGACTTCCCAAAAAACGTCTTAGAATAGATTGTGAATATATCTTCAAGTTGAGGGGATTTCCCAAAACAAAAGTAGTATTCTTTGCCCCGTTAAGAGCAGTTTTTATTTGCAGGAATGTGGATAAAAAGTAAACAAAAATGGAGTGGTGGCCCTAGTAAAATTATTTAGTTAAAAAATCACGTTTCTTGGAAAATGGAATTTCCTAGCTGTGCATTCTATCCAGGTCAACAAATAACATGCTTGTCCTAAGACTGGCAGTAATAGAGAATAATTCATATATTTTAATGACAAAAGCTTTGCAATGTATTTTTAAAGACACAATAGTTTGATAAAAGAGTCTCTGAATCTGCTGTTTAGTAGGGATAGCAATGTTGGTTAATTGCATGTAAAAGCGGTGTACGATTTTTTTTCTATTGAGTTTCTCAATACAAGTCGAACTTAATAGACAGAATATCTATAAATCTGTTTGTAAACTTCTTATGAGCATAACGCAAAGATTTTTTATGCAGTCATTTGTAATAAATATAGCATAAAACAGTAACTAGGAAAAAAACAAACAACTTTTTTTTTTCCTGTTGTAATGCAGAATTTTAATCTTATTTTGTGGGGAAAGCTACTAATTTAAGTCATTTTGCCATCTCATGTGACTGAATGTTAAGGTAGAAACACATGCTAGAGTAACTTGATCTGTTGTACCCTGTTTTTCAGTATCACAAATTAAATCTAGACATCGTCTTAAAAATGTTGGCTTTTGATAGTCCAAATGTCCATTCCCCCTGCAGTATCTTTGTCACTTAATTGCTTTAACAATATTGAGTTTATTGACATATAAAATATGGAGTTTATTTTTTATTCTTAAACATTGCTGAAATTAACTTAAAGTCAAGAATAATGAATTTCATACTTTGCCCTGGCCTAGGAAATGTACGTAAACAAAAATATGTTTCTTCTCTTCTTCATATCTGTGTCATAAATAAATTTTATTTTCAGATCCAGATTATTATGAATTCATGGCTAAATCACTTGGAAATCTTTATTTTAAGGTTTAAGGTTGGGGGTAACTTGTAGTATAATGTTATGGTGTTTGTAGTATAATCGTTATGGTGTTTGAAAATTAGGTTAGATTTGAAGAACTCTATGTATATCAATTTAATTACCTTTCAGAGGTTAAAGATGTCTTTGCAGAGGAAGAGAAAAATATTAGAGTGATTTCTGTGTCATCCATTAAGTTACTAAGGTGCTAAGAAAAAGGCACTTAATTTGAATCTCTGGAATAATATGGGTAAAGTGTGTAAGATTTTTTTGGGTTTAGGGAGAATTGGTTTGTATGTGTGGGGGTGAGAAATCACTGGACCTGCAATTTTGATGCCATCCCAGGGCATAACCAGTTCTAATCGCAGAACCAGAATTGTCAATCCGACATGTACTAGTGATATCAAAACCCAGCTTTGCCAGTCTCAGAAACATCCTATGAAGAAACCACGTTACAAACCTTTCCAGATTTCCAAAGTAAAGTGCAATATATATTCAGTTATGTTGATCTAGGGTTTGCTTCCAGTTTTGCACATGCATTTAGAAAAAGTCTCGTATACGCCTTTGAAAAGCTCTCGGTGAAAGCATGGCACGGACTGCTCTAAGACATACTTAGTTTCCACTGTATTACGCTTTGTAGATTCTGAAGGGAACTAAGAGTACTTTAGGTTGCAAACATTTCTACCATTACTGTAGCTGATGCATTAAAGGGAAACAGATTTGTTCACATACAAACTTAATGCAGTCTTTTCGCAAAGTGTCCCCCATATGACCCCACAGTTCTGGTTTTCTCGTCATGGGACCTAAAAGCAGTGCTGAGTCTTCTGATGGACTCTTCATTTCAACCACGGCTTCCATTCCTCTTAAGCTTTTGACCTGAGCTCTGCCTTCCAGCTTGCTATATGTTTGGCTTGATGAGTTAGAGTTTCATGCTCCCCTACTCCAATCCTACGTATTTTTTTCTAACAAAGCAATAATAGAAGTAGTTCTGGGATTTTTGCCAAAAGTTACTTCCAGCTCTTAAATAAATCAGGAAATATTTCTACCTGTCTTAAAGTCAAAGCTTCCAGATTCCTTGGAGCATAAATTGCATTCCTGGGCACTTAAAACTTCAAAACATGTCTTCACAAACTGAAAGGGTTTGCAATTCTCACTTCTTGTTTGTTCTGAATAAATGTGGTAGCTTTACAAGAGTCCCAGACAAAATGGATTATGTTCGTCTAATCTCCTTAAAGAACAAGGGAAAGAATTCAACTAATCCTTCAGAACTCTACATGTTATAAAGGTAGCTACTATGAAAATGGAAAGTTTTAGCTGAATAAAAAGCTAGCTTTTCTCTTTCCAACATGGATGCATTAATGGGCTGCAGTTTCCAGTACTCGCTAGAATGTTTTTAAATATGAAACAATGCTTCTTAAAATCTGTAGACTTATATAACAGCTCTGATTTTATGACACTTTTTTGCCAGTTTCCAGCTATTCAGTAAATTTCATACATCTCTTTTTTTATGCAGGAATTGCTTCTACCACTTTGTTTAAAAACAGAATTTTCTGTTACTGCACTATGTATAGTGCAGCCTGCAAATTCTTTAAAGTAGCAAATATGAACTGTTACTTCTCTTAAACTAGTATTTGCTTGTGCTCAGTAATTGTTTGTGCTCACTCAAGACCTAATCAACATTTCTCTTACTTATCAACAAAAATAAAGTAAAGCACAAAATTGCGGGGAAGCTCTGTCACAGTTTCTTTTAATGCAATTCTTGCTTTAAACTCCACACAAATGCTTTCCCACGTGAGCAGGATTCCTAAGGTAAATATTGTAAGAAATACACATTCGACAGGTGATAATGTGCAAGAACATAATCTTTGGCTGCCATGTCATCACATCTCAAACATTTTGAAGAATTTGATCTCAGGAGATCAGACTTTTTGGCAGATTTGAAGCATTTGTACAAGAAAAACTTCTGTAATGAACTTGGCAATTTTAGAGAGCAAGTCTGACATGACTGTTTCAGTCCTGTGCAAAGTTTTGGAAGAAAGCATCAGAAAATTTCAATATAATCAATCTGTCGCAGAGGTCTAGGCTAGTCAAGATTTTAGCTAAAAAATTAACCAATCTATAATAAAATTATGATGTTGATGATGATGATGAAAACTGTGAAATAATGTTGCTATTTTTTTCTTTTCCTTTCCTTAGCTATATTTTTTTATTAAAGTTATCTTTTATTAGTATACAGCAGACAAATTAGACACATACCAGGTATTAACAAATATCTGAAATCAGGGAGCCTTTAAAACTATTATTTGATCAATATTGTGCCTACTTTTTGCCTTGATTCCTACTTTCTTTCAATAGATAAGAGGGAGGTAGTTACTTGTGCACTGCAAAAAAGGGATTAGGAGAACTGTGAAGTTTACTTATTCATGGTAACTTCTACAATTACTAGGCAATGCTTTGAAAACCTCTGTGCATAATTCACAGACTCACTGAATCTTGAGTTGATTTTCTGTTTACCAGAAGCTGTGAATTTAAATTCCTTTCTTAATAATACCCTTTGCAAATTTAATAGTAAATAATATAATAGCTTGCCAAAGCGTATAGGACATCATATTGAAATGCTAAAGAAATTAGACCATGTATTAAAAAATCTGTTTAATGGAATTTTTTGTCAAATAAAAGAATGCTTTGTCTGCCACTGTAATAATGCCTTTTTATGTTGAGATAAATGTCAGAATAGGTTTATATTTTCCTGAAAGTTATTGTGTTTAATCTTTCCAGATACTTCATAACAAGTAAGAGATTATACTCAAAATGAATATATAATTCATTTTTCTGACCCTGTTAAGCTTTCTTTTAAATTAAATACTTCTATTTATTTCAATGTTTGGTACTCTCACTGGTGTAAGGAGGATCTCATCTGTAAACCTGGTTGCAAAATCAAAACTTCCTCAGTCTGATGAATTCAGGTATCATGTGGATGTCCTGGCCTTTAAGGTAGTATTTGCTTCAACAGCTCTAACAAAAGTATTTGAAACCTGGAATCTAGTGATGATAAGGATGCAAATTGTATTGCACATTACAGTAACTGGTGTCTCCACAAAAAGCTGGTACTAGACAGTGAAGGCTGTAAATGCCTGTTTCATTTTTTTGAGTCTTTGTTAGCCTATAGGAAATAATATATTCTCCTGCAGTTTCCTGAACTGTGTACACTGTATCTGTAAAAGAATAACATATTCCTACTAGTTCTACTATTTTTATTTTTTCCTTAGATTTACTGCTCATGCTGTGAAATATAAATTCCTTTTACCTCTTGTAGAAATCTCTTTTGTGAGTTCTAAGTGGTTCTATTGATTTAATTGGGAAAAGGGAATGGTCAGTAGGGCCTTGGCTTCATAAGAATTATTCCTTAGAGAAACTGTGTTTTAGTGAATTGTGAAGTGTACAGAAGCTCATTCAGTTTCCTGCGTGGAGGCCAGGACCTCTGTTTCTTGATACCTAAATAGCTCAGCAGCTGGAATCCTTGCTACAGTATTACAAATGCGTGAAGTCTGAAATATCAGTGTCTTTCCCTTGCTAATCCTATATATCAATTGTTAGATAATAAAAATGTATTTTAGACTTTAATTTTCACACCTAAAACATTTTTAGAAAATTCGGGTGCTTGATTATGTTTAAGTGCATCTATTTACAAAGCTTAGCATACAATAAAAACCTGCACAATACACAAATTGGGCCAATATAGAAACAAACATTTCTAGTATCCCTATCAATATAAAGCTATGTGTTGCTTATTTTCATACTTACCTTCACACCTGCAGTTTAGAAAAAAGGCAGGCACAAACTCTAGCAAACTGTTGGAGAAAGAAAAGTAAGTTACAAAGTTAAAAACCCCTTCCTGAAAATATGCTGCTTTAGGCAATCTCAGCTTTAAGCAAAAGGGTTGTTTTGTGAAAATAGCTCTGTAAACATGAGGGAACAGGTGGTCACCAAGGTCCAAGGAGTACAAAATGTTTAAAACCTCAGGGATTGAAATCCTTTGCTTAAATTGTATTCAGAAGCAGTGTGGAAAACATTGAAGATCTCAGGCTGCATTTTCCACTGCTCTACCTTTCTTTAAACTGTTAAAATGTAGTAAATAAGGGAAGCACAAGGCAAACGTAGCAAACAGCATACATAAAACAATTTAATATCTGTTAACTGGTGCAGCAGTGTCTATTGCAAAATTTTAAATAACTTTACATCCATCAAAATAATATTCCCATATTAAAAGTCCTTGAACTGAAGTCCTTAAACATAATCCTTGTCTTCGGAAATTCGGACATGATCCTTTGTTTTTATTTACAGCACTTTCAAATTATTTTCATTGCTTCCGAGTTAAAAGCCTAATATCTGTTACAGGTTTCTCATGATTATAACTACCTCAAAAAAGGTTTCTAATGGAACTTTTCCCATATCATACTACAGCTCCAATGTCTATCTCTTCCTCTGTGTCTCATACGTCTCCTCTACTTCCCACCAAAATCTTTTTCATTGATTTCTTCCTGGGAAATCATTCAGGGCACTAGCATTTTAAACAAGACCGAGCAACAGTATTGTTAAGCTGGAGTGGTTTTGTGGCTGCTGTCAAGCTGTTTTTTGACCTTTGAAATTGGCTCCTGTAACATGTTTGGGAGATCTATGTAGTTCCCTTAAGAATTTTCATGAAATTATTAAGGTTCTCTCCATTAATCTCTGTTTCAGATTTGCGCAGATACATTGTTCGGAATTAGGCAGAGAAATGCTGTTCCTCTCAATTTTTAGGCTTTGAGTGGATCACTGCTAGAAATAATTATTTTGTGAGTTTTCAAATAAAAATAGCTTTTGTTGGTTCAGAATTTTGGATTTTTTTGGCAAGGAAGACAGGAGTGGAGAGAAGGGAGTGTTATCATTTCGCTGGGTAAGATTTGATAATTTTTCATTCTTCTCTAATCTCTTAAAATTTATATTCTGCTGTCATGTTGTGATCTTTTCTCTCTCAGAGAGGACAATTGTCTTAGTGGTTTGCAGATGGAGATAAAACATGTGAAGTAGCTGCAAGTGCTTCAGGGTACGCTTGAACGGCTGATACATATTAAATAGGTATGCTGTGTTCTGCTTTATGGAAGATCAATTTGAAAACAAAAAAAGTGAATTTAGAAAAATTTCACCAAAAGTTATTAAAAAATATCTTGTCAAGAAAGAGAGAACTAAGAATATTTAATTCTATACGTTCCTTATGTTCAGGATATCCCAGACATAACTGCCACTTTTGCACCGCACATAACCTTCACCACAACCTGCTTCAGTCACTGAACACACTGCAAGACATTGTGTTATGGTGATTGAATGATTATAGAATCATAGAACAGTTTGGATTTGAATGGACCTTGAAAGGTCATCTAGTCCAACCCTCTGCAATGAGTAGTGACATCTTCAACTAGATCAGGTTGCTCAGAGAATGATGGTTTATAGCAGCTTGTTTGCTGATTTGTTTAATATAATAGCCATGATTTTCTGACTGCTCTAAAACCATAAAGAAAGGAAACTCCTATCAGCATCCACTTTAGATTAATTTGTATTTTGTGATTTGTATCAAAGCATAATGTCTTTTTATGTGTCTCTTTTAGTGTGGTGATTACCATTAGAATAACTGGCTGGTGTTAATAATTACACTGTTTGGAATGAGAATTTTTTAGCCTTGCCTTTGGGATTTCACTTACAATTCCCTCAGTGGTGCCAGCTGCACAGAGCCAATGAACAGTATTGAGTAAAGCTCTATTTTTGGGCTTCTAATGTGAATTTTTTTGAAGGATCAAGGTGGAGTGCAGAAGGGGTTCATTTTATAGATTTTACTTTTTAAAATACAGCTAAGAATAAAACCGTTTTCATGCAACAGCCCTCCTCTACTCTCTAAAATCTTGTTGTCAGTAAATGAGATACAAGAAAAGAGCAAGATTTCATCCTGAAGCATGAAAACTACATTGTACTTCTGCTACTCACCAAATAAATGCTTTTGGTAATTGTGAAACATAACATTTATTTCACTCAGACCTGGAATGAAATAACCATTTATGAAATACACTTATGCTACCATGTTTAAAGAAAAAGAAATGTCCCTGTTAGAGTCAACCTGTAAATAATGCAGATTTACTATGCTCTAGTCTAGGTTTTTGTTATTTATCATAGAACTAAGGGCTGTATAAAAGGGATGTGGCTGGGAAAGAACATCAAAAAGAGGCCATGAATTTCTGTTACAAAATGCTCTATTTTTAATAAAGACACTTAATTTCAGATATTTTAGCATACAAAGAAGTGCAAGATCCTCGTAGCAATGCTTGAGGCCTTAACTAGAAATTATATCCTTAACTGATGTAACAAAAAAATGTATCGAGTGTTTTCTGTTTCTTACTGGTAATAATATACTAGGTGTGTCAGAAGAACAAAGCTATTTTCAGGATGTATAAAACCTGCTATTGGATAAACAAAGACCCTACCTTTCTCATTAAATGTCTGGAGGTTATAAATCAACAAAAGCTTGAGCGATACTGCTCTAGTACTTGAAATGTGTCAAATGCACTGAAGTCCAAGACAAATCATAGGAAACTGAGAGATGTACAACTGCTACATATTGGTTTAAAATTTGGTTACTTAAGCGCCTTCTTGCTTTATACTTAAGATGGGGACTTTTTTGGCTATCTGACTTCTCATCTGGTTTCTCATTAGAAATAACTACTCAGTAAAAGGTATGCTCTAGTACTGACAAACCCTTTATAGTAGATGTCTGTGTTTGGCCCTATGCTGCTTACTCTTACCATCTGAAATGTAAAGGAAAAAACAGTTATTTCAAGATCTATCTTCATTTGTATTCCAGGACATATCATTCAAAAACCCAAACTCCCTTGAGGGAATTCAAATAATTTTGACCTATCTCAAAATAAGCACATAGCTCTTCTGGATACAATAAAGAAAATCTCATATTCAGTTGCATCAGCCCCTTGCATATTAGGTTAAAGTCCCATCTCTTCAAATCAGAAGATAATTTTGTGTTTTTTTCTGTCATGCAATATTGCTGTGTTTGGAAAGCTGCATGGTCTGCATTCTGTCCAGGGAAAAGTCAAATAAAGAATAGACTGGAGAGCTGCTTTGCTGCATATGCATGATAATGTCAAAAATTATAAGCAATTTCATTTTTTCTATGTTCCCTACAATCCCAAATATATCAGAAAATTGTATTGTAACTTAACAAGAAGCATCATTTTTCTGTTTTTGTATAGAACCTTCGAACTGTGATAGTACTTTTCTTGATCGAGAGTTTAGAAGCCTTGATACTATCTCTATAACATTTTGAATATATAACTATCAGGCATATCTTTAGATTCTTACAGTGATTTACAATCATCTTCATTCAGACAGGTGTATCCCTTAAAATAGTTTGCACTTTGCCCATGGTTAAAAACTTCAGAATCTGTTTGAATTTGTATTTTGTTCTTTCTTGGGAACTTTATATTTCTATCTGTCATCATAAACTCTAAAAGACTGTTTCTGTTACCAGGTCAGCATGCAATGCTACCTCTATAACCATGCATTTTGTTCAGAGGTTCAGGGTTTTCAATTATCGTTTCCCATAATGTAACCTTGCACAGCTTTCCATGCCATACACTGGAAGTCAATACCCCTGACGCGAGCACCTTAAGGCATTTGCTGTCCTCAGTTACGTATGTAACACGAGATCTCATGCTATAATGATCATATATTTGAAAGTATAATCTCAGGGTTTGATTTACGATAGATGACTACCAACATTCATTTTACCATAATCATATAATTTAAGAAATATTTATTGACCAGTCAATTATTTCAAACTTTATAGTTACTGAATTCCTACATAATTCTGTAATAGTTATTAAGCAGAATTTCATTAATCCTTCAGAAACCCTGTTTGAAATACTTGGACTTTTTCCTTTTAGTCTGTTTTTCCCTTCCTTTTCCTGAAATTACTGAAACAGATAAATGCCAGCTCCACATCTTAGAAAACTCCTAGCAAAAAAATGGAAAAATTTTATTCCACTGGAAAGCAACTATAGTAAGATAAACAGGTGTGAGCACAAAGTACAGACACCTGCAAATGGCACTTAGAGAAGTGTTTCCTCAGTACCTGATTTAGATAGCTGGATTGTAGTCAAGTGTTCTTGCTCTACCATATTTTTCTTCTGTCGTTATGTTTCTCATATTTTAGATCTATGCAATTGAGATCACATTGGAGGCCACTCTTTTAAAGGTAGTAACTACCTTAAAACATGCTATGTATAAACGATGGTGAATTGTAGTACCTCGCTATGGTACCTGTGCACTGAAGAGATATATTAATTGCAACATTAGTCACAGTGAAATTCAGTGCTTTTAGACCTTGATGTTGCTGAAGCAAATAAAATCAAAGCAAAATTATGTGACAATGCCCTTTAATCCTATGTTATCCTGTAGTAAATGTGAGTAGTTTTTTAGTTGTGATTTAAAGAGCAGATGTCTATTTGCATAATGTTAAGATTTAGTTAAGGCTTGAAAAAGGGAAATTACATCTCTGTTTTACAATGTGACTAGTATATGTGTAAAGGATTAGATAAAACAATCCAAACCAGCCTATGATTTATACCTTACTTCTAACAGTTTCTTTGTACTGGAAGCAGTATCATGAATGTAAAACAGTACAGTGGAGTTCATGAAGGTGTACCTCATTTATGGCAAAATATTCCCCTAGAATCCTTAGGAACTAAGATCATCTTCATATGGATTTTATTCTGTTACTAGCCAATTTATATGCTATTGAGCTCCCTTCTGTACGTTCACTCAGAACTGGAGGTGATAACAATATTCAGTATAGCCAATGTATGGCTACAACATGGGCCTGAAATCAAATTTCAGTAACACCTTATTTCTAAATCCTAGCCAGAGACTTTTTATTATTTTTGTGTCTTCCCACAAACTTTCCTTAGATGTCATTTTGCTTTTCCTATGTGAGAGTGCAATTAGAGCTGTGTAATTTTACTTGTTCCTTGTATCATGTGCCTTGCCTCTGTAGCAATTGCATGACTCTGAAAAAGCTTAGTTCCTGAGCTTCCAAGATGGGAGGAAAAGGGACTCTGAGAAGCACAGGACAGCAAAGAGCATACGCATTGTTTTGCATAAGAAAATCCTGATACTTCTCTCTGTGAAAATTGTGTCCTTTATAAAAGTAGACATGATGTGAGAACTAAAACCCATTTGTGACATTTATGTTGTCTGCCTAGAAATAATTGAAGTCTCTCAATCCTGCTCTGTTTTCTGCCCTTGCAGTTTAATCTGCCTTAGCATTTCACAGTCTCTTTTGCACCTGGTCAAGTTGTCACTATTATAGGTCTAATACTAATCTTCTTTCTATTTAAGCTTGGAATTTGGAGCCTGATACAGGTAATTTATTTACTTCACTTGGTCCTAAGCTTTCTTTAACTTAGAGCACTTCTCCAGCAGAGTGATTTACTGTGTTATTTCTATATAATATTTGTTGACATTGGGGTTTTCGACTGTTTTCTTTCTACCAAGTTTCTGACGTGCCTGTTATGTTAATACTCTCATCTAAAACCAAGTATTCCAAATAACATCTTTCTTTTTTTCGATTTCTTGCACTGCTGTAGAAACACACACAAACAGCATTAATTTACCTAAGCCCCACCTGCGTAAAAGAAATAAGCACAATTTATTGTAAGAGGTGGGGGTTTTTTAGATGTTAAACCTGGGTATCTTTAGAAGTTAACAAAAGTCTTTGCAGCTGAAGTATTTTGTAATTTTTTTGTTTTGCTTTTTGTCTCATGAGAGTTGGGATTTTGTGACGATAGGAGTACAAAGGGTTACATGCACACAGAAAATGATAATATGTCCTCATCTTGTGAACAGTTGGTTGAAATATGACTGTTAATATTTAGTACAACCTTCGGCACTCCACTTCAACATTGTTTTAACTGATCTACCATAATAGAAAAGCAAAACAAAGTGGAAATGACATTGAACCGTGTCAGGAAAGCAAGGAAAAAGTAAACACATTCAACTGTGTCACAATTTTGACCTGCTCTAAATGCAGCGTTGCAACAACTCCCTTGCATGTGCAGTTACAGCTCCCAGTGGGTCGGAAACACTGCTGTTCACTTCATATTTCTCTTTTATTTCTCATAAATAAACAGAAGTCTGACAGAGGAAGCTTTTTGTTAAAATAGAAATAGTAAAACAGAGTCATATGAGAAGTCATACACACAGTGTTATACACACAGAAAAGAAGAAAAATACCTACCTAGTAAAGAACACTTTCTTCGTTATTTCATTAGGTTATTCTAATCCTACTAACTCTTCCTACAAATACGGAAAAACATTTCTCATCTGAAAAGTTAGAGAGAGTATTTTCTAATTGATTGCACTGATTTCAAATTGGAATAAAACATATTTTATTTTGTTGTGGTAACAAAACACGTAAAGAATTCTAGGATCAAAAATCATGCTAACCTACCTTGAATAGAAGAAACAAGCACATGAACACATTATTTAAGTTTAAAAGGCTTTATTCTAAACACATTAAACTTCTAACATTTAAATTATAATCCAGATGCTTAATTTCCATAGTTTATTTACCGACTTTTGCTTTAAATGCCATAGACTTGCAGCATGATAGCGATTTTTTCACAATGGGAAGACTTGATAAAGTACTTTTTAAACAACAGTTTAAAGAAAAAGATTTTTTTTTCCAAAGCTGCCTTACCAAACCCTTTATTCTTAAAATCTGTTCTTCACAGACTATATTTTTAAAATAAGTTGTCATACAAAAAAAGCACAGTAACCTAAATAGATTTCATTTCTAACTTTGTTGTGGAATATTGGGCACAGATCCTCATGAAGTAGACCTTTGAACACATGCAGGCCTTTGTTGGTGTCAGTAGGACTGTCTGCGAACACAGAGTTGTTCCTAAATAAAATTATTTGTGAACTTTCTTCTGCTATATACTATTATGTAGAAGTCAATCACTACATATTTAAAAGAGCTGTAGATATTGCTATTTTGTTTAATACTTCTAGTTAATATTAAGAACTGACTTAACCAAAATTGCACCTGACAGTTGTGCACAATTTTGAAGAAATTGTTATTGTGCGTGGTAACACATTCAGAAGTCACCGCGAGCATTTCCTCCTGATGATAGTCATCCTCCTCTTATATTCAGAACTTTGGAAGGGTCCAAAGAATTTCTATATTGGATCTGAGTCTCCATTCAAATAATAGAGGAAATTGATGCAGTGTTCTGAAACGTGTATTGCATCAGTTTATTACATTGTTATTGCCTTGTTCTTTGTGGCTAGGAATGGTTTTACATCTGTTCCTTCTATTGTCATTACCATATATTAAATTTTTCTCTTTGTTTCAGCTCATAGTAATGGAAAGTTATGCTTCAGATGAAATATTTCAAATTATCTACTATCACTTACATATATTAACACTGCAATAGTCATCTTCTAAATCTTTAGCTTTTGTCTTCCAAATCGCATTTCTGAAAATCGGACTGCTTCAGTCTGATTATTTGAGCAGTTTACATTTCAGAGCTTGTTCTGCACAATACCCAATTCGCGTATGAAGATTCAGGTTTCTGTACTACAAAACAAGATAACATATGAGTTCAACATAATGCTATCGTTTGAGCTCTTCCTTCCGACTTATCCGATGTTCCATATCCTGAAGGTCAAACTTGTGATTAACTATGTACAAGTAGAATTATATATGCACCAAGAAATGTAGTTATATCCACGGACACTGGAGCTTCATTTCAAACTTCTCTCTAAAAATAATGTATTATTATTTCAACAGAACACTGCTTCAATTTTAATGAGGTCATCTGCCATATCTTATTTCATTCTGTATTCCTGTAAGTGGAATAAGGTGCTCCTTCATCTTTTTATATTCTTATTTTTTATCATTAGTATTCTTATCTTTTGGGGCACTGCAGCATATTTTTAGTAAAACAGTAATGATGCTTTTCTGTCCATATTTTTTTACTGTGCTTATCGTTTTCAAATTTAAAAACCTTCAACAGCACATTAATAAGTGTTTCTGTCATGTTTACTCCATCACCTTCGCACCGGCAATGTAGGTGCTTGCAGTGAAATGTAGGCTTTTGATAGCTCATAAATAAGAGTGTGGGACAAAGGGCCTCTGAAATTTTCCTTCCACTTAGAGTAGGTGTTGATGAAGCTTATCTGATGTGGTGACCACTGGTTCTCAAGTGCCTTGTCTCTTCAGGATACCATTTAGAAAGCTCTGTCTAAAACACAAGTGAATTTTATTTGCACTGTATAAAGTTCTGCTCTGAAACAGAATAATAACTGCCAGCAGGTTGAAGCTTGGATGTTCCCTATTTTATTAATTTAATTTCAGAGTTTGAGGCAAGAAATAGATTCTAAAATGCTTTTAAAACAAAAAGCCCAACAAAAATAAAAATACAATAAAGACCCAAAACACAGAAAAAACTTGCTGTGTTTGCAATAGTCTGTCTTAATCAAGAAAATGCAGTGTCTTGCTGCACAGTACACTACACTATTTGGGGGTTCCCCAATAGCAGAAAACTCTGGATAGAATTTATTACTGCTGTGTGACACAGAAGTAACAAAGATTGAGTGACTGACATCACCTCTTCATCCTCCAGAAAAAGAATCTTCTGGCCAAAATGAGATAAGAAAATTATTATTCATATTCATAGTATGATGTGAAATGCTGGCATTATTCTGTGATCAGGGTATCTAAGTTAAGGAAATAACTTGCAACTAAGGGACTGTTTCTCAACAGTACATGTCATTAAATCCTTCCAGGACTGAGTCACCTCAAAACAATTCCATTTAAGGTCTCATATATCCTTGCAAGTTTGGCATGTTTCAGGTGGCCTGAAGTCTCATCACTGCTGGGACCATAAAATAATGAACAGGTTGACTTAACTCAGAACAGTTCAGAATTCACGATCCAGCTGTGTTTGTGCAGGACAAGATCTAAATGTTCTGACAGATATATTCTGGATGTAGTGAAAAGTTTGAAGTTTTGAGAAAAGATACTGCCTAAAAACTTTAAGAATACAGGTTTCAGGAAAAGTTTTCAAAAGACTCAAATTGACTTAAGTGCTTGAATTGTGACTGAAAGTACTATTACCTATCGATCACTATGTGCCATTGAAACCACACCTGAACGTGGTGCCTGAGTAACACTTAAACCTTACTTTCAAGCTCCATGCATAATTTAAGGGCCTTAGAAAATTTAGCCAAAATTACTTCAGGGAAGGTAACATTTTTATAATGTGGTGAAGATTTTATTCTTATAGGCACCATCTTCTATTTTGATTCCATTGCTTTTTTTTGACTTGTTCTATAAAAACATTCTCTTTCATATATATTTAAATAAATAGTACTCGTGTTATGATATCTGTTGCCTAGTTTCAACAGCTTCATTTGCATTTGTAGTCGTACCTGAGAAAATGTTTCAGTGCACAAGACGTATATCTTAATAATTATCTCTTCGGTATGTGGTGAATTATCAACTTTTTTCAAATTTACCCTGTATAATCTATAAAACAGTTTTATATAAAACTCAGCTTGGAATCAGCTGAGAACATGACCATTCAAGTGTATCTGCCTCACACAATGAAACTGCTCCTCAGAAGAAAACTAAATGTGTTATAATGCTTCATTTTGCGTTTTTAAACTTGTCTGCCTAGAGGGAACATACAACTATGGTGAACATGAAAATATAAATGCATGTATACATTTGTGCAACTAGTTCAGAGTACTGTACTCTTTACTTCACCTCATAAGCAAGTTCATATATAGTAGATTAACTGAGAAATTATTGGATGTTTTAAGACACGTTTTTGTTGTTGTTTTTATTCATTTAGATGGTAAAAAATACATTTAATCCTACCAATTCTTGTATAAAATAAATTCCACTCTATTAAGCTCTAAATTTTTCTGTTTTCCCATTGAAATTCAACTCTTCTTGCATTTTGACCTTTTCAAGAAAGCCTGCTTCATTGTGAATTGTGGGTGCATTAGGAAGGTAAACACATTCAGTACTTGTTATTCAGTGAGTTTGGATTTAGAAAGTCATTGTCAATAGGTTAATCCTTTTGTACAGACAGCTTCTTTGGCTAAGAGGCATCTTAAACAAATAAAGGTTTTACCAAAATGCTAATTTCTCAGTCTTTCTGTCAATTGTCAAAGAACAAATCTCAGTGGAGGTCTTAAAATTGGTTATTTCTAGTTTACATTCACTTCATGTCAGCTCAGTTTCAAAAAGAACTTCTGTATACAGAAGTCTAGTCACAGACTATTTGTTACTTTGCTCAAGAAATCATTAAAACCTAGGATTTTCTTGGAGTGTTTTATGATGATGAGGGAAGGGATAAGTTTATGCGGTTTCAACAAATATTTATGAATACCATAAATAGCAAGGATACCAAATTCAGCAGCAGATTGCCCAGGCACTTAAAAGAAAAGAATGTACCTCCAGCCTGATTAAACGTCAAGTGGCTCTTGAACTGCATATTGCATTATTCACCACGTTGATATATTTTTAGACTACTGGTTAAAATGTGAAAGTATAAATTAGAGATTGTGAGTGAGAATTGCAATAAAAGAGCTACTTAATTTTCCACAATTATGTGAGCAGAAGTTTGGCAATAAATAAGATGAGGCTATATGTACAACTATTATTTCATCTGTTATTATAAGTTCTTTCATTGATTCACAGTCTTCCTACAGGTCCTATATTTCTGTTTATTTCTGCCTCGGAAATGACAGATAACAGGACTGCAGAGCAAAATATCCACCCTCCCCAGCAAGCATTGAGAGAGCCCTCCTGAAATACGAGATGCCAGAAATTGCTTTAAATTCCTATGATCAACAGTCCATTGAAACACAACCTGAGGTCATGAGTCAGAACCACAGAAGACCAAATCGCAGTAAAGATACTCTTCACCTGACCTCTCTACAGATACTGTTTTCCATGAGCTACATCTGGATGATGCCCCCTACGTGCCTACTGCAGGCAAATTTCAGTTGCTGTTCAATTTCAGGGTGAAATTCTGAAAATCTCCCCTCTCCCCCTGTATGTTCCCCCCTTTTTCAGAGAGGACATACATCTTGTCAGAAAACTAATCAGTCAATAGAAATCTTTTAGATTTTCTTACATGAAAACATTTTTTTTCACATTGAGTTCTTATGTATTCCATAGCTTTTGCACTAAACATCCTATTTTAAATGCAGGGCAATAGAGTATTTCAACAGACAAACTGAGATTTCTCCTTAAAAATAGCAATTATTAATTGCTAAACTAATTATATGTTAATTGTTAAATATATATTTATTGTGGACTTCGTGACTAACAGTGCTTCATTAGGATATAGTAACTATTAGAATTATATTTATTAACTGGTCAACAAAACAAAGAGCAATTCCTCAACTGCTTCAGAAAACTTTCACAGGTTGAAGGCAAACCATAGTAAAGTCAGGTGACGTTTGCTGCAGATATGACCTATTGCTTTCTCTTGTATCAGTCTTCATGTTTTATGTTTTTCTGGTGCTGTTCTTCCCAGATTGACATTTACATATTTTTTCTTAACTATACTTCATATTTGCACACGTATTTAATTTTTATGAAAGAGTCAGGACTTCATAGAGTATGCCTGGCTGAATACTAAATGATGAAGTAATTTGGAGGATAATTATATGGATTCAGCTGGAACCAGAATGTGCCTGTTAAAAAGTCGAAGTACGTACCTGTGGCTACTATGTGGGATTTGGACCTGATTAACATGAGAATGGTCAAGAACATGCCAATGCTTCCAGGAATAAAAAAGTGCTTCATTTCACTTCCAAAGTGTTTATATACCAGTAAATGGTATTTAAAAATGATATCTGGGCATGTTTTGGACTTTTTACAGTATAGATTGATAGCTGGTTGTTCCATTGTTTTAGGAATGTGGTTTTCAAAAAAAACCAAAACCAACAACTTTGGAAACTGGTCTCTGCGCAATACAAATTAGTCTGCAAAGTAAGGCTCTTCTGTAAAGTCTTGAAAAGGACTTAGCTTCTATCAGAATAAAATACAGTAAATAATTTTATTAGTTCCACAACCAGTAGTCTTGTGCTCCACTAATTTGTTATGAATTTGTTTATCAGGTTTTTCTGGAGATTAATTACTGCAAATGCATTAGTAGCTTTCTTCAGTAAAACCAACGGCTATACTGATTATACTCCTTCCACCCTATCTGCCTCTCAAACTGTAGCTGATAATTTTCATATTCTTTTGAATTTTGAAATCATACAGGAAATACATACACCAAAAAGAGAAGGTCAGACCCAAGGCTGGCCTGCTGAAAGCTGGTCTAACTTTTCGTTTGCTTCTATTGATAGAGCAGATGAAGGAAGCATAAACTGGGAGGGGTTGTCCCTGAAACTGGTTTTCTCGAGTAGGCATTTTTTAACAGTCTATATAGCAGCAGGCTGTGTTCAAAACGTTCTTCAAGAACATCAATAGCAGTACATACATCAATAACATTAGTTGAGTAATAAGTGCAAATATCTTGAGCACAGGCAAGAGTCAGAGGTATGGGAGTACTGTCTGAAGAAAATAATATGGCCTCTCAAAGCTGGAATATCACATTATCCTGTGAAACTCTTCACACACTTGAATCAGATTTAGCCAACTGAAACAGTTATGAATGGATAGTGAATTAACCAAATATAACAAATAGAAAAAAATGTTTTAAAAATTTTGAAAAACTCCTTGTTTTGTTGAGCTCCCATGCCTACCCAAAGTTCCGCTTGCTGCTTAAGTACTTTTACATAACCAAGAGTTAAGCTGATTGATTTTGGTAATAGTGAAGACATGACAGCACGAACATCAGCCCCATTCTAACTGTTTCAGTAAGTACTTTACGTTCTTGATATGTTCAAGGTTGCTCTTGCTACATCTTCACAGCTCTTGTTACCTAATCTAAGTTGCATATGTCTACCCATGCTGTTGACAAGTCTCCTGAAAGTATTGGAATCATACCAAGAACTTAAAATAATCTCAAAATAGCAAATGAAAATTTTTTCTCTAAAGTTAAGCTTTCATAATTCTCTTTCACTGTGTAGCTTTTGATTTTCCTCAGGTAGAGACCATATGTCATAGGCAAGGTATATCTGAAGCCGGAATATTTTGACACATATTTCTGTTGACCTGTGAAAGGATAGATTTAGAAATGCTTTAAAAATACGAGGAATGAAGTTGAGAAATATTCTTGTTTCTACATTTCAAAATTATATGGGGATACGCAATTGAAGATAATTAGGATATCAATAACTTTACAGGATTTTAACCTGAGCCTGGGTTACTTTTGATTTTCAATTACTTAAAGGTTTTGTCCCTCCAATTTTAGACTTAATCTTTTGTAGAAGGCACAGAAAGTATTTCCCATGTGGGATTTATTCTCTCTGCTCATTGAGAAAAGGGAACACTTTCTGTCCTATTGGGACAGTTGTATTAATAGATTCCAATGTACTCTATGACAGTATTTAATGGGATATATTGTTTGTTGTATTTTGAAGAACATCGTAGAAACAACTTGTGCAGAGGAACTCAACTGAGCTGAACAGAGATCCCTACAGAGAATTCCAGACTGGAACAAAACCTTTTTGTCGTACTCCTTGACAGATGCATTCCTCCATACAACTGTTCAACAGTTTTTTGAGGAATATATCTGAATATATCTGCCATGAATCACCTGACAGCAGGACAAGGATACTCCGTTTATATCTTCACTAAGATATAAACCTTTGCAAAAGATTTATAACACTAAAACAGAGTATTTTAAAACACCATGTTTTTAAAATGTCAATTATATAAATAAAAATAAATACTGGGCAATTTTACAACTAAGTTTCTCACTAAACAGACAGTATGACAACATAATCAGATCTTCATTTAATGATTTGAACAGTCATTGTAGTCTAATTAATATGCTACAATAATCCCAGCCACACTGCTGGGTTTTTGTTCTTTACCTGTTCTTGTCTAATCTTTTTTCTGTTAGTGATCTCAAAGTTCTGCCATATGCAGATTCCTGCATATGATAGTATTTTACATATGCCATTATCATGCATATGCCATAAATTGTATGTCAGCTTTGTCAGAATTACTTAATTCCTGTTATAAGTGAATTTCATTGAAGTTCTAAAGGTAGTTTGGGAACACTTGTATTAGTAAAGCCAAACATCTGCACTGTTAAGTATCAATGATTTGTCTTAGGATGTGCTTGTTCTCATCCAGTTCTGTCAAATACAAGTAGGTGGTTTAGCCTTTACTCTCCAGCTCCTGCAAAAGCACAATAGACTGAGGTGGGTGGGCCTTTAGCCACGTGGCAAAAGTTCAGCGAGGAAAGTGGAATTAAAACAGTTGAAAAGAGTTTTAATGATGATCTGAATCCCGTAGGGAAACTTGATAAGTCATCCCATTTTAGTAATGAATACAAGTATTTAATGATCCTTGTGAGGAGAAATACATTTGAAACAAAAAAAAAAATATCTCCTTAAATGCCTTAGCATATGGGTATGTGCCTCTTAGATGGACTGAAATTTAAAAGAGAAACATAGAAAAGGGACCCATGTTCATTCTGAATGCTGTGGTGTACAGACACTTCTCCTATACACAATGCTTTGTGAGATCGAAATAATCACAGTCATTAGCAACACACGGTTGAGTGCATGTGCTAGTTTTGATGAAATTGATACTGCATGACCTGAATGGGAAAAGTGACATTTAATTCAGGGACACTTGAAAAGATAAATTATTTAACCCCTTAGAGTTCTTAACAGGGAGATATTCGTAACTCACTAGATGACTCTTTAAAAGAGCGGCAAAAATGTTTCTGTTTTTTCCCCAGTCATCCTTGGTTCTTCAGTGTAAGAGATCTTTTAACGATAAATAAACTATGTTTTATGAAAGCAAATATTTTAGAAACTGGAATAGTAAATAGCATCATCAGAAAGAATTCTGTTGCTGACTTACGAGAACAATACAGTATTCAGTTGGCAAGGGGCTAATGCTGTTGAGATTAAAGTAGTCTTCATTATAGTTGGGAGGAAAAATGATATAACAATAATAAGTCTGAATGTTCATGTGGGATATTTACTATGTAAATGTTTACTAAATAAAGATGGAAGTAAATAAATAAAAAAAAAAAAAGTGGAAGGTAACTCTAGTGAAAGCTGATGTTTTATACGAGTAATTCCTGGTCATTACTGTGGCATATATTTTATAGTGTATTTCCTTGGAGAAAATGGGAAGGAAAAAGATTTTGAAACCTTGATTTTCTGCAGAATCCCTGTTGAATATTCTGACAAAGGATCCATTAATATTTTGTCAATTGGGAGAGTTTCTGAATAGTTATTTTGTGAGTTGCAGTTCTGAGCTTTCTTGGAGCTAATCACTTTGAGAGGGCAAGACAGGGCATACTGAAAGGACTAGATCGTCCATCAGCATTTTCAAAAGTGCTAAGAGGCCTCTAGAGAGATGACATATGGCTTCTTAAAATGCAGTTCATGTGTTATCACCATTCTGGTGACATACATGCCCCTAGAAAGATTAACAAGGTTTGCTAGATATGCTGCAAGGTAAAAATACGTTGTCAGAATTTAACCAGGCTCAGAATGATGTCAAGTACAGATGTGCTCTTGAAGGATCCTTCTTAAAATCAGTCACAGTTAATTTGATGCTCTTAAACTTGTTTCTGATATCTCTGCTGAAAGGCATGTCAGTATTTCACTCTGCAGCACTTTCAAGGTGATTTGGACTGTTAAAAAAATGCAGCATAAGAGAGGTGCTTAATTATAGGTAAGTGCATGAACAAAGTGTGATATAAAGTAGTAGAGTTAAGAAAAGGATGGTGACTAACACAATAACAGTAATATGAGTTTGTGATCCATATCTAGTAGACTTCAGATATGGTTGATAAAGATCCTAAATTAGTTTTCTAATTAATTGTTTGGAAACAAAATATTTTCATTTTACTTTCCTACTACTTTTGCTTGATTGCCATGCTTTCATTTCAATTCCATGTTTCCACTTTTCTGCTCTATTTCGTCTTTGCAATAATTGCTTCTGCTTCTTTTCCTTTTGCTTCCTTTCTGTAATTTCACATTGCAGCTGGTCTATAGCTAGCATAACACACAGTGCACCCGCTTACATAATAAATGTCACCAATCCCGTGCGTTGTCAGTCATTAGGCAGTGTTTTTAACTGGATATCAGCTTCCCAAATTATTCTCACACCATCTGCTTGTTGAATATTTTTCATAGTTCATGTTTTTGGTTTTGTTCTGTTATTCTTTAAACTGAGACATTCTGCAAAAGTAACGTTACTCTTTTGCTGTGGTATTAGAGTGTGGATGTTTTTTCACTACCCATTAGTCTAGTTTCTTAAGTAGTCCACAGTGCTGACATTGTGTAATTCTTAGTCTGGCAAAAAAACCTCTATCTGCTGTGTAATTTCAGGAGAAAAAATTTAATTGTAGAAGAGCCAAAGATTATTTTCAGGCCTAAAAATGTATCATCTGCTTTTCTCTGTTGTTTATCTAATCTGCAGATTTTAACCCAACTGTTAACCTACCTGTTGGTGACATGAAAATATCAGTAGATTTATTTACTTTACTCTACTTATTGTATTGTTGATGATATTCCTGAGATTAAGAACTGACCTCCTATTTTTTCTATGCCTTTAAAGTAACTTCATTTATGTAATGAATCCACCTACGTCACACCTTTACTGCATTCTCTTGGTACCCACAGAAGTTTTGTGAGGAGCAGCCTCAGTGTTACCCACAGCACCTGTACCAGACGGTATTGTTGCCATGGCATGCACCCTGACATGGTCAGAAATGAGCCTGGAGGTGCCACAAAGCTCCTGTAACCCCCATGTGTTATTTTAAACAACAAAGCCTCCAGTGGTGTTGCAGTGGTGTTGGGAAGCTCTCGACTGGCTTTCAACAAGTAGAGATCCTGATTTTTCCAAGTTGGAGAATAACAGCTTGTTGCTTGATAGCAGTACCTTCTATTATTTTCATTTATTACTATCTTTGTAATGCGTTCTTACTAGCAGTTCAGATAAGATAAATACTTGCAGGTGCAGTAAAAAAAAAAAAAAAATCTATCCTCTGTCAGCTATGAAAATTGTGGCATAGTAACGTATATGTGTACAAGCCTACAAGCCTGACAGAGTTTTCGTGGTTTATGGATTGTTTAGTTCTCTGTATAATGCTATGCCAGAAGTAATTTTTCATTCTCACCCCACCTTCTCCATTCTCTCCTGCACACATCTATCTCTAGGGCTTGGTTACCATATCAATATAACTGGTTATCACTGCTCACACATCGAAATACTTAGTGGTTTGTAGATTGGATGGAGTAGCCAGAAATTAGAGTAGTTCTGCCTGGTCTTGGTTGAGTAGTTACTTTGTGATCTAATACTTTCTCCCACCAGAGGGATATAACTCTTCGACTCCCCTGTACAAGTTCCCACACTCAGGATTCATTTTGCACAGATGCTTCTTTGTAACGGATCATAAACTTTCTAAATTTCTCTGAACTCCCTTGTTAGTGAGCTCATGAACACAGAAAGCTTGATATGCAATACCAGAGACAGTTCACAAAGATGTTTATCCCATTCTGAATTATCATCATTGCGGGCATCTTAATTTTCTCCATCTTATCCTTAGAAGGTAAATGTCTATAAGTGTTTTTAGCCATCGGAATATTTTTCCCCTGTACAAAGAAATGAAACAAACAAAAAGAACCCCAACATTTTTAGGGGTGATAACTTGGCTTCCTCGAATTTTCTGTGTGGTTGATAGTTCCCATTTGATGATGAAAATCAATCAATATTTCTCCATTTTAGGAAAATTATTTCATTAAGTATTTTCAAAACTGAGTCTTCAGTGTTTATTTTATGAGAAGTACTTCTTAGCAGGCACCAGATTTTTGGCCCTTCCCTGTCATGCAGCAAAAAGGTTTTCAGGAGCCGTTTTCAGAGGCTGTGAATTTGTGCTCCGGTCCCCTAGCTGTGCCTGTGCAATGGGAGGGGTGTGGGGCAGAGAAAGCACCGCAGCTTGCCACCTTCCACCCTGACTAGGATAAGATACACAGCCGCTTGCACCACGATTTTTCAGAAAGCCAGTGACTTAAAACTAAATATACAGAAGTTTTATATGAAAACTCACTTTCCCAGGGAAAGACTTTAATTCCGTACAGTAACAAACATTGTTAATCTCCTGATTGCATAAACCTTGCATGAACTCTGATTCCAAGTTGCTTTATTCATCTTTTAAAAATGTGATACAGTTCTACTGGGCCATGAGGGAGCACCTTAGTTTGATGTGCAGTCAGAGTTCATTGAATGGGTTAATTGCCTGCACTTATCTTTTAAAGCAAAGATATAATGTTTAGAAGAAACCCTTTTATACCATTTAACTCTTCACAAAGGTGATGGAGCTTTTAGTTTCCAAGTGTACTAGGGCCATGAAACTTTATGACCTAACAAATTAAAGTGTCATGGCTAATAATTGTTTGTTTATTTTTACCACTGAGAACTGTAAATATGCATAATCTAGGAAAATTATCAAATATTATAAGACCAAACATTTTTTTTTCCTCCTAGAGGTATTCCAAACTCTACAAAGTTGCTCATTGTGTAAAAATAAACATGGGGTTGGTATCAATTCATTCCACTTATACCTGATATATTGCCAAATTTGATTTATGATTGTAGGTTGCTATTATTCCACTGTTCTTTTCTTGAAAGGTATACTCCTGACCAAAATCCAGTTCAAGCTACAAGCCAATACTTATAGTAGGCATCTATTTTTATTCTTAAAAAGTTATTTGAAGAAAAGTCCTCCTTCCTTGTGGAAAACAGTAGATATAGAACTGAACTTAAGTTTTGAAAGACGTAAATGAGCTGGAATGTTGACCAATCATTATTGTCTCCATTAATGTTCTTCTCTGTCACTAGTATTCTTAAAGATCTAGACTGTGGGATAATATACTTCATTATGTTTTCTAACATCAGTTACTTGTTAGCTTGCAGAATAGTTTTCCCATAAGTCACTCAGTATCAGTATGCTAATTTATCTGTGAAGTCAAGGGTTAAATAGTGGTGTACTTTAAATGGAATTTGATAAATTAACTTAGCCAGCTAAGTGTGCTGAAAAGAGAAAGCTTTAAAAACTGAGATGTCCTTCCCTTTTTCAATCATAGAGCATTAGAAAACTAGGTTTAAGAAAGCTGTTGGATATAGAAGGATGAGCCCTCAAAGACCTGAATTACTTGTATTTGCATTCTACATTTTCTTCAAACAACAATCTTCATAAAGATAATGGAAGTCCACAATTTATCCTTCAGTTTTCTTCTGGTAGAAGTACCAGAAGCATCATGCCTAGACTAGTTTTGGTGTCCTAAGTGCCCATGGATGATTCTATGATAATTGGCAATGATGTTCATACCAGCTGTGTATGAGTTACAATATCCTGAAGGCTTTCATTTTATTTTAACTTTCTAATACATTCTAGAAGCACTTTTCATTTTTTTAGACTTTCAATATAACCTGTTTTCTTTGAATTATTATAGAACAAACAGCTAGTGGCAGGTAAATTATTCAGAAGAAATTAAGTGGTACCAGAGAATTTAAAAAGACCTTTTGGCTTTCTTTGTTGTAAATTTGCAAAAGTAATGCGACTGTGAGATTGGAAATGAAACTTGAATACTAATATATTATTTACTTTCCCTTTGTTTGATGAAACTTGTTCTTTCTATCTCTTCTGAAGATTTTCTTACAGCCACTAAGCTCATTCAAAAAAATGTGGATTCTTATAATTGCACACACACGCGTGCATGTGCACACGCGTGCATGTGCACACGCGCACACACACAAAGATAGATAAAAGGAAGAAAGCATATTTAAATGAATGGAAAGAGGTAAAATCAAGAATTTATTTTGTTTGGTAAATTTATTTTTCATTTACTTTAATTGCTCTTTCATTCTGTCAGTGCATTGTAGTGCAAACCATTGTCCTTACTTCTCTGCCTGGAAAGGATATTATTAATTATTACTTACTAGTACTTAAGCACACAGTTCACCTTGTGCTGTGTGTGCACAGAATAGAGCTCCTGATAGTGCTAGATGTAATGCTAGACACAGCTAGAAAGATGCTGTGTCTGTGTGTGGGTATATGCATACACACTGGTGTACATATGCACACCCCAAGTATATTTTTGGCTTTTACCTTCAGAGGTATAGCTAAAAAGGTACAACCCAGGAGACTGCCCAAGATCCTAAGAGAGACCCTAAAAGAAGCAGCTCTAGTATGTGCCTTAGGGCTTTGAGTCATCTCCTTATTGCTACCAGTTCCGATATCTGCCTAGGCTCTCGCACATATTTTACTGCTTCCTTGGTAGAACTGCTTAACTACTGTGGCTGGGCTATTTGTCTTCTCTGCCTTACTAATAAATAGAGATAATGTGTACTGTTGAATATATTTAAAAAAAAAAAAATAAATCAATAAATGGGGTAGGAACATAATTCAGAGAGAAACAGAAAAGTGTATGCAAAGTTGAAGATTCTCTATTTTTTGGTTCTTCCCTTTCCCCCTCTGCAAATTAACACTAAAACAAGTCTTTTGGAAGTTTTAAAATCTTTTGCTCAGACCACATATGTATTTTTCATCAACCTCAGTCCCCTTCTTCTTTCATCCCTGTTCTCATTACAGTATTAACTTTTGCAAATTTGTTGATTAACTTCTGCCCACTGTGATTCTCCCCACACCCTCGCCCAGCAATCTTCAACTTGATACAGGTCAGCTTTTGCTATTACACTTGAGGAATACTTTGGAATTGGTCATTTGGCCTGGAGAAGTCATAATGAAGGCCAGAAACTAAGAGTGTATGGCCTTGCAATCTCTCACGTTGGGTATTTTTACCTGCATATTATTTTTGAGGGTAGTAAGGTCTTGCCATTCAATTGTCTGGCATGTTGCCACATCTGACCTGAGCAGTTGTTGTTGGGTTGATGCTGCTATAAAACACCCATTGCGTCTTTTATCCTAAAGAGAGAAACAGTGTTTCTTGTCTCTGGTTCCAGTGCCCCTTTCACTAAGATCACACTGCCTCCTAGGAGCTGAGTGAAAAATGACATAGGTGTCAAGAGATTTTAGTTGCAGGTATGATGAAGAGAATTGAAAGTTCTCAATGTGTTAAGTGAAGAGGATATGACTTTTATAGAATATAAAACTGTTTTGGATTGATAAGGCACTTTTTTAAGGGCTACAGTGTCAACAGTTTGGTACAGTTAGCTCTTAGTCCTCTGCTGAAAAAACAAGGGGAGCTGCCAGTGCCCTATACGCAATTAGTCTACAAAGTGCCTTATTACAAATGTGACAAGAGGATTTTTTTACTACGCCAGTCTTTCTTACTTGTTTCTAAGGTAAATGGATTTCATGGCTTTGAGTTAAAATGCAAGAGCTCTAAGTAAATAACTTCTTATCCCATCATCGGTCCAGGAAGAACAGTGTCTCCCCTTGTAGCAGCGTCCAGTTTGAAGAAAAAATTCCTAAACCGCAAAATGATATAGAATGTGTCATTTTCCTGAATGCTCTTTTACAGGGTGATCAAGAGGCTTTCATTTAGTGAATACATTTGCTCACTCAGTTTTGGAGAGTCGCCCTTCATTTATTCTTTCCCTTTGGAAGTACTTTCGAGTGCAAATTACTGCTATCAGAAGCCTTGAACTGAGAGGCTATTATTCTCCATGCTCAGATTAAATTAATTTTGAACAGTTTAATGCAGCATGTCCAAGCTGCAAGTCCAAGTGGTGTCAAATCTATTTCTCTGCTTTTTTAAGCTGCACCTTCAAGGGCAGTATGATTCATGGTGAATGTGTTCTTCTAATGTCTTTTGCTAAGCGTTATTATTTTCTTTCATTTGCAAGTCATGAGGCTAAAATGTTAACTATTTTCCTTCTAAAATTATATAAAGAATGCACGATTTTGTACCAGCCTGATTTTCTGAAAGAGGTTTATTATATTTTCTTGCTATACATGAAATAAAGGAAAAATAGTCATGATGCAAGAAAGGTTTTTTTAAAAAATGCAATAAAGAAAAAGTAGTCACTACAGGACCCTGCAACATTATATTTGTGTTAGAAAGGCATTGTGTTGATTAAGGTATTTATAATAAAATTAAGGGGGTTTTAATGATTGGATATATAACTCAATTTGTGTTTTTTGCCAAGTTGCAAAAACAAAGCGTGATATAAACATATTTACTTTTTCTCTTCAAATTGAAGCATTCTACTGTCTCCATTGCTTCCTATTTCTAAAGCATCATTAAAAGGTGGTAATGAAGCTTTCCCCTTGTTTTTGAACCCTAACTGACAATCAGTTTTGCACAGCCAAGAAGTGGAGAATTTATGATCTTGATAGATCCAGTGTACTTTCTGTGGAGAGTACTTGATGGCCAAATAAATTTTCAGATCCACATTTACAAACCTATTCTCTAGCTTAGCAGTTGCCATTTGTGTTTCCCATTTTGCATTCTTGGATATTATTGTATTCTGATATTTAGGTAGTTCAGTGCTTTCTGATGTATTTGAATACTTTTCCAATATCACATTGACATATGGTGTCCCTATTTTTACTTCATTTTGCATGTCAAGTAACTGTTGTTGCTTCCATGATCATATGTATCTTTAAAATTTTTGTAAGATTATGATAAAGAGTATATTTGCATAGTCCTAAATATCTACTTGGGTACAGTGTGGCCTCTCTGCAAGATGGGGTATATACACAATTAGATTATGAACATAAAATAACTGTCTGACAGCTAGTCACCTGTACCTTAAGGGACAAGTCGTAGTAATATCTCCTGTAGTAACTGAAAAAGGGGAATATGTAATTCTACCTGAAAAAACAACCCCTCTTATTTGAAGAGTGCCAAGGATGGATTTCTCTGAGAAGATCTATTGAATTTTTATGGGCTGGAAGGAAACAATTTTCACATTGAGCAGATGAGGATTGAAATGTAACAAGGAGAAAAATCTGTTCTGTAAATTATACAATATAAATTGCTAAGAGTCGGTCCTATATTCATTGCCTAAGGAATAGTTATTTACCTGATCTATACCATTGAAGATACTTATTGTAACAGATTACATCACCATTGATGTAGTGCTTGTGGGATGCGTATTATTGACACAAGCTGACTATCCTATGGCGGAATTTTTAGAGATGACTATTATGCATTTTATTTTCAAAAGTTTAGCCTATTGAGTTGAAAATCTGGATAAGGAGTTTTTCTGTTGTTTTCAAGAAGGTGCACTTTAGTAAGCCCTTCTTTATCAATTAAAAGTTGGGTTAAATAGTTTTGTGTATATTTTTTTATATATAGCTAGGATATTTGCAGAGTTGTAGAATACTTCAGGACCAAGTATAAACCATGCAACAGACAAGGATCCTAATCATCACCACCATTTCGTCATTTTAGCCACCACGTATTTTGTTTATATATTAGGAAAAATAATAGTTTCAAAATACCATAATCATCCATGACATCAGAATATCTGCGATATCACTTCTTTACTTTTCTTTCACTTTGGTGTTTTATTTATCTTAGAATTTTTTCTAGAGAGAGGGAGATTATTATAAGGGATTGAACCAAGAACACATCAGACGATATATTTGTTGTTCTGTTTGCAGCTTTAGATGCAAAGTTGAGTTCCTAGAAAATTTGGCAATATCATGGGACATTAATTGCTCAGACAAGGAAAGCTGCAAGGGTACTATTTGTGTTTCAAGTGTAGAGAAGAGTGATGTGCATCATACTGAAATCAAGGATTTGCTGGTTGTGATACGACATTGTAGTGAGAGATCTGCAGCTGTCAGGAAGTAAGGTTAAGGCACAGTGCAGTGAAGAGACATTATGCCGTTCTTGTAAGAGAGTGACTGAGAATAAGACCACAATACCAATATCCTGGTAAAATCTTTAATACTTATAATTTTAAAGAAAAACAGAAAAATGAAATGAGGCAACAACATGAAAAATTACATTAATGCTTATCACAGAGAGAGATCAGAGAAGCAGCAGAAACTGTGACATTGATACAGTAAAATAAGATAATGGATAATGAGTATTGGATGCATCCTTATTGTATTTATTATGGGTGAAACAAAGCATAACAGAGGAGAAGTTTGCTCAGATACTTCTAAAGCAATTTTAAGTTCACTTATAGTACATTTATGGTCCTTGGCCAAGTAACTTTTCAGACGCCTAATAGTTAGGAAATGGTATAGATTAGATGAATAAATAAAGAGTTTTAATAAGAAGGCTGTATGTAAGGCTACTAAGACTGTAAATTCTTTGCTTCATCTATGAAATTACAGTAATCTTTTAAATGCTCCTGTGTATTTTGTGGGAAATTTACCTGGATTCATCAGGGCGTGGCAACTGAGACATATTCAAATGCATTTTCCTTATGTGCAATGTCAAAATGTTCTGTTTGTGGAATGTGCTACAGTAATTTTTATCCAAGGGGCTGGAGACTGTTTTGGGGGTGAGTAATGCTGTCCCACTAATACTGTCATCAGTTCAAAGAGAGAAGACTACTGAGAAAGTCCTGTGCATCATACAGGAATATTCTCTGCACTATTACTCAGATAGTCTTGATTTTTCCCTTCCTCTACTCAGTCCTACAGTTATTCCCTACCCTCCTGCTGTAGATATTCCCTTTTAATAGCATCCAGAAACCAAAAATTTGTCAGAAAAACTCAGTGGAGTGATACTTCTGATCTGTCCAGGATGAGAGGATTTTATATTCCAGGTAAATCCTGTCTGCTGTTTTTTCTGTAGAATGTCAAAATACAGTAAAAAATATGCCAAATACCTGTTTCTATCTTTATCCCTCTTCTGCTACAGAAGAATTCTGGATATCTCAGAAAAGAAATCAGTTTGTTCTCCCTTTGTGAAGATTAGACACTTTTTCTTTGGACAGCTAATATAAAGTCAAGAATGGGATCTCCCTAAAGTGTATTACTATTGACAAATGACATTTTCTTTTCTCATACAAAGTCCAGGACATTCTAGCATTCCTTCTCAAATTTTTGAGGAGATGGCATAGCTTAGCTATATATAGTACAAGCTCACTTTTTCTTCCCTTTTAGAAATGACTGTGTAAAAATATTTTAAAAGACAGGTCAACAGACAGTTTGTATTTCACTTCACAGAAGATCGGCTCCAATTTCTGTTAAAGACACTGGACACAGTCCCTTGATCTAGTAACTGCCTTTGGGACATAGACTGAAGTCCCTGGAGTTTTGTCTTGAGACTTCATTTAAAATTTCCTTTACAAACAAAAGGAAAATACTTCCTACTTTTCTTTTGTTGTTTTGCCTTTCATGTAAAATCTAAGGTTCCTATGTAATACCAAAAATAATATCATGATATGAATATTTTTATATCGTTAAACCTTTTTTTTTTTTGATCATAGTCTTACTCTACTTATTGGATTACTCTGTAACAGGTAGTGGTAAGGCATTTTTTTATCAATGGTTATGCTGCTATTGGCTCACATCTTCACAAGAGAAGTCAATTTGAAAGAATTCAAGCATATCCTTTTCTAAATATATTGGCATCTCTTAAAATATATTTAGGTTTACTAATGATGTGCAGTTTTCTGCAGTAATTTATATTACATGGATTAGATTTATCATTGCCCAAAAGTTTAGGCAAGCAACAATAGCTCTGTCTTGTAAGAGAAAATCCTTTTAATAAGAAGTGGTTCGGAATGGCTTGAAAGAATTTCTTTTTTAATTATTTTGTTGTTGTTTTTATTTTTGAAATCTTTCATAAACAGGAAATGAGATCATCTGGCCCATGAAACTAGGCAGAGTGATTATTTACAGATGTAGTAGCATTTTTTTGTTACTTTAAAGGGAGGAAAAGAGAAAGCCAAGCAACCTGAATAAAGAAATTAAACTGATTATGGACACATGCACGAAAACAAACAAGTCTTAGATTAATTGTTAGCGTTCCTCTAACCTTATTACAGGCACCTATCAACCTTATTATGAAGGATGGATTCTGTTTCAGGTTTTTTTTGTCCAAAGAGTCAAATAACATCCAGTGTAGATTTTTCTTATACCACCATGACTTTTGAGATTCCCTTTTAAAAATTCTTCTATCTAGCTGGAAATTTTCTGAGCATTTAAAATAATGTGGGCCTTTTCAGAGCACTAAGTGCAGTTCAGTCATGATCAGAAGTCCTTCTCCTCTGTATCTGCTCAGTCACCCCATTTTTCAGGGCTTGTCTTAAAAGTACAAGAGCAAATGAGTCTATGGTGAAGTCAGACCATGTCACAAAACAGATACTAGAATAAATTTATGGGATGGAGACAGGTTCACCTGTGTGCATATCTGTGCAAAAGGGTGTTCAAACACCAGCTTCAAAGAGTGTCTTTACTTTATGACATTGTATAATTCCCACGCTGATAATAAGGTGTGAATCTGATTTATAGCAGCAATTTTCATAGGGCATTTCTTGAGCACCATGCCATTTTAAAAAGTTTGGTCTCTAGGAACAGCATAATGAAATCACTAATATGATCAGAAAATCTCTAACAAGATAAACAGAAATCTCATTCTTCTTCCTGTCACGAGCAGTGTCAAAAATGTTTTCCTTGCCCTCCTCATCAACCTGCTCATATCTCAGAGGGGGTATATTTGGCATCTGCAAAAGTCCTGTGCCAAGTCTGAGAGTGCATTTTTCATGTGTTAGTAACTAGGTCTAGTGCTGACTGTGTGTGAGCAGAGACACTCATTTATGTAAATCATATGTGATTAGTGAGGAATTTAGTCACTGTTGCGTGCTCAAGACCACAGTTTTTCACAAAACCCCTCATGAGCTCAACTTAAAAGGTCACATGAGAGCAGTTAATCATGGAAAGAGATGGTATCTGATGCTAACATTTTGGCAGAAACATGCAGCTGAGTCTCTATACCCACCAATACCCCTTTTACAGTTTACTTAAAGGCAGGTTTTGTTCTAGCATGAACTTGAAATCGATATTTATTTTGGTGCTCTGGCACAAATGCCAAGGAGGCCAAAGAGTGAAAAAAGCATAATATAAAAATTATATGAATAGAAAACGTAGTCAAGCTGACATAAAATGGCGTAACACTACATTAGGAATCTTAGCTAATACATCACTTCATAATGTAATTGAGGGAGCCTATGAAAATTATGTTTCAACATAATTCGAGACAAAATTAATTTCAGAACCTGCAGGCATCAAGTGCTGGACACTGTATTCCACTACTAAGACCTGATGATTCGATTGTGATTTCTGAAAGAAACACTCCTGAGATCTTCACATCCTAAAGAGATGATCAAAATAAAATATTGATCAGGTTCACTGACTAGGATAGCCCTCCTGTTACCTGGGACGTGCTCATGCCTATCTTAAAAATTATCTCTAGGGCATATTACTGTTGGGAAGTACAGATTTGAGGGGTTGATTGGAGACTCTGTTGGAGCTAAACCTCTGGCTTGCAGGAACGAAGGTGGTGACCTGTTGAAGGAAAGCAGAGAAAGAGCAGAAATGCCTGGTGGATAATGCAGTAGGGCCAAGTAAAGAAAGAGAAGCTGAAAAAACTGCTACTGAGCTGCTAGGAATGATGGCAGAGGGAAGGTGGTTTAATTAGTTCATTGCTTACAAAATCACTTGTTTCTTAAGACATCTTCTTTTGAGTGAATCCCAAAAAAACCCAGAAACAAAAACCAACCAACAAAAGAAAATAAAAACACAAAAGCAAACAAAAACTGTAATGAAAACATATTAAAGGTCTAAGTTCTGATATCCAAGAAATTAGAAAAAAAGATGCACCAAGCTATTTTTAAATACCAGTACTTTACTGTGACCTTAGATGTTGAGAGAATTATGATTACACGCATGCAAAATACACTTGGAATCACATACTTAGTACAGGTGGTTGTTTTCTATCTAGGATATAGCTAAAAGTTCAAAACTTATAATAGTTGTTAGTTGCTTTCTTTAAATCTGATAAACAACATCACAAATTAGATAAATAATGGCAAGAATATCATATCTTCCAAAAATGTGAATCTCTCTCCATTTCACTGAAGTACATTCAGGTCTTTCCATTAAAATCTTTTTCACTTAAGCCTTGTTGAGTGTGAATGGCCTGGTCCATTCTGCTTTATTTGAATTGATGACCATATTTCAACAGTGCAGCACCAACAGAATTGTTTCATATCAAGGATTCCCATGGGGGCAAATTCAAAGCATAGTGAAATAAATAAACACTGTGAAATACAATCTCTTTCCATTATCTTACCAACCTCAATAGCTGCCTGAAATAGATTTTCAGCAGGTTTGAAGTACTTGCCCCATTATCTTGCTAGCCTGGTTTCTCTACGTGAATTGTCCTGATGCAGATTTTGGCAAGACAAGTTCAACTTACGTACTGACTGGAGATTCCCGCTTCCTAGCTCTGAAATTTTGCATGGGAAACCTGAAATAAACAACTGTAGACCAGAAGGCACCAATGGAATGAATCATGGGTTTTCCCGTTTAAAGAAACACTGCAAATTTCAGCAGCTTGCTTAAGTTCTAGTCTTATATAGAAAGGGATGAGAGAAGCTTGTCTAAAAGTTAAGAATTCTTCCAGTTTAAAAAAAAAAAATAATAATTTGCTGTTTTTTTTAAATTTTCTGAGAGTAAATCCTCTTGTTAATCTTAATACTAGACTGCCTATACTTTATAGAAAATTTTGACTTATATTTCACATACTGTTTTTTCTGTGGTGAGTGAGAGAATAGGAAATGGGAGACAAATTTGAAGGCAGGCCGTACTGAATCTGACATTCAGAAAAATGTACCTAGATACTACAACAACCAACTCAAATTGACTTTTGTCACTTTTTATCAGCTTTGAAAAGGAAAGTAAATGAGAACCTTACCCTGCTAACCATATTTTTAGTATCTTTTTCAGAAAGGATTTGAGTCAACTTTGTTCCCCTTTTGCAAACCTGTTTCACCTCCAAGTTCTGCATTCCTGGAATGGAATAAAATGTTATTTAAATAAGAAAAAAAAAAAAAAGATCTTTGAAGTCAAAGTAGCAGTTATATAATGAAAGCATAAGCTTAAAGCTAAAAAAAAAAAAACAAAAAAACCAACAAAACCACCAACAAAAAACTAACCCCGTGAGCAGAGGTTTATTGGTTTATTTTTAAAACATTATGAATTGTTGTCACTCATCAAACAGCATTGAGAGTATGTTGAAAACCTACAAAAGATCAAAGAACTTCCATATTCTGTCAATTCTGCATTTTTAGCTTAACTAGTATATCAAATAAATCATTCTTTGGCTTTTATTTGAATATGAAGTACAATAATCAGTGCTCTAAAGCCAATCTGATTATGTGGTTTATTTCATAGAAGCTCTTCTATCTCTTTTTCATTGAAGATTGGCCAAAAAACCTCAATGTTTCTTCTTCATAACTTTAAAATTCAGGTACATTATCTATTAATTATATTACTAACAGACTGTATATTTCCCACCTTTAAAAATCAAACAAATGGTTTTCTCCTTCTTGAAAGAAGGAGGATGCTGGGACTGTTAAATTACTGAAGAATTAGTAAAAGTCTAATCATTTTTGTGAACAAATGTTGCAAAAAGCCGCAGTAACAATAATTTCCTTCTATATTATTTTTCAGGCTTATGCTATGAGTACACATGCTATGAAAATGCAAATGAATCACTAGAGTACTTATAATATATATAATATGCGACTCTTCTTTCAGAAGGCAATTTGCTTTCCTTTCTCATCACATGTCTGGTTTGTTTTGTTGTACGTATTTTTGTTTCAGATTTCTGTATAACACCCTTTAGATTTTGAATATCACATTCATAAACCAAAATATCTGCTGTTCTGAATTTATTGAAGTTCATCTTTTGGAAAATAGGAATTTTCCTAGGCTGTGTTAATATTCATAGCACACCACCAGCATGGTAACACATTACAAAAAAATATTTCATTGGTTTTGGGTCCAAATAGAGGTATATTTACTTTGGTATTTCTTCCTGCTTCCCTTATCATGAGAAGCAGAAAATCCAACCTACTTTGTTAAAATATATTAATACGGTGCAGTAATGCAACTTCATATGCAATAAAATACGGTTCAATTTTCCCCTACATATTTTACTGCTTATATTGTCAATGTGATGTAAATTAGAGCTTTTGGTTATTTAATAATTTCTTTTCTAAATGTATTAATACGTTCTATGTATATTTTTAGACCTTTTTTTTCAGTTTTATAACTAGAAAGTTCTTTTTAGATCAGCATGTTTTCTGTTATGTTTATCTTTCCTGTTTTGGGGCTGATGTGGAAGATACTCAACTAAATCCTATGGTCTCTTTTATGCAAAACCTGTAGGATATAATCATAATGATCCCTCTGGCTAGAACAGCTCTGGAATGCTTTGCTCTGGCCATCCTAAATGATGAACTGTTTCCTTCTCCAGCCAAAAATGAACATCTCTGCTTTCAGTGAAGTGGATACCCTATTTTGTAGCAAATAATTTTATTTCAGCATGGAGTTTAACAGAGTACTTCCTGCTCTGAAACAAGTTCCAGCCTTTTTCTAGATGCAGACACTGAAACTGGTTTTCCTTTTCCACTTCTTTAGCGCTATATTTTGATGGAGGAAAGGATTGTCTCTCTGTGTTTGTCTCTCTCTTGTGTCCTTAGGTACTAGTGAGGTATCCAGTCCAAATAGACCTGAAGTTCACTTACATTTTCTTATCCCTGCTTCTGAAGGTTGCTCCATGCTGAATGGCTGAATTAGCTACTTGCTGTATGTCTCTGACAAATTGTTACTGATATACTCTTAGGTTCCATGCATGTGACATGTAATGGTATTTTATCTTATCTCCCTACCTGCTTAGTATATTGTGGAAGGAGACTGGAAAAAATTGTTTAGTCTCACTATCTCATGCAAAATTGATCTAGTTTTAAAAGCTCACTGTTGGCCTAACAGAGATAAAGGTTGGAGGAGGACTGCCAGAAACTTGATGTATGAAGACTGAAGTATTGGTACCCTATCCAGAACTGGAAAATGAGGGAAATTAAAATATACCAAATACAATTGAAAAAAGCGAGAGAAATTGGTGGAGAATACTCATTTTACCATCTGACGATTTTCACACCCCAGAGCTATGCCTCTGGGGTACTGTGTACCTGTGACACTTTGCCAAGGGTGCAGGTTGGTGATGCCAAGCCCAGATCTGCCTGTCCCTGCAGACAGCACCCACCATTTCTCTCAGCTTTGACACCTCCAAAATGACAGCACTGCTTTTCCTCCCACCCTATGGAAGAAAATATCTAAGCTGAAATAAAGTGCTTTAGTTACCCATTGGGAAATGATGAGGAGATCAAGAAAGGTGTAAAGATAACAAAAAGAGCATACATATCATCTTACTAAGCCTGCTATCACAGGGAGGTATTGGTACCTACCCTCTTGTCCCTGCTGTCGAGCTTGTCAGGACTGTTATATCATCTGAGGATGTAGTCCTCTGCCTTCCCTGAGGGTCAATTGTTTTAGTGCCATTCACACTCTTTGATCAAAGTTTCAGAGTGGAATCTTATACTTCAGTCATGTCATAGTGTAGAAAATGTGCTTCAAAAATACTAATGTGCTCTCCTGTCTGTGTGAGTCCTACAAGTTTCATCCATCTGTTTCTACCTGGGGAAACAAGTACAAGATTTGGCTGATAATTTAGATAGCAGTACCATAGCCAGCCAGTGTACATATAAATAGACAAATTCACAGTCCTCATGTATTTCATAGCTGGAAATTCTTTTTCAGGCATTTTTATTTATAACAGTTTGGATTATTCTGTCCTCTTATGTCTAATGATGGGTAGTTTCTGGTGTCTGTTCTTCAGAGGAATTTCCTTTTTGTCCTTGGCCGTGGGTACTTCGTGTGGGGTGTGTAGGTATTACTTCCTCAAATAATTCAGAATACAAAAATTACCGAGCAGAACAGCAGCTCAGCTATGTGGGTATCCTTTTCCTTGGCAGTAGACTGTGCCAGATGCTGCATAAGAAAATAATTTGTTCCAAACCTCATCTGGGAACAAGATTATGCCCTGAAGTTCATCGTTTTCACAACACATGTCTTTTGAAATGTCACATTTGCTTTTTCCACTTATGGTTTTAGAGTTATGTCAGCTCCGTAAATCATCTTTGCTCATCTGAGTTTCAGGGGTTTTTTGATAGCCTGTGTTTTTCATAGTTTGTGCCCTTGATAACCTTGAATACTTTTTGTTAGTTTTTAAAGTGGTTGGTGTCTTAGCAGTGATAGTTTCCTACAACAGAGGTCAAGCTTTCATAGTGAGTGTTTCTCTTCTGCACACATAGCACTTAATATGAAGAAGCTTTTCTGTCTGATGGCATGTTTCTCTGTTAAGAAGTGTGGAGGGCCTAAGAAACTTTATGGTAGCAAATCCTTCAGGTATTTATGCTATTTATTTAGGCAACTATTCTTTTACTTTCAAAAAATTTTCACTTCTTGATTTTTTCCAAAAATACAAGTGAATATTTTATATTAATGGCAGTTTAAAAAGTTACTTTTGCACTGGTGAAATTATAACTTGCTCTTTATATTTAATTGCAACCCCACAATTGCAAGAGGAATCTTGACCAGAAGCAAACCAAGAAAGTAAAATCAACCTGGCTAAGTTTAATACAGTTTTTTCCGTAGGGTTTACCATTTGGAGCATCTGTCTCTTCCCATTGCTAGGGAGGATGTCTGGGGGACCATAGTCCTAAACTAGGAGGCATAAGTCTGTGCTCAAGTGTCCAGTGCTTTGGACTTGTAGTAAATGTTATCAGATACTCTCTCAGTATAACATCATAAATAAAGTATGTTTATAAATAAGCGTGCTTAAAATTAACATTTGACTGCCTAATAAAATCTAGAGAAGTTTCTGCTGACTGGGAAAGGGGAAACATAACCCCAATATTCAAAAAGGGAAAAAAGGAAGACCCAGGGAACCACAGGCCAGTCAGTCTCACCTCTGTGTGCCTGGCAAGATCATGGAGCAGATCCTCCTGGAGTCTCTGCTTAGGCATGTGGAGAATAAGGAGGTGATTGACAACAACCAACATGACTTCACCAAGGGCAAGTCATGCCTGACAAATCTGGTGGCATTTTATGACATTGCCACAACCTTGGTAGAGAAGGGCAGGGCAACAGGTGTCACCTACCTGGACTTATGCAACAGTGTTCAACTGTTTTGCACAATATCCTGGTCTCAAAATTGGAAGGCCATGGATTTGACAGATGGACCACTAGGTAGATAAGTAACTGGTTTGATGGCCACACTCAAAGGGTTGTGGACAATGACTTAGTGTCTAAGTGGTGGCCAGTGACTAGTGTAGCGATAGAATGAGGGGTAATGCTTTTAAATTGAAAGAGGAGAGATCTAAATTAGATACTAGAAGGAAATTATTTACTGTGAGGGTGGAGAGACACTGGAACAGGACGTCCAAAGACGTTGTGTAAGCCCCATCCCTGGGATTGTTCAAGGTCAGGCTGCACGGGACTTTGAGCAACCTGCTCTAGTGGAGGGTGTCCCTGCCCATGGCAGGGGAGTTCCAACTCTAACCATTCTACGATTCTGTGGTTCTAATAAAAGTCAGATCAATTCCAGTTTTGCATATTAGAACCACAGAATCGTAGAATGGTTAGAGTTGGAAGGGACCTTAAAGATCATCAAGTTCCAACACCCCTGCCATGTGCAGGGACACCTCTCCCTAGAGCAGGTTGCTCAAAGCCCCATCCAGCCTGGCCTTAAACACCTCCAGGGCTGGGGCATCAACAGCTTCCCTGGGCAACCTGTTCCAGTGCCTCACCATCCTCACAGTAAAGAACTTCTTCCTAATATCTAATCTAAATCTCCCCTCTTCCAATTTAAAACCATTACCCCTCGTCCTGTCACTAGACTTCCTGACAAAGAGTCCCTCCCCAGCTCTCCTGTAGGCTCCCTTCAGATACTGAAAGGCTGCTATCAGGTCTCCCCGAAGCCTTCTCTTCTCCAAGCTGAACAGCCCCAAAAGGGCTGTATTAATGTCGCCAGTTTCTTTTGTATACCTACTTTTAAAAAAAATCTGTTTAGAAGTTTCAGTGCTTGCTCTAAAAGTCTCTTTTCTCACCAGATTAAATACTGAGAAATAACACAAAATATGTAAATATAGTATACCCAAAAGCAAAAAATTAATTTCGAACACAGATGGGTTTCAGGAGGTCCACTGCCAAAGATTTTAAAATTCTTGTGCCAGGGGGCAATTTGCTTGCAATGGAAGAAAATGTATCCAATTACCCTTATGAAATTCTGAGTTTTGCTCCCTAATCAGCCATTCAATTGAATATGTGAAATAAAGGTGCAAGCCATGACTGTTTCTCATATTCTTGAGAGAATGATAGGTTTGGTGTGCGTTGTTTCCCTATATCCCCAAAACATGAGGAAAATAAGTAATAGGGATCATAACCTGACCTACATTACACTGCAGGTAAAAATTAGTTACAGGTTGGGGTTTTTATATATGCTATACAGTCAGTAAAAATTACCCTTTCCAGATAAGATGATATGTGCTATAAGAAGTGTTTCACTCCATACCAGGTTCTTCTGGATTTGCTGACTGAAGTCCATCCTGATCATTTTAATATCAGACCTCCCTGCTCCATCAGGGAACAATGGCAAAGCACCAGAAGTGTTTACGTGGGTAAAGGTGTTTGGTGGGTACATGAATATCATTTGATATGCTTTGGGTCTTTTCCTTCCTTTGATGAAATGATTTGTGCTTGGCTTCTCTGTTGTTCATCTGTATCAAACTCAGGACATTGTTATGCAAGTAGAGGTGCTTTATAAGTTTATTCTAAGAGCAGATGTATAAGTGAAGCTGACCTTCACACTGTAAGTCTATCTCTTAGTTCAATGTCCCTGCTGTTACTGTGATTTTTAGAGCTCTGAGTCTGACATTGAAACTCCTTTTTTAAAAATAATGTATCAGTCCTTCTATTGAAAAGCCATAAATATGAATTTGATCATGTAATACAAAAATGTTTTCATATCGATTTCTTTGTATAAATTATAAATTGCCCACACTATAGCTTTGTACGGACTTGAGAAAAGCATGGAGCAGTGGTAGCTTTGGAGAAGATGCTAGTCAAGCTACCACTGATACTAACAGTCCCAGAGTTGCAGCTCATATGTACTTACCCACCTACCTGCTACCTTTGGAATGAGAAACATTGCTAAGGGGTATCTATACCCTAATAGCACCTCTGATTTTGAATCCTGCAGAGACGTGATCAAACTAATTAGACTTTCTTTCTTTATTTTTACCTATCTATCAGGAATTGTCATTCAGTATGAATCCCGTAGGAATTTTGTGACTGTTAATTAGCAAAACATCGTGGAATCAGAAAGGACTCAATAGCAGTGAGGAGAAAAACTTACAGAAAAAGGAACAGAACTGGGAAAAGAAAAAAAGAGCAGAGAAGAGGGGGGACAGAACTAAACATATGAGAGGGCCCAAGCTGAGGAGACAAGTGGAGTGCAGAGGCCAATGTAATTCTGATAGAAGTTGCATGAGAGACCCAAAAAGACTTGTTTTTCAAGACTTATCTCTTCGGGCAGAAATGAGGGAAGAGTTGGTGTTACACAGGTGGCCTGAACAAGCTCAGAAGATTTCAAGTACATTAAAGTTTTAATAGTTTATTATTATTTTTCTCTGCCAGTTTTCTACGATAAGGTTATTTTGTCTAATTTCACTGTATTGATGTGTTTGAATATTCTGCTTGTTCTAAAATAATTACAGAGAAATGGAATAGGGAATCAGACCTTAAAGTACATTATACTTAAAAGTTTCCCATTGTATAATATTTCCATGCATATCTCACACATGTGAGAAATTCTGTGTTTGTTTAAGCTAAGAATGGCTTAGTTTGGAATTTTGTTTTGCATTGCCCTGATTTAATTTCAAGAAAAAGATCTCTTACATCTTTAATATTGATTATTGTTGGAAAAATGAATGTGATGGATAGGTAAAATTGAAGTTGCTGGTGAGTGTCAGAGCTCAGACAGTTGTCTCAGACAAGTACTAAAATTTTGGGAAGGAAATCCTTTCTTTTGTTAAGCTCCCATAGGATAAAGGTGATCCAGAGTATGTATTGTGACCTCTCAAGTGTACAAAAATTCTGCAGAAACTGATGAGAACTGGTAATTCAATACTTAGCTTAAAGAATTATTTCTTGTATGTTTCTTTATAGTTCAATTTATCATTTCATTGAGTCTACCGGCAATATGATTTAAGAGTCTGACAAACACATTAACTTCTTAATAACAATTTCCTCAAATTCCTCTCTCTTTGATAGGACTGGAATGCATAGTAAATCTTGTTTCATTTTTATTTTTCTTAACTTACTCTCTGAACTTTATTAATCTATTTTTGTCTGAACCTAATAGGGCAGAATCTGTTGAAAGATGACTGGGGTGATTATCTAAATAGACAGAAAAATTTTGAGTTTCACCTGACTAGGCTCACTAGGCTTCTGTCCAGGCAATAGTCAGAAAAATTTTCCTTTGATGAACAGAAACAAAGGACTCCCAAGATGTTTGTAAAGGCTGAATGTTTTTAGCAGTTAAAAAGGCAAATTATCAATGCTGTAATTGTAAGATCTCAAAGAAAAACCTACTAACTTCAATCAAAAATGTTCTCTTCTTTCATAAACCATCTACCCCCTCTTGATTTTGATTTTACCAATGTAAGTTATAAGCAATTTATGAAATCTTTTGTAACCCAAACTTGCAAGTGTGGGATACATCTTCCATCTTTTTTATGTAATTTAAGCTATGTGAAAGCTGAATATATTACAGTGGCCCCCTTTCTTTAAAATCTGTCATTTTAGAAACTGTACCAAAGATTTTTAAATTAAAAGAATTAGGTAAGTGGTAGTTCTATCATAACCTAAATAGGTAGACATCCACAGGAAATGCTTACTTGCTTGCGAGACATTCCTGAGGAAAATTTGAGCCAGGTTGAAGAAAAACTTCCTGGAGAAAATCCATTCTCTGAGTCTCCCACCTTCCCACATATAAATTGAACTGCTACAGCCTGCATTTCTGTTTGGGTTCAGGGCAGTTAGTGGTAATCTGTTAATCTGCCCTCGTCATGGCAAATTGTTATGAAGTTCGCATAGCAGTATATGGCTCAAACAGGTTTTGCTCCAAGAGAAAGCTGGTAGGTAGTCTTGCACAGCTCCCTTTGCTAATAAAATTGTTGTTGTCTTGTGAAAGATTAAAGATCTAACCTCCCTCACTTGGTCTTGAAAAGGACATTGTACTTTCCTATAAGGAATATGTTTCAAGTGGAGTGCAAGAAGGTTTGTCCTTCTTCATATAGTGACAATTATTTCATGTATGTCCTTACAACATTTCTTTCCTCTTGTAGCATCAAATTTGACCTTAACTTGGCTCCTAGCAGTAACATTATAAAATATGCATTTGATAGGAGGTATTTAGAATATGAACTGCTAAAATTTAAAGAGAGTAAAGCAGATGGCATCAGATTATCTCCTAAATTTTCATCTGCTAATTTGAAAAGGTCTTAATTCAAACCTTCTCTGCATACAGAAATCGGATTCAATACTGCAGCTAGATCATGTAACAAATTTCCATGGACAATGGCAGAAAGATGCTCTACAACTCAATAACAGGACTCATTTGAAACACTGGTAGTTACCCTCTGTGCCTGAAAGACATGCCTCTCAAGCGTAACATGTTCAGCATTATGGTACAGTGAGAATACACACTTCCAAGCTTAGAGACAGAAGTAGTGTAATCTACTCACATGGGTAATGTGAGTGAGAAATAATTATTTAATGTTCATGAAGCAGACAGAAAATTAAAAGTGCTATAGAGTGGTTGCTATTAAAAATCTTTACAATTTGACTTTGCAATTAGATTATGTTGTCACAGTATTCCCCTTTTACTCAGTATAGGAACATCCAGGGAATATTACAAATCCACGAATGCAGCAATGGCATTAATTACTTGCAAATGTAATTAAGGAAAACAATACTAGTGATCTCAGATGATCATGAAGTACCCATTTACTAAAGCAACTAGAGTTTAGAGCTGAAAATATTCCATTTTATAATATGATTTTGTATGTCAATTATAAATGATGTTACAAGATCTTACACTTCAGACACTTCTGATTGCCTCACTGTAGATGGGAATGATCAGATTAGGAAATGTTGGCCTCATTTAAAGCAGGACTGAAATACCCTTTGACTTTAGTAGACAAAGTTTCATCCTTAGTCACTTGCCAAAAGTTATAGAAGGAGTAACAGTCATAGAAGAGACAGAATCAGAACTCATGGGTATTCTGGTTAGAGCTGTGTAGAATGTTTTCAGAGTAATTCAGAATTCTTGAAAATGTTCCAGTTATCAAGCAAGGACCTGAAAGCAGATGGATTTTGAAATCTATCTTAATGAAGGAATGCATGACATCTTAAAAAATACACATGTTTTGATACAAAACCTTTGATCTGACTTTTTTTTTCTTCTACTATTTTATTTCTAAGCAAAAATTGGAAGCCTGGGGTGAAATAAGATCTTGGTGATTTACACATTGTTCAATCTTTAGTTCATTTATGCGATCACTTGACCATGATTTTTCCTTATTTTAAATAGACTCAGAGCTCTGCACTTCAGTTCACAGTTTTTTGAAGTGAATGGTTACCTTAGTCTTTACATTTTTCATTCCACCACTGCCCAGTACAAAGCCAGCAAATTGAAAATAACTAAGTGGCACATGTGCTTTGTGATACGATCCAGGGATTGCACAGAGGAACACATATCTGTAGGATTTGTACGTATGACGTGCTGTATAGTCCAAATAGGAGTCTGCTAATTTTCATTTTTTCAAGTAATTGAGCTATACAATTATTTATACAAGGACAGATAAGTATCCTGTGAACTCAGGGTTACTGACGTTTCATAGCAAAGGTTCAACTGGCACCCTGAATGGTAAAATACAAACTGAAAGTGTGGATGCAATGTAAGGAGCCCAGGGCAGGGGAAGGAAATGGGAACAAGCATGAATTACTTCTGTATTTTTAGATGGTAGTATTCATAGTTAGTCATTTTTGCAATGCTAAGAGTCTTTGAAACATTTGGAGTTAACTCTATTGACATGTCACTGGTATTGCCAAGGCCTGGGCGCAGCTGCTTGGATGCTGTAACACACTAACAATATCATTTCTCGCTCAGCAGTTTCCTGCTTTGCAAAATTTCTCTGCATTTTTCTTTGGGATGATGTTTCTGTGCATTGATCCAACTTCCAATGGTTTCTAACAATAATTTATCAGAGGTTGCCAGGCAGGATTAGGGCTTGTTGTTAAAACCATGGCACAACCTTCAGAGCTTGTTTGTGCCTGCTCACTGCCAGGCAATGTCTTTGAGAGCCTTAGCTGGTATGGAGGAGCGGGAGGGTAAAAGGTTTTAGTGGTGCATTGGTGGCAGTGGGTAAGTCATTTGCCTTTTAATGTGCAGCTCCCTGTAATTTCTTGGATATTCACTGTGGTGGCGTGGACAGGTATGGGACTCATTCATCCAAACACTGTCCACGTGTGTGTAATTACACTCACAGGAACTTGTACTTTTCTGTGAATTAATTTAAATGTTATAATAACTACTGTCTAGTAACATACAGGTTCCCATGGTACATAGAGTATTAGATTGCAGATGAGATTTCCTCGGAGAGACACGGTGCTCTGTGCCACGCAGGCTGCATACCCATTTGCTGCTCAGGGAGAAAAAAAGTTCTGCTGGATGTATTGAATCACTGCAGCCTGACTTCACTCTGCTTGCTCAAGAATTACTGTCCAATACTCTCTGTGACCAGCAGCACGTTCATTTAAGTCGGTCTCCATTTGAAGCCTAGTCCAAGAGCTATGCAGTTCAGTAATACTTAACATATATCATTAGTGGCTTCTGGCTGTTGTGCAGACTTTTTATCTTTTCACTAAATACAGCACAGGAAAAGCAGTAATGCTACCAGTAACAGCACTATAAGCCTAACCTTAGATTAAGTAAGAACATGAGCTCAGGAGAGTGTCAACATTTTTGCATTCCAAGCTAAAATAGTCTTTACTGCATTTAGTTAAACAGACATTTAAGGTTGTGTTTAGCATGGCCAAATGAGTAGATTATTTTCAAGAAATAGTTTAGGATTTTGACCTCTATTTTTGTTCCTATGCTGTCGGTTTGCTTGAGTAGCTTGTCGTCTACCTGCCATCTAGCTTGCATGCGAATTCTCTACTGCAACCTTTTAAAAACAGTTTAAGAATCAGCAATAAGGTCAGGATGTGTCGATAGAGTAAGAAGGGCAAGATTTTTACACGTCTGTGAAATTGATTGGTGGGTGCCTTACGGCACTGCACGTATCGTCTGTAATTTCTGTGGTGCACACACAGTGGCTTTCTGCAGCGCACAGCAACCGAACAGCAGTCTAGCACATCTACGACACTATGATTTTTTCTGATGCTTCTTGCTAAGTTTCTTATTTAATAAGAAGGGATTGAACATATATATATATAATTCATACATGAGCAGTCAGATATTCATAGGTGAACTTTCTGTGCACCTACTGTGTATTTACACACATACTTCAGCAGAATTTAAGAGAATATTACTGTTAATACTGTACAGTTTGATTATCTTCTGAGTTATGTTTCCATAATTTACTCAAACGCTAAGTAGTTACATTTAGCATGCAACTTTGATCTGGTTTCTGTTTGCAATTAACTTTCAGTTTGTGGCTGAAATGAAGCAGGATGTAAGGAGATCCTGGAGGTGGGGATGGAGTAGGATAGTTGTGCCTTCAAAATTCAATGGTGTATATGATATAGAAATTTACACTTCCAAAATTTTCCTGTTTTCACAGCGTATCCAGTATTTATATCTATCTGACAAACTACGCTTCTTGTGCAGTTTTCAGTCTTAAATTCAGTCTGCCAAATAATTAATCTCCTCCTGTGAAACTCTATAAACAATTATACTTAACTTTAAATAGATGCTGCGTGTTTAAAAAATTGCTATGTACAACTAAAAATATCTTCAAAACTTTCAAATCTTCACATGAAAAAATGAAAAAGTGTGCATACATCATAATGCTGTAAGCCAATATGAGCATGTGGAACTAAGAAAAGTTCATGTTAGACTAACCTGCAAATGTCCAGGGATAGAGATATATTTCTTATCCTTTGCAACTGGGATTCCAGCTTATTTTAAAAATTCTTGAAACTAATTAGAGTTCATGTTTACCTCATGTTATAATCTCTATTACCATTGACATTTCCTGTTGCCTGAATGGTTTTGGGTGTTTCAGATACTGTTGTTCAGTAGAGAACAATGAATATATTTATTTTAGCAATAAATGTCAACATCCCATTGGTTTTTGATCCTGGAAAATTATAGATGTTGATTTGAAAAACAATCCATGATGTTATAACCCCAAAACCCTCAACAAGATCTACACATACACATAGATGCTTTTCATTTTAAAACTGTTGTTCTTTTTATCTTATGTGTAGGGGTGTATATACAGGCATAGGACAGGTAAAGGAAATAAGAATTGTGTAAATAATTTATAAACACGTTATAAAACATTTTTAGTATGAGCTATCTGTAGAATATGTGACAATAATTATGAGGAGACGAGATGAAGTTGTGGGACTCAGAGCATTAAAAACACAACTGTGAAGTACTATGTCCCACTCAGTTGCACCTGGTGGGGGGTGGGAGCATGTGCAATACCTGCACACAAGTGTGTACATTTTCCCCATAAAACAGAAGTGAGCCCTGAAGACACACCAGCACAACACACCCCACAGGGATGCACCACCAAGCAATTGCAAAACTGTCGTAGTGGCAGAGGGGAATGTGCGGATCCTTGTTTGAGGTCCCAAACCCTGAGCAGAACAGTCTTGCAGAAAAGCTTCCAAATTGATTGCCTTTGTGTTTGACCTGTAGTAATAGCTCAACAGCTATTTAAAGTCTCATGGGATGCTACTTCCAGCAATGTTTATGGTTTTCAGTTGCTGAAGCATGTCCATTTATATGTGCCAAGCTGGCTTGCTTTTTTTTCTATAAATATCTGAATTAGCTGTGGGCATCATCTCTATTGTTATGTGTTTAGTATATTCTGTAACTACCACCAGCATTTAGCCACCATAAATGTCTATGATTTGACTGCATTATAAATAACTGGCATTTCATTACCAGTTTTTCATTTTAACTCGTGAAAAAGTAGAGTTTCTCTCTCTTTCAAGTAATCATAGTATTTTAATGTTACAAATTAAGCACATTAGCTAACAGATATGAAATATTTATCTTGTGGTAAAAATATAGGTATAATGCAATAGCACATAGTCATGATTTGCAAATATTGTATTAAAGAGGATTTTGGCTCAAGGATTTTGCTATTCTTGAGTCAAGAAAAGGTTAACCATTTCTTTTTTTCTTCATTTGCTTTGTCTGAGATTCTTATTAACTGTTAAATGTGAGACAGGACATTTAAAACAAGTAATGAGAAGACATAAAAATTTGAACTTAATTGGAACACCCCCCCAGAAATTTGGCTACATGTAGCTTACTGCCTTAACAATCTCTTAATGGATTAAGATAAAGTGAAAATGGAACGTTGCTTTGTGACCTGCTCAGTCTTCCAAAACTTTTGGATGAGGTTTAAAGTGTGCTATTTCACAGCTTCCTTAAGGGAAAAGAAGGAGTTTTCAGACATCCTGAAACAAAGGTATTCTGGAGAATCCCTCTGGAGTATTCTGGGAAATACTGAGAAACACTGAAAAATGAAGAGACTCAAAGAGACTTGACATACCATAGTGAGATCAATAATAATATTAGGTTTTTAAGTTTGGGGTGTGTTCATATTTTTTCCAGTTATTTTGTCTTTCTGTTTGTCATGTAGATATTTTGGTACAAATAGAACCTTTATTCCTAAATGACCAATCTGTTTTTTTTCTTATGTCTGCTTGCTTTGTAAGATGCAGGGATAAGGTGAGATGCTGCCGTAGGAGAGAAATCCGTGTAGAGAACTTTGCGGCAAATACTTAAACAATGGGCATTGCTCTTCCATGTTATGTCTGAAGGGACTAAAATCCTACTCTGGTATGGAAATGCTCCATGAGCAATGAAGGAAGGTTAAGATGCATGAATCAGTGACATACTGTAAACGAGAAATGGAGTGAGACTGCCTGATTTTGATGAGAGCATTAGGGTGAAGTGTTAGATTGAGCTGGTATTACTGAGGTGGAGAAAGCTTTCTATCATAAAAGAATGGATAGACAAGGAGATAAAATAATACTATGCTTTCTGTCAACAAGAAACGTGAAATGTGTGAGGAAATGCATGGAAGTATAAAAAAGACTGAATGAGTTTTCTCACCAGCAAGCCAGTCTTTGTATAAATTCTATTTTTTACTGCTTGTTGTAAGACTTAGGATTTATTTTCTTCTTTATACTTTTCTTATATGCTTTACTTAGACATACAATGACTTATTGAAATCAGTCCTTCAAACATTTAGTGCTTTGTACCATGATAATGATGTCTGCAGAGGAAATACTGGCAATAGTAAGCAATAAGCTTCAGAAGTAAGAGACTCCTAGAGTATCCCTGCACTTTAAAAAGTTCATGCATCTGAGTGTCATTTTTCTTTTATAGTGAGAATCACATTACAATTAAATAACATACCAGTACCAGAATCATTGTGTGCCGAGAAATAGTGCTGTAATGATCTCTAGGCAGTCTGCATATTTTTTTTATTTTACAATTGATAAGATGCATCAGGTTACAGTTGTCTCTGGATACTCATCATAGACAATTAGACCTGGGAGTGGTCTCGAGAGATCCTCCAGTTTGTTCTTATATCCCAAGATCAATTAAACCAAAAGTGTTCCTGAATAATATTTGCCTAACTTTAAGCTCCATTTAAAAGAAAGAAAAAAAAAAAAAAAAAAAAAAGAATCAGCTTCTACTAACTCAATTTTGAATCTTTAAATATACTAATGAGAGGACAAGAAAAACTAGCTGAATTTCTTTCAATAACAAACTAATCTGAAAATTACCTTTTCCTCTTTTTTCTCCTCTGTTTTTTACCCTGCAGGTTTGGGACTCAAATTTCACATATTGTGGTTTTGTATATATATATTCTCCTCTGATATTCTGATATCCTCCATCCAATTATTCTGAAATAGTCAGCTTTTATTTTTAAATGTTATTATTTTTCAGATTTCTTGGTATTCCAGCTTTTTTCTTAAGCTGAATTTTCAACTGGTACTTATTTTTTTAATGTCAAAGCTGTTTAGATATTGATATACATTAATTTAAATAATGACTTTAATATAATGTAGTTAGATGCCAAATGCATAGACAAATGTATGGGCATCCTTAGTCTGTAAGTAGGCCAGGAAGCACCACCCAAAATCAACATTAAATAGCTTCATCGTAAGACCTAGTTTTCACATATTCGTATCACTGTTTAACTTCTCACACTGAATTTGTGTGTGAAGGCTGTCTACTTCAGTCTGATTGTACTTTTAAAAATGTCACTAAAAATACTATACAAGTCCAGAATGAGACAAGGAGAAAATATATTGGTTTGCTCAATTAAAAGACAATCTCACACTTCATAATGTCATTTTCAAATATACCTAAAATTAGGCAGGAAGAAGAGTAGCTGTTATATCCAGGGTAATATTCTTGAATATTTAATATGAATCTCTGAAAATTAAATCCACCTTTAAACCTTCTGTTAAATTCAGTTTTCTCAGATTTGATTTTTGCAGCAAACTTTGAGAAGTTTTATTCACAGTGGGCATGATCCAGCCCTGAAGCCAAACAAGACTTTTCCTGCAACTGCAACTTTTGATTGTATAGTTTTTGCCAGAAGAAAATTAGATCACATGTGCTGGAAAACTCTCCCTCCTGTGTCCTCCATAGCCCCTAAGCGGAGTGCATGAAATAGCTGAATTTTTTTATTCTTCAGCTGTCAGTAAATATCTGAAATGCAGTGTGGAAGCTTTGGATCCTTTTCTAGAACTGGTCCACAAAGAAGTTTGCAGCACTGGGACCCGTGTGATGAACCCCAACACTTGTAAGGAAGTTCTCAGCAACTTCAGTAGAAATAAAACTGTTTAGATCCCCTGTCTCATTTATTTCAGCAGCTGAATAGAATTCAGCGAATGAGGCAGGGTGTTGCAGGAAGAAAAAAGGATATCCTCATGGTTAGTGACCTGGAGAATTGGTTTTCTTCATGCTCCTGACACACAGTAATGCTATGCTGGTTACTAAACCCACACTTGATAAGGGGTTTACCTTAGCTGTGTATATTCTGGACATCTGACCTGAGACTGTAATATATACTGATGCTGAGACCTCACAGCTGCAACTGAAGTAAATTGCTCTGCCTTGGATATATAAAGCACAATGTAACAGTAAATCAGATTTTAGATTTCTGGCATTGCGTCTGCTATCTTTAGAATAGGAATAACAATACACACTTATCTCAGATAGTTGTTATGAATGTGTTGTGAAGGACCTAAATACTGCATTGATGAGTGTCACGGAAAGGCTCTGAAGAAATTAATCATTTAGTCTAGGGGGCTTGAACAGTGTACAATAAATAAGGCATGACACCGTACAGTAAACAGTGGGGATAAAAGCATAATATTGAATAAGCGTCACCAAGTGATTTATTCCCATCTTGTGCAGTGATTGAGGGCATTTTTTCTGCAGAAATATTCATTTGGAGTTTTTTTCAAAAGGAGACTATGAACTGAATTGGGTTTACAAAAGTAGCACATCTGAATCATGATGCTTCCTAATTTTAAGTGTCTAATTCTGAAATTTATAGTAATTTGAGCAGTTTTTTTCTAGAAGAGGAATATCTTTGATTCATCTGACCTTCTGGAACATGGAATCGTTTTATATACTTTTAAATATGTCTGGTGCTTATTATTTAAGCTGTTACTTTTATCACACACAGAAGCAAATCTTTTAAGACTTTAGTGAGCAATTTTATTGGATGATGATATGAACACACAAGTCTTATAAGACCTTACTAGGCAGCATAGCAACATTGGCATCATCACCACCAGATTTTTTCTCACATATATATATATATATATATATATATATATAAAAANATCATGCAGTCAGGCCCCAGGTAAAATGTTAGCTTTCTGTGGAAGATTCAGGAGGCTGAGTTTCACACAGCTTATTTGCCAAAATGCTCTACTCTGGTGAATAGGCATCTAGAGCTTCAGTATTTATTTTTGCAATGTTCAAAAAAAACTACAAACAAAGACA
>VXBW01005408.1:527163-538744 GCA_013400375.1 Thinocorus orbignyianus | reverse complement strand
CGTCCCCAGAAGGTGCTACCTACTGACTTTACCTCCACTTGCCCTGCAGAGTTTGCACACTTGGAGTTTGTGTGCCTTTCTACCATTTTGAAGCCAAATTTATTGAGGTGTGGGACATTTTTTTCACAATAACACAGATACATTCAGAAAACAGTACAGAAATTATGTATGCACTAGCTAGAAGTTTCTACAAAGTTGTAGACATTTCATTTGGGTCGTGACTACAGCAAGCAAGTCATTTTCAAACTGTGTTAGCTAATATTTTTTATTAACACAATAATCAAGATGTGTTTTATTAACACAACAATCACCTGGAGTGAGTGTACACAGAATAAATTGTGTTCAAAAGCATACTCAGCTCCTTGGAGTCCCAATAATGTTGATAAACTCAAATAAGCTATTACCAGTGCTTCTAAAATGAATAGTAAAGATTAGCAAAAAGGAAGTAACTTCATAATTTTATTTGAAAGATTGTTTTCCCTATTGTCTTGTTAGTGACATGCATTCAGTGTGATATGGCATTTTATAAAAATAAGTTATTGAGGCCTGGTTTAAAACCCAATGAGGTGAACAAAACTTTTTATGTTGACCTCATTAGGCCAATTCTTGATTATTCTTGACAATTATATGAAATTCAAAAAAGTATCCAGCTGTTATTTCCTCTTAAATCCTTTTGAATCCTTCCAAGTGAGACTGCATCATCTCCAAAGTTACCTTTCCAGAGCTCAAAGTGTGAACAGCTTCAATCATTACAGCTCAAGTAAAGCTGATGCATATTTGTCTCTTCAATAAGTTAATGAGGATTTAAGCTGATTTTTTGATGACTCTGAAAATCACATATTTTTTTTATGAAACTCAGAATTGAATCAGAACAGCTTGATGCAACACCTGCTGATGCTGACTGTTAGTATCGTCAGCAGTTGTTCACAGCAGAACCAGAGACTGAGCAGCCAGAGTAGAGGATGCAGAAAATAATGGTATACCATGAGAGTGATACACTTCACATATATTATAATGAGGATGGGCAGTAATATTTTTCTGTGTTCAATATTGGAAACTATGATCTTGGCCCAAAAAATCCTACTATTATTCCATGCTTGTGTTCAAATGTATTCAGTGAGTATATTGGACAACCTGTAAAAAAATATCATTGGTACATTTCAATTAGTTATCTCAATCTTTTGTTATTTTCCTTCTAATCTAATTCCTAGTTTAATAACTGTTATTTGGACTGAGATTTTTATAGGCATTTAACAGGATGCCATCATGAGTTTAATGTGAAAATTATTTTGAAACATTTCAATCTACATGGAATCATAATTGTAAACTATTTTTGTAAATTAATGATAACATACACCCACCTGCACACATGCATATGTATATAAATACTTTACACTGTGCATTAACCTAGCCTGCTTATGGCACACATCCTTCCTATATACACTGACACTGTTACCTAGTTAGTATTTTCCAGAGTTAAAAGAAATGGTTCAAACGTCTAATAGTAATTGCAAATCATTCTTCCTCTCCATAATGTTGAGTACCAGGAATATATTTTTCTTTTTTGGTAGTAAACATATCATACTGCTCTAGTTAGAAGACCATGCTCTTTGGATTTTATGGCCAATGTAATCTCTCTCAATTGATTAAGTACTGTAATTTTGTTGGAGTATCTGAAAAGGCATTCAGGAAGTACCACAGAACTATACATTTTGAATGTGTTTGTCTCAAAGAAATTCTACAGCACTCTGCAATATGCTGAGATCTTTGGAGTTGCTTTATAATTGTAGTAAACCCTTTCTGCTGTCAAGGAATCTCTATACAGCAATTTCAGTGATTGCTGCAGAGAAAGATGCTGCACGTTACTGAGTACTGCAATAGTAGTAAATAACTTAAAGTAATTAAACTAGATAGTGTTTTATTTACAAAATATTAATGCAGAAAATATTATTTTATTCTACAGTAAAATTTCAGTAGTAAAGCCTTAGTTCAGCAATTAGTATCTTTTTTTCTCAGAAAGAAAGAAAAGATGGAGTTACTAGTTTGTTTGCTATAAATTTGGAAAGTGTGCAGACTACTTAAAATTAAGAGTTTCCATCACCCATCTGAACTTCTTCCCATCCAGAAATTTTGCACTAGTGCTGAATAACTTAAATGTTTAAAAGTAAAATTTCTACAGATAAAACCTGATGAAACACAACAATTATAAAAATATTAGAATATTGTCAAGTACCTGTCAGCACACATTCACACCACCCTGAACAGAAAAGGCTTCCCTGTGGACAAATAATTGTCTACTAATAAATATTCAGGGACTATAGCTCTCACTGGCTTTGAAATGAAATTATTTTAAAAATAAGCTCAGAACTGCTTACAGAGTCTGTGAGCAGAAGACCTTCCTACAGTAAGCTTCTTGGACCTAGTCAGTAATTTCTTTGTTTCCTTTACTTTCTTGGCTTTATTTCCCCCTAGAAACCACTTACTTCTCACTCCTACTGGAAAAATATGGGATTACTGAGGAAAGAAGGTGTTTCTTTTCTTCTCCTCCTTTTCTAACTATCTGGTATATTTTTCTTTTTACGGAGAGAACAATTTATCAAGTTAGACAAAGATTATCTTCAGTTTTGTTAATATCTTTCTAAATCTGTACAAGCTCTAAGTATGTCACTTGTGTGACAGCGAAAAAACGAAAACAAAATTTGGTCTTGGAGACACACATTGAGTGAGGATGACAGAGAAAGACAAAATAAATAGCACGGTATCTGTGGCTGAAAAAATTATTTCGATGGGTTGTATGTTGTGAACCAGGTCAGTATCAACAAAAACCAGAAGGCTTTTGCAGAACACCCCAGTTAGTTTCCAGAATAATTCAGGGTTTACTGGAGGTGAAAGGCAGATTGAGTTCCCTTTTCTGCAAAAGAGTATTCAAATTTTCACCAGCTACTTCAAAAGAGAGTCTGAATACTGAGAATTCTTTGAGAATACGCAGAGTGATTCACATCAAGTTGCTTTCAGCCTCTACTGTTTGCACTGTTCTGTGTTGTAAAAAGAACTTAAATATTTAATAAAGCAGAGACTGGGACCATATCCACCATCTACTAAGTAAAGTAAGTCCCAGGGCCACCATCTTTACTTTCATGTAATAAATTGTAATTTACATTCATTTGAACTGCTTTTGGTTTTCTTAACAGAGTCAGAAATATTTCATTTAATATGGATTTTACTTTGTTTTGTTTTGAGGAAAATTTGTTCTGACTTGGTTCAAATTTGCCCTATTTTTTGTAACAATAGGATAACCTATCATTACTTCAAAAGTAATTTCTGAGTTAAAACCGTTCCCCCTTTTTTTTTTTCCACTGTCCAATCTGACAGTTTAATCTTCATTTTCACAATTCCTGATTTCAGGTTATTGCCATTAATAACTAGTGCTACTGTTCAGAATAGTAATAAATATAAAATGCTTCTTCTGAATATTGCATTAGTGAAGCCTGATACGTGACCACATAAATCTTAGAATCCCTTTGCACCATGCAGATTATTGTTACATCTGTAGTTGTTTAATTTTACATATTACTGTTTTAATTAAAAATACTCAATGTTTTTCAGTTTTAATAATCACCAGATCCAAAAGGTTTCTATAGCCTTTATAAATCTTTGAAGTTGGTATATATACATGTAAATTTGCAAATAGTATTATAAGCATTTCAAGTGCTATCTAAATAATCTTCAGTTATCTTTATTTACTTCATATGTCTCATGACCAGTTATAAGTTTGCCTAGCATGCAAAAATGTAGAATATCTATAGTAGGTCTTAGGAAACCACTGGAAAAAATAGACACTTTTCACTAAATGAAACACTTTGCCAGTACCTGGAAATTATTTACCTGGGTTGAACCCTTTACCTCTTACTTTTATTTCATTTTCTCAAGATATACTGTCTCCTGAATATGCTGTGGGACCCTGCATTGTAAAATAGGCTAGTGCTCCTAAACAATATTTAAAATTACATTTTTATTAAGTTGGCATGAAGCATGTTGCTGAATTGCTTTTAATATGATAATGCTTTGCAGTTTACTATGCCATAAGTGCAGCTTGGCAGTTGATTTTACATTAATATTTCATCCAGAAAAGGCCATGAGTTTGTAATTATAAATAGACCTGCTCAACAGAAAGAGATGGATGATTCTACAGCTACTAATTTTCCAAGGAAACGATATCTAGTTGAAGAATGAAGACAAAGATGAGCAACTGCAGAGGGACATCTGCAGATCACTTTAAACAGATTACAGAGGTCTAGCTACTTTTCATAGTGGATTACTTGGGGTTGGCTATGACGCTCACATTTTGGTTTCTGGGTTTCCTTCAGCTGTGTATTTCCAAAAGTCCTGGCTCATCCAGGAGGTAATGCCGGGCCTGCTTTTCTCTCTCCTCAACCCTTATTTCACTCACCAGCCAGCACACCCTGTAGCTCACTCTGTTTTAACTTCTTAATGCAAATTTCCTTGTGGACTTTTATATTCCAGATCAGGGGAGTCAAGATAAAAACTGGTATGAATATGAGCTTAAATGTTAAATTTTCAGAATTTTCCTGTGTTCTGAGTGACACAAATATATCATCCATATCGCCTTCATGCAAAAGTGCCTGACCTGACAACATCTCAGGCAGCTCTGGAATTAAGGTGGTGGGGCTCCTGAACTAAATGTCCATGCCTTTTTAGATGCCCAAAATGTATCTCTATGGTATTGCACTGCTGCACATTGATCTGAAAACAGGACCAGGTGTAGGCCAAGCTAATTCACACATCTTCATGATGGGTTCCATGGTGTAGACATGACAACAGATAGAAAGGAACAGAGGCAATAGCAAATTGTAAATACTTTAACTTCACTCCTGCTCACGTAAGCAAAATATTATACTCCTATTTATATGGGGAAAATTTTCCTGATTGTTATTGTTTTCTTAAACTGAAGAAAAATTAATTTTAATTTCAAATAGTCCTGAATACTTAAATGCTATATAAGGATAAAAGTGATAAGAAACCTGAGTGTTCAGTTAGAAATCCTACTGCTACTGCTAGAGTAGATACTGCCTTACACCCATTGTGTAAATTTTCAGTGAGAACCCAGTAGTGCATTAAGAAACCAAGTCTTACACTTAAACATCTCATCTTGCTTTGGTGCATGTTTTAAATAGTCTCCGTATTATTTCATTTTGTCCAGTTCTGCTCAGTGGTCAGCATACCTCCTCTACACCTGGAAACAGTAAAGCCTACAGCTGCAAAAATTTATTTACATACACGACTGATTCTATTGTAACTTATTCTTTTGTTATAATGTTTTTAGTTTTGTTTTACTCTACTAGTATGTTGAAATCACCGGATCTTCCCAACACACACTCAAGTGACTTTACTTAGTCAAACACAGCCAGTGCTTAGTCAGTGCTACACATTGGCAAGATAGCCCTGATGTCTTTGACGTGTTCCGAAGACTTTCCCTAAAGTACCTGCTAGAAGAAGTTTATGTATGTAAGATATACTGACAGAGTGAGGCAGCATGAACAGGCCACTGTGATTATTGATTGGGGAAAGTGATTTATCCAGTTCAATTTTATCTGACAGCTGTGATATTAACTGCTGTGGACACATACAATAAGAGATAGGGAAGCTGTACTGGAATGTTATCTGTTACTATGCTTATTTGTAATAAGCTACTCTACTGTGGCTTCAAGCCCTGTATAAGCCTAAAATTTTGCCCTTGGTTGTACCTGTGCAATTCCCTAAAAGTTGATAGAGCTGTCTTTCATTAACAGAGAAGTTTTTCTATGTCCAAAGTTAAAACCGGGGAAATGAACAACTGCAGCATGAACATATTTATGTGTTTTCACATACACATTTTGAAATACAAAAAAACCCCAAAATTTAAAAATAGAAAGATTCAGAATATGGAGAAAAAAGTAGTAGGCACTTGGAAAGGAAAAGGAGGGAATACACCATGTCTATGTAATAGCTCTATAAATAAGAAATAAGGAGTTAAGAGTTTAATTCTCTCCTGAAAGAACTAAACAGGGTACAGAGGTTAGAGGCTAATCTTTCCTCCATCGAAGTTAATGGCAAGCCATCCATTAACTTTAACAGGAGCTCGATTAGCCTCAAAAGGATTCCACTATAGCAGGATAAAAGAATGAAATTATGATCATTATGGAAGAACACACAGTGTAGAAGGATATTGACAGCGCAAATAAGTTGGTATGAAAAGAAAGGGGAAAAGAATATAAAGTGTTTTCAATTATCATTCCTGCTTTTGAAATAGAAGAGAGGAAAATGGAAGAATAGAAAGAAGAGCAGGGAAGTTGAGGTTTATGCTGAAGGATGATACATGGCAGGAGGAGTAAGGTTCAACAGTATCAGGTTGATGTCCAGGAGAGAATTTCTTTACAAATACATCTATAGTATATTTACATTAAAGGCCAAGTGAAAATTAGTGGACCCACCCCAAGAACTAAAACAAAAAACTTAATTTAAAATATATAAATAATAATAACAATAATTTAAAAGAAAATTTAAAAGAAAAAAAAAACAACAGGAAAATAAAAAACAAGGACATAAGAATAGACAAATTTGAAGCTTAGATTTGCCTCTGAATCACTACATGGTTTTTAGCAAATAACAGAACCTCTACTTGTTTTAGATCCTTAGCAATATTTATTTGTTTCATACATTAAATATTAATGTTGTTCAGTGGTTTGAAAAGCATAGAATGCTAGAAGAATACTTGTTTATCATTTAATCATATTCCCAAACCATGAAGAAAGTTGGAGTCTTCAATATTTTTCCTACAGCCAAAGATAGCACTCTGCTATAACATGAAGTGGAAATAAACAGCATTATTTTATTCAATTTACTGTTCCTTTTTAGTAGTGCTTTTAATTCATGTGAGTTAATACTGATACTAAATAAAACCACAGAAAATTATTTTGCTATTTTCTATCCCCCCAAAAAAAATTTGTCCCTTGAGTTAACACCTCAGTAAACGTTTCAGTATCTGTATCTATTCAGCTGTTACAGCAATTTGTATTCTTCCACTTGTTAATGTTTCTTGCATGTTTTTCCCCCTACGTACCTGTTCCATTTCAATCCCATTTATGCCAAATGTTTGATTTCAAAGGTAAAGACTTTGCATTCCGTCCCTTTCTGTTAACTTCTGAATTAATATCTCAGTGTATGGGCAAATTTTCTTTATCTATAATGAATTAACACTTGATTTAATCTTCTTGGAATGTCTGTGCTTTCATAAATATGCCTTTTTGTAAATGAAGATTTTTTCATAAAGATTTTACTTTTAATTTGTTCAAAAATGTATTGTGAAAGCAGCCTGTCACAAAAGCTGTAGAAACGTTTCTTTTTTCCTCTTTCTAAATGTTCTTCTGCAAGAAATATTTTCAGTAATGCAAGTGGAAAAATGGTGTCTTAATTTTGACAGACTGGCTGCATGAAGAAAACAAAAAACCCAGTTATCTTGAAAACAGCTAATAACCAAAACAAACTTGCGCTATTGGTCATGAGTTCTCCAATGATTCATTTCTATTTCATTAAAGAGTAGGAACTGACAAGGCAAATTCAAAGAGATTCTGAAAATGGAAGGTCTGACTCCACTTTGATTTACATTTTACAAAGGAGAGGTTTGAAATCTGGCAGGAGGAGGGAAATCTTTGTGTCAGAAATACGTGTTTTGCTATTTTTATGAAAATCCATCTGTACTTGAAATACGAAGCCTTTGAAAAGTTTTTGCACATTTTCAGAAAAGATTTGCTAGATATGAAAAGGAAATACAGGGCTCAAAAGTTTCACTCTTCACTGGTGTAGGCAACTTTTGCTGCCTTACACTGCCCAGTTCCACTTCACTTTGAGCTGCTGGCTGTACCTCAGCTCAGAGCTGTTGCTCCCAACAGCAATGTGCTGTTGAACTGGTCATGCTTTCTTAAGAGATGCTCAAAAGGAAGAGAAAGACATTTCTTGCATGTATGGTTTGACGATTTTCTTCTTCTCAGACCCATGATTCTGTGGTGCTGACACACTGATGCACCAAGAATATGCCCTTGCAAGGCAGGGGCGGGGAAGGAGACGATTCTTCATGTGATCCATAACGCATGTGTTTCAGTAGGCCCTGTTGACCAAGGGGCTGAAAGAAGCCAGGAAAATTAAAAATACTCTTGAAGCTTTCTAGCAATTTTTCTATGGTAAAATCAGCATAACCAAAAGTAACATGCTCTTCAACAGATAATAATAGCCTTTAAAAAGAATATGCACAACTGAAGAAAATTTAAGTGTGTCACCTTTACAAGAAAAATAGTAAAACATATCCTCCTTCAAAATAGTATATACTTTTCCTGAAAGGACTTTATAAAACATTTTAAGTTGGTTTCTTTATAATGTGTTTTTGTTATTCTGGTGTCCAGAAGGCAAAAATGTGGTCAGCACATTAGGCTGGGAGTTTGCAAGACAATTCAGGTCCCTACCATGCCATTGGTTTTCTGTGGGAACCTGGACCAAATTGGTGTTATCCTTTCTGTACTTTGGCTTGCTGTACATGAAATAGAGTAAATTCTTTGTTGCCTTGAGGACTTCTATGAGATTAAGCACATTAAATATATTTATATTCTCACATAAAATGTACAGACAGGTCTTTGGATAAAAAAACAGAAATAATCAACCCTTTCATAATCACGTGAAAGATGTTCTATAATAAAAGTGACATCATTTTTACAATCAACTTGTTTAAGTGCGTATTCTAGTTCTACTATTAAAAGAACATAGAATATATCATGGCAAGGAACAATGCTGTAATTATGCTACTGGTCTGAGAGAGTTACTCAGACTTTTCAAGAAGTTTCTGCAGAAAGAACAAAGTTGCTGGTGAATTATCACTGATGTTGGTTTAAACATACCATATTTTTTTTAGCAAAGTAGATACATCTCCTACTACTACAACAGCATGGGAAAGAGCTAAAGAAATAAATTACCTTTCCTTTCATTAAAATATAATGTGGTGGGTTTTTTAATAAAAATCTTGTTTAGTTATTCACAACTAAAAAAAAAAAATAAATTTAGACATATAAATTCACTTAGATTTGTAATCTGTTGCCAGCTTTTTGTGAAAATAAATCCCCCAGTACTGACATCAAGTATGTGATGTACCACAGACACCTCCTCTGATTTCTTTTCCAATAAACTGGGGGGAAAAAAAAAAAAAAAAAAAAAAAAAAAAAAAGCAAGAGGAATAGTTCTTTGTCAAACAGAGCCCACGCTTTATATTGTTTATGCTAGTTCTGAAATTTGGTCAGCTACTAGTACTGTGTAATCAAAATCCATTTGTGTCATCAGACAGCCCCTTAATCATCTAAAACATATTTAACACATTTATCTAAATCCAAATTTAGTCAGCAGGTGACTTTATAAGCTAAGCAGTAGCTAACTAATAAACAATTAAGAAAGCTGGCCAGACTGTTTGCTATGACAACTGGAAAATATAGAATGTGCTTTTATGTCAGGTTCCTGTTTCTGTTTCTCTGACATTAAAAGGATAAAACATAACAAATCCTGCATTCACCTTTCGTGATCATTCATTATATGTAACAGAGCAGAAACACGTCATTTACTAACAGTTGTCTGATCCTACACCTTACTAGTGTGTATTTTAATTTTGCTTAGCTTTGTTATTACACCTGTCAAGCAAAGAGAGTTTGTCAAGCTCTGTTTCAGATTGCCATGAGAAATACCAGAGCCTGTTGACAGGGAGACAGGAACTTAATGAAAGGACCTTGCATGTGTGGTTCATAGACCTAATTATGAGATTGTATAAAACCATACCCATACACTTTGAGTTTTTAGAGGTCCTAGTGTGCATTCCAGAGTCTGTACCTCTTGCTTGCCATGCTCTCATGTCCTTTTTTTAATGATGCAAAAATTCATAGAAACAAAACAAGATATTTTTTTTTTTTGTCTTTTTTTTTTTTTGTCTTCTTTTAAACCAAAAACTTGTTGTGTGTTTTGTATCAAAGGACAGGATAGTATGTTATTTCAGGTTCCTATACAGAACCCAGTCTATTATCTGTCCGCATCAAAGCTACTCTCCTAGTGACTCGGGAGTACATGTGTCACTGACTTCTCCTGAACTGCAATGGACCTATTCATGTGTAACGGATTCTCTCAGATACTCGGGTTTTGCTCAAATTTAGTAGTTAAAATTGAAATACTTTTTACTGTGCTGCTTGTCCTCATGTGTACAAAGAAATGCCTGCCAGCATTTTTTTCTGCTTCCAACCTAAAATCATGCTGTTGACATGATGGATATTTTTTATGTGTAAAGTTTAATTGAACAAACTCTGGATTTTATTTTCAGAATGCTTGGGAATTTTAGTTAATTGTTAAAACAGATTATGCATTCCAACGACTGTTAATATTGCTACTAACAATAAGTTTACCACTAATTTCTTTACAGCCTTCTGTGCTGTTTTAAAATAGGCTTTCTCATTATGCACAAGACAGGATATTACAGTTTACTATTTTTTTGGTGCTATTATAATTGTGTCCTGAGAAAACAGGTATCCTTGCACCATCAAAGACTAGAAATCAGTAGTAATCAAAAAAAAAACCCAAAACAAAGCACAAAGTCAAGTAATAAATATAAAAGACATTATTTCCACTATCTGATACATTAGTTTTCAGTTCAGTTCTTCTGCCTGTTCCTCAACATTGGACACTTTGAAGATTCAGCTGGACAGGGAGATGGGCCAGCTTGTCTAGACCATACTTGTGCCAAGAAAAGTTGATCCAGATGATCCCTGAGGTCCTTTCCAACCTGGTATTCTATGATTTCATGATTTTGAGAGAGTTTCTTCTTAGGTCATGTTATTGGATCACGTCTCTCTAGTTTTTAATTTTCTTGTATATAGAGGGAATATAAGGCAAGTGGGGCAAGAGGCAAGGGGGCACACAAGGCAAGATAAGATAGGTGAGGTGCAGATTTTACTTTCTGGTTGACACACTCCTCCTGGAGCTGTCAGCTCCAAGTCGGTGTAGGCTTGGCCAGCAGCACAGTAGTTCTGCCCTCTCCTATTCTACTTGTTAGCCAAGAGAAAGTCAGAGATAGCATGAATCCCCAAAGGCAGTTTATACCCACTGCACATACATTACAATGGGGGGGTGTGCAGGTGTGCAGAGTTCTGGATCTGTAACTCATGCACATATGCATGCATCTAAAACTATAGAGTGGTATTTAATTGCACTGATGTTAAACTCAAAAAATGCGTTTAGAAATCTGTAAGGTGTCACTTGATAGTGGTTTTTATATAGGATGATGTGTGTATGCTAATTTTATCAATGTGTGATGGATTTATTAAACTGAAATGGTTCCATACACCAGGGGTTGTTTTCAGTGAAATTATTTTGCTGTCTTGTCTAATAGAGTAGATTTTGTTTGAAATGAGAGATCCTCTCTCATAGTATTTCACATCTGCCCAAAAAATATAAGTCCGTTATTGCTTGTGCATCTAACAAACTCTTATGGGGAAAAGAAAAAAAA